>VWZN01002330.1:594546-619960 GCA_013396955.1 Regulus satrapa | reverse complement strand
AAAGAAAAAAAGAAAAAAAATGTAAACCCCCTGAAATATTTCTGTCTGACACAATGGAGTTCAGGCTAAGAACAAAGATAAATTTTCCTGGCATTTTCACCTGTGGAAACTTTGTTCACCTTTCCTGCAACTGTGAAATTGATTTGAAATGATGGACTAGTGCTTCCTTCTGAGTTATTCTTGACATACCACAGCTTTTTTGCTAACTGAAAAATAGGTACTCTTTGGGGAAGAAAATTGCTTTTTCTAACACAGTGTGTAAATGTTCTTGTAAACATCTAGATAATTAATTTTTAAGGTTAATGCTCAATGGATGTTTGGAAACCTCTTGGATTTCTTCTAAAAAATTGAAAAATGTAAATAAGGGCAATGGTAGCAATTAAAATACAGAACTATCTATTTCTAAAAAAAATTGGAAATTCCAGAGTGACTCACAAATCATAGCTAAACATCCACATCTCAAATTGCCGAGAGAAACATATTTTCTGTGCAGCCCAAAGGACAACTGCTTTGCAGCATCTCATGGCAGAGTTACCACACCCCTGGTACAATGTTTGTTGCACGAGAGCAAATCTCAGCTTCTGTCTGGTGGGGATCTGCTTCTGAGGGGCAGGATCTGCCCTCAGTGACTGTCTCACCACAGGGAGCTGGGGAAACTCAACCTTTGGCTGGACTGGACCCTAAAGCCTCCCCACATTTGTGGTGCAAAAAAAAGGACTGATTATTTACTTTGCTCTGCAAGTTTGGCTTTGATTTGGGGGAGATAAGAAAGGCTGGACTGACATATTGACATGCAGTTTCATGTTAAAATTGCTTAACAGGGCATTTGGTCCCCTTTTCTCTTCCACTAAGTCCTCATGCTCAAAGCAGTCCCCAGTTTTCCAGCCACCAGATTTTTCACAAGCATGCACTCTGGCTTTTTAAAGCACCATTAGATATACATCAGGTAGCAGGTCCCAGTGAATTGCTTATAGAACAACTGTAAAAGAGAGATAATTTGAACCAGCTAGCAATGAGGCTAATGAAATGAGGGTTTCAGGCCTCTTATCTCTGTTCAGCTGACAGGACAAATGCTGTCCCCTATTTTATTAGTCAGAATAACCTGACATGGACTGAGAAGAGGAGCAAACTTAATATCTGGATGACCTTATTTTCTTGCACACGTCTCAGTTTGACACTGCTCCCAGGCAAACTAACTCAGCTCGGTGGTTTTGATGAACCAAACTTTTATTTTCTCCTTTAATATAACGTAACACATTATTTACAACATATACAACTCACTTCAACTACTGTGAATAAAAATTCCCCTGGAATGGTTTTCACAGTTTAAAGCACCTGGGCAAAGGATTTAGGTTTAAAATGCCAAATTTAATAACTAAGATAAAACTGTCCCAATTGAGATATACAGAATGATGCCTTGGCTCCAGTAGCCTCCATTGGATTTTTTTATTAGCAGTTCCAGAGACACCACCCATTGATTAAACATGAATGACACTAAGAGTGTGTACAAAGGCAGAGTGACCCTGGGAGTGGCTGTAGGGAGTCCCAGAGCTGCCCTGGTAGTTCTAGGAATTTTGATAGAAGTTGAAATCTGAATGTACCCTGCTCCACTTGTTTGGTGGCTCGAGATACTCAACTGCAGGAATTAGCAGGAATTTTAGCTCATTTCATAGGAGAGTGCAACCACATCACTTCAGGAACAAATAAGAAAGTGATAGGTCTGTTTGGAAAGTCAGATTGTTCCTTTTACCTTCAGAAGAGCCCACGTTCATTTGTGCCATTTGACTTCTCCAGACAGTGCTGTTATAGGCTGTAATTAAATAGGCAGGTTTTGGGAGAATAAAGATTGGGATGCTCTGAATCATTTGTTGAAGTGAATTTGACAAGCAGTGGTCTGGTTTGGAGAAAAAAAAATAATTCTGAGCAATAGAAAAACAAACTCACTGCCATGGATTGTGAAAGGAAACAGACTCAAACAGAAATTAGATGAAAAGCTTGAAATTAGATGAGACCAAAATAGTTAGACATATAAATTTATATAGTTGTCCATACATAATAGATTCTAATTTGACTTTTTGCTGCAATTTTTATCATGTTGCTTTGACTTATATACAGCAGTTAAGAGACATTACACAATGTGGGGGGGTGGGGGTGGGGAGGGACTTTCAACCATCCTCCTAGTTAAAATGTGAAAACACAGAGTTATTTCCCCTTCCTGCCTGCCCCTATTGCAGAAAAGTCTTTGGCTGTAGTGCCTTAGCAGACCTTGGAGAGCTGGAGTCAGACACTCTTTCAGTGAAAAATTGTCATGTTTCAGAATTTTTCCCAGCATCTTCATAATCCTAGGTGGGTTTTTTTTCCCCTCTTCTCCTAGAATTCCCTTTTTTTCCAAACCAGTAATGCCTTTGAACCCAAGTCAGTCTTCTCCCCATCAGTGTGCTGGCTATTCTGGCAGGATGACAGTTTATTAAACTTAGTATTAGTTGACAGGGAGAGAATAGAGAACTGCTACTGAACTGCTACTAGCTGGTAGCTAAGCTGCTTAGGTCAGACATGAATTTGGGAACTTAAATCCCAATTTCAATAAATGTTTATTTAGGTTTAGACAGCAAAAGAATGTCTGGGTGAAATGATCTGTAGGCTCAGAGCACAATTTCAAGGTCCAGATGGGCCAGAGCAGGGACATGAACCCCTGAATTTGTGTCTCCCTTGTGATGTAATCACAGGCTCCTACAATTGCATGTTTAGTTTTAAAATTGCCTAATTTGGGGGTTAATCTGTCCTGTCTGTTATCTAAACCAGCCCATAAACAAAGGCTGGTCAGTCAATATCCCAGTACTGGTATAGGTAGATATGCTTTGTCTCTAATTAAACATTCATTGAACACTGTTGCTCCTTTCCCCCCACCCCCCTTTAAAGTTCATAATTGTTTTCAAAAATGCTGCCCCTTTCCTTGGTAAGATATAATGTAAGGTGGGAATCACAGCTAAAGAATGCCAAGGCAGTGTGTCATTGATAGATTTGGGTTACTAATGGCACTGTGTGGGGTCCATACAGTTTTTCCTGCCCTTGTTTACTCTATTTTTCCAAATAAATACATCTTAAATAGAAGATTTTATTAGCCCCTGCTGCTTACTATGTACTTTAAAACATAATCTGTTGTTTCTGGCATTACAATAATCTCTATAGGCATTAAGTAATTGATGTCACAAGCACAGGATTATGACCACAGCTCTGCAATTTACATAGTAATACAAGAAACTATGAAAAACCTGCATGGCAGTGTTTCACCAAAACAAACCCTTTAGAGTGCTGAGTGAATTTGTGGAATGAGTAGATCCTGAATCCTTGCTGTGTAAGTACATTTAAAACATGCACAGGCCCGGGTTTTTTTTGTTTGTTTGTTTGTTTGTTTTGGTTTGTTTGTTTTTTTCCTATTCTCCAGTGCAGCTACAAAAAGGCTTGATCCCAATCTGGATATGAGGCCAGACCACGGAGAAATGGGTCTCAACCTTCATTCCTTGCAGGCCCAGCTCTTTTGGAAAAGAGCAGAACAAAGCTATTGACTATATTACCCTTTCTTTTCCTTCAGTCAAGAGGCTTTCTGCTATCATAACTTTTATTGGCAAAGTTACGGACCAGTTCTTTCCAAAGCAGTTCCTTCCCCCTGACTTACTTTCCAGAGCTGAGATAGCCTTAACAACTTTCTGTTGTGATTGTTCATATTACAGTGAACAGAGAGGTGCCTTTTTTTTTTCTTTTTTTTTCTTTTTTTTGATTCCTAGTGGTTCACGATGAATCTGGTTACTACTTTATGAGTGCTGTAAATAAGGCAACCTATAGAGGAAGCACCAGTAGATGTCACTCAAGAATATGTGGAAGAGACTTTGAATCTGTGGGTCCCGTGAAGCTGAGAGTACCCATTGTCAGTGCAGCCACTGAGGGAGCTCAGCCTCCCATGGCTTGGGCAAAGATCTACAGTTTCTGGTTGGAACCTGCTCACCAAGGGGCTGCAGCCTTCTACTATTGCCATAAGTTATACTGCATGCTAAAAAATACCTTTTCCACCTTTTCTTAACCATTGTTTATCAATGTTCATGCTATACAGCTTTGGAGCACAACAGGGCTGTAAGAACATTACGTGTGGATCTTCTATTCCTCAGACAAATAGCTCAAGGGGGAAGAAGAAGAAGGAGCTGCTTGTTTGGCAGTGCTTTGAGAAAGTGGGAAGGTACCATGCATCACTGGTTTTGGGAAAGAAATAAGCAAGTGTCAGTTATTAAATAGAAGAGTATGTGCACTGGAAGAATGAGTAAAGTAGCTTAAAGGTTTGGCAGTGTCTTTCATTATTTTGACTTGGTTTTGATTCTAAACCAGAATTGAGTTACCACATACTGCAGCGATCAGATATCAGCAGAGGTCACTGTCAAAATGGTTTAAAATGCTCATTATAGTTCTTAGCATGAGCAATAACATATCCCAAACCACTTTATAAATGTTCTTCCACACCTATATTATCAATAATTGATTCTACAGTGTAGGCTACAGCAGATGCAATTTGCTAAAATCCCAGTCAAGTGTCAACAAGCTGACTGGTTCATTTTATCATTATACCAGGAAACTTTAGCAGCTAATCATAAAGGAAGTACAAAATGTGAGATCTTGTTTCATTATGTGAACAAAAGCCTGTGATTTCAGGATTGAAAGAAAAGATTATTGCTCAGCATCACGTGAAAAATAAAAAAAGGCAGCTTTAAATCATTGAATTACCCATTTTTACAGGATTTGAATCAGTAGTTTTTTGGTATCATTGCTTAAATCAAGAGTTTCTCTTTGGAGGTAATGCTTACACTCTGAAGGGGAGGAGGTACAAGTAGTGAAACTTGCACTTGAGGAACTAGGAACTAGGCAGGTATGAATGCTCACTTTCCCCCCACTACCTTCCCGCATTGATGCCTTCCTTAGAAAATGTATCCAGATGTTGATCAGCCCTGAATATTCCTTTACCTGCCCAAGAAGAGGTGGCAACAAGGATGGATGGGACACACCCTTTTACCTCGCCCTCATGCACATTTCCCCTCCAGTGCAAACCATGGTGGGCAGTCACATTGTGCCACCCAACTGTGCCACGTTTCACACTTGGGATCTCTTGGATCCTTTTCTGAACCCCTGGGTTCTTTCATGCCATAATGTGAAAGGACAGATTTCCAAAGCATTGACGTTACAGAGAGTGGCAATCCTAAAGGGCGCAGAAATGTGAAATGCACCCTTCAGTACACCCTGAGCTTTATTTGTAACAAGATACACTGGTTTCAGTTACTCTTGTGTCAACACAGTTTACAGAAAAGGAATGCTAGTTTTGAAGTCAAAAAGAAAAGGTGTTATTAGTGACAACTTGTGGCAAAGTTTTCAGGAAAAAAAAAAAAAAAACAAAAAACAAAACCAAAACACCCTACACTTCATTTCAATCTTAAACCCCCTGCACAGTAAATTGAAGGCTTCAAGGGACAGACACATGTTCAAAACACACTCAAATTAGGGGGAAGAAATCAATAGCAGAGACCAGGCTGGATAAAACACATTTTGGAAGACAAAGTCCTTGTGAGGTCCCAGAGAGTCAATCCCAGCTTCCTGAGAGGGGGCTGTGGCAGGAGCTGTTAGTGAGTGGGCAGCCTGGTTTTGGGTTCACAGCTGCAGCAAAAGCTGCCACAGAGCGAAGGCAGTGAAAGACACACACCCAGCAGGAGCTTTCTAGAGCTGTAAGCTGGTCTCAGCTCTGGGCTTAGGAATTTAATATGGAGACACAGAGCAAGGCAGAAATAGATGGCCTTGTTGTTTAGAAAAACCTCTGCTGGTTTTTGGTGGATGTCTGGGAAGCTGAAGGAGCTTCCAGCATCACGTGTGGAATAGGTCCCCGAGTATCTGCTGCCAGCTCTGTCCCCACTTACCTGCACTTCTGGGTGTTGGGGCCTTGGAGATGATATGCTGGGACAGAAGGCAGGGATAAGGATTTTTTTTGGGGGGATCATGGCTGGAGGAGGAGTAGGAAGATGACTTTATAATTGCTTTTTTATCACTCTTTCTGACTATATTGACTTAATGCTTGACACAGCTTTGGCTGGCAAGTAAGGCCCAGATACATTCAGAATTAGATATGACGAGGCTCATTCTTACATGAGAAGAAAATCATCGGTTGCTACAGAAACAGCTCCATATCAGTCTCGTGGGGCATCTTTGCATCTGGCTTTTTTTCCCTTCTCTTTTGCTAATCTGTAGATAAGAGTCAAAGCAAGTGCAGCATATCCCACATCTATATAAAGGTTGGAGGAACTCTGCAGAGAGCAAAGTGCGAAAGAACATCTCATAGATAAGCTAAACTTAAATGAATGAGTTAATTTACACTCCCCCTGCAATTTTCTTTTTCCTAGTTTTGCAACTCTTGCTAAGTTAATTGAGGTGAAAATTAAATGACACCAGTCAGCAAATATTTTAAAGACCTCCAAAACCAAGGAAGAGAAAGGAGGTACTTAGAAAAGGAGTTATTGAGAAACAGGAAAAAAATCAGACGAATGAGTTAGAATCTGTGTTGAGTTAGAATTTGTGTCGAATAATAATCCAGACTCACTTTCAGGCAAGTTGTTTAACTTGATAAATTCTGGAATTAGTAAAAAGTAAGCATATATTATGGGTGAACAGGGACCATTCTGCACACTGCAGACCAGCTCACCAGCGATGTTTGCAACTGGTTTGCTAAAATTTAATGAATTCTTGATGCTTAGTAGATTAATATTTATTGAGTGAATCAATGCTTAATTTATTAAAAAATTGCCTTCCTTGTATTTTAATATGATTTATTACTCATCAGTGCTTATTGCATTAATTAAAGATTGTGTTAATTTTGTGGAAGTGAGCACGATCTGCTGCAGGTTTGCTCCGAGCCCTGGTACACTGTCGGGACTGTGCCCCTGGGTAGTGCCAGAGATGGAAACTGCTCCAGGTGGGAAGCAGAATGAATCACCAGTGGCCTCTTCCTGCCCTTGAGATCTCAAACAGCCAGCAGAGTGGAAAAGAGGATGCTGCCCCTTAAGGGCAGGACGGGATTACAGCAGCAGCGATACTGGGATGATGCAGGGAATATTTTTGTTTGCCTCTTATAAATTATGGCTGATGCTGTGGGGATAATTTTTGTGTCTCTCATGGAATGCCCTTTTGTCAATGTGCGTGAAATCCAGCCTTAGAGATGTGGGAAGCTGTCACTGCTTTCCTGGCCAGGGACGACACTGATTGCATTTCAGAGTTCAGATTGTAAGAAATTCTTGGGACAGTATTTTGCCTGAAGATTGGGATGGTCCCAAGCATCTCAGCAGGGGCAGGTGTTTGAGAAGTGGAAAATTCCTGAAGGCAGAACAAAAAAAAACCAGACATCTTGTGAGCTGAGTCTTTCAAGAAATCTGTCAAAACAGGGAGAGGGTGATCATGCTGGAGGGGGGCCACAGCTGCAATTTGCATCTTTCAGCACTGAAGAAAGAAGCAAATATATAAAGCCCCACAGCCATGATTCTTCTGATGAAATTATTTTATTAATGGGTGTGACATTTGTAATGCCTCTCTTTAAATTCAAATACTGCTGTTTTTATAGCTACTCATAAGTGAGTCTGTCTGTTTTTTTTTGTTGGTTTTTTTTGTTGGTTTNTTGCCTCTTAGAAATCTAGGTTTAAGCATCTATAAAGTACATGAGACCTTGTCTGTAACATTAGGGCTTTCTTACAGGTTTTTTTTTTTTTTTTTTTTTTTGGTTTGGTTTGGGTTTTTTTTAATCCATCTAGTTACTAGGCTGCTTGCATCCAGCTGAGCCCTGGAAACAGCAGAGCTAGCCCTGAGATCTGAGAGCAGGCAGGAATTTCCAGAAAGTGTTTGTGTCCATAATTAGTGCTTTTTTGCATGTTTAAATGCACTATTCTGGAATGCACTTTCTGTTTGCTTCTCTCCAGGGCTGGGGTGGGTGTACACAAACTTCCCTCGATGAGCTAAATCAGAGAAACCTCTTCAAGGTCCAGTGAAGGTCAGAGCTGAGAATTTTTTCCTCCCTCTGTCACTAAGCAGGCAGGAACCACCTAACTCCAGCCTGGAGCACTTGGGTGGAGCCAGTGCCAAGAACCTGGTGGCATTTCAAATCCCTTGCAGCAGTTAGGTGTTAGATGCAAAAGATCAGTGCTGCTCCACTTGAAGTCAGAGAAATAACTTCAGCTTAAAGTTCAACATATACACAAAGATTTGCTGGGTCTGGAGTTAATTTGTTTTTTCCAAGGTCAGCTTGAAGGCAGCATTCAAACTCAAAAAAGTTAAAAACTGAACATTTGACTTGTAATAATTTAATTTTATTTCCCATTTGTTTGACCTGTCCTATATGCTTTTGTTTTCCTGACGTATCAAGCTAAGCTATTCTGGTTTTTTATTTTATGTTTATTTTTACTCCATTAAACAGACTCGAGTCAGTACTGGGGGCCAGTTGGGCTTCGTGCCTTTCTCTCTGTTCCATATCTTTACATTTTCCAACTGTCTTTGATGCAGGATATTTATATTTCACCTTTTTTTCCTAGTAGAGAGGCTTTCACGGAGTATAGGCTTTGGATATATTTTCTGGTCTAACTGTTCATTATATATACAGCATTTGGAGTTCCAGTTGTGCTGGAATATGTAAGCAAAGCTTTTGGCCCAGTGGGGGCTAAGCTCTGGCATTTCACAGCTTTGTACATATGAATCAGGATTAAGGTGCAGGATCTATATAAAATTTAGCTCATTAGGAGATGTTTCGTCTCAAGGCTCCCACTGGGAAGGTGGGTCCTGCTCACACACGGAATTTCTTACTCTGCTTTGCTGCTCCCAGGAAAGGAGGGGGGTGAGCAGGTGACACGAGGCAGCAGCAGGGTATTCTGCTCCCTTTTACCCTGGCACACCTGGAGAAAGGTTTGGCGTACGCCGGCCCCAGTATTTTAAACTAAAGCAAACGTGTTCGAGTACAGTGCTAAGGTCACGCTTGGAATGACTTAGCAGAGTTAACAGAACAAGGAGTACCTCTGGAAAAAGGCAGAGAGGAATTTTCTCTCAAATATATTTTGTGTTGTGCCAGAGGTAAGGAGCTGTGGAAGGAAGGTTTCAGAAAATGTGTTTTTCCCAGCCTGACACCCACCCCACTTGGCTTCCCAGCAGGTCAAATTTGCTGTTGTGCCCAACACAGGTCAAGTGTATTCGGTGGATGACCAACTGTGTCCGTGCACTTCAGCCAGTAAGCTTTACCACAGAGAAATAATGGATTTGGAAAGCAGTTTCATCAGTCATGATTTCAAAGGAGGAGCACTCAGGGTAGGGAATACCAAGTCAATGTTTCCTCCTCAAGGACTTTCAGCTGTCACATAGGGAATACAGTGAGTGCGGTGATGAGAATTAGATTGGAAGATCAATAGGGCTGACAATAAATGAAAGTAACACAGACATTATTGAGCAAATTAGGAGAGAGAAATTAAACTGGACAGTATAATCTTCAATACCTGCTAGACACACTGATGTTGGGCAAAGTTAGGAAGAAGACAGTAAGTTGCAAAGTGCTATGATGAAGGGATGGTAACAGTCTGTCCGTGAGATGGGGAAAGCCCTGCTTGTGATGGAAAGCTCTCAGTCCACAGAAAAGTGGAAAAAGATGATAATGGTCAAGGACCACCTGGATTTAAATGGCAAGCTACAGCGAGACAGTGGTGGAGAGATCACCTAAGACTGGGAACATGGAGCAGGCAGCAGTGCTGGCTACATGTTATGGGAAAAGGGAACCTCAGATGCACTCCACCATCACAAAGACTTTGGGGGGATAGCTTGTTTCAGGCCAAAAATTTTCCTAACTTTCTCATAGTGTGGGTTTGTTTACCCTGTGAAAGTTTGCAGCCATTTCAGAAAGCAGTCAGTCCTCTGTGTAAACTTGATTATTTGCCATCGTAACTCACTGTATTTTACTATCTGTACACATATCCACTGATGATCAAATGTGGCAAGCTTGTGGGGTGAGGGATATCCAGTGGCAACGAGATCCATGGGCTGACTGCGCTCAGCATGAAAAGAAGCTATCCTTTTATCAGTCCTGAGTTTGTCTAGATCCTCTAACATGTCTTTGAAAGGTTCACCCCAAGGCAATATAATTGTGTTTGATCACATACAGGCATTGAGTCAGTGATTGATATGAATGAAGAACTTAGAGTTGCTTGTCCTGGCTCCATGTCTTCTTCCCTGTGGAATCAGAAATCACTTTTATAAATATATCGGTCCATCTGTGCTTCCAGCTATCCATTTCAAGTATATGTTCCAAAAAAGAAATAGTAGCACTTTATAAGTGCAAATAAAAACACATTAAAAGGACTGAGGAAGGGGTTTTTTCTCCCTCTTAAAGTACATGTGGATCCCTTCCAAAAGAGTTACTATGAGCCATGTAACTTGTAATTAATCCTGCTGTAAATGTCAGAACACTTACTTTGCAGGCCTAAGCTGACCCACTAAAATTAGTCCCCTTTTAACAATTCCTTTTATAATTTGTTTTTCAGCAGAAACGGCGGCTTGACCTCCTGACAATAACCAGCCCCGGTAAGTGAGCTCTGCTGCGCCGCTCTCTTCTCTTTTCTTAAAGAGATGGTTGTCTAAATGTGTTTTTTTCCCCTGTCTCTGACATGCAAAATGAAAAACACTGTTCCCCAGAAAATCTTTCACCTAATAACAAGTGACAGCTATATTGTGCTTGGCAAAGCCCCGGGCAGTTATCCGTTCACAGAGCTGCCTCTTCAGACCTTTACTCTATGAATTGGAGTGCTGATATTTCTTTAAGCCTCCTGGGGTTACAGTTAGTGGTATATCTGCAGGGCAGATGCCCTCAAATTCACAAAGAGTGCTCAAGTATCACAGAAATGCAAGCTTGACTTTCCTTGGTGGCAAATGGGAGCAGTATGGGGAATCGGGAGATGGTGACACTCTACAAGTGTGGAAGGAGACAAAAGGTCCAGGGCTGAGAACCCCAAAGTGGATCAGAAGATATTTAGATAGAATTAAAATTATTTCAACCATCAGTTTCATGATGGCTTTTGTCGTTTGCCTGTTGAGGAGATAACCCAAAATTTGTTCTTATTGGGAAAGTGTGGGGCACTGGCAAGAGTGAGTTTTGAAGGCCTCAGCCCCATGGTGGAAATGCAGGTTGGTTCAGTTGTGCTACTCTGTGATCTCAGCCATTAAGGCTGGGTGGCTTTTAATTTATTCCTATTTGCTGGCTCACTTTCTTTCCATTAGCTGCTACAGAATTTTCCTGCTCATCAGCTTCAGATGAAGCCCTGCTCAAACAGTGCCACATTTCGGGCAACTTTGTTCATTTTTCAGATGTTTGTATGAATTAAGCTTTCAGGTGGGCTTTAACTGGGACTAATGAATTCTGGCCTTAACTGGTAATAATGTGTTAGCAGAGTGAACAGGTGTTATGGGAAGTGAACAAAATGTGACACACATTTGCTTGGATAACAATTTTGCATCAATAATTGTTCTGACACTCTAAATGTAGATATAATCTGTGACATGGTTTCTCCTTCACTAACCTTGTTAAAATAATAAGAATTAAAATAAGGAGGAGGAACACTTTGTTGGGACAGATGTTTGAGGCTATTGGCAATAGCGTCACATTTTTGCATGTTCACTTTTCACGCAGTTTGCAATTATGTTAATGTATGCTCAGGGCACTTGCTGATAAAAGCAACAATACGATGTGATACAGCTATTGTCACTATTCTGACTGTAACTTCAAGGACAAACATGGCACATTTTTCATTTTCCATATCTACAGCATTCCCTGTTTCTAGAGGAAAAAGGAAAAAAAGATCTCTGCAGGTCTTAATCATAGCACACACTCAGATCTTGGATAAGGACACTGAAGTCCACGGGCACTTTTTCAATAAGAGTAAAAGAGGGTTGGGGACCAGAATGACTTAATATGAGACTTTTCTGTAAAACAAACTTATGATTTCTCATAATTTCTGATACAGTATTCACTGTAAAAGGGTTGATTGGGTTGAGTTTGTGCATAGATGTGTTCAGTAAGTAGCTGTAGCTTCAGATCTCTGTTTAATAAAGCAATCTACTAAAGGAACACAGCAATTAGTTAGAAGGATCTTCAATAACTGTAAAGGTAGGCATACTGAACTAAAAATGTTGGGGGGAAGCTTTCTAAAGAAAAGTACCTTTCCTGAAATGCAAGTTTTCCCCCTTGATATTTAACCAGAAAGCTACCACAACTGGATTCATAGGGGGGAAAAAAAACCAAAACCAAAACCTTGTTCATGATAAAATGCCTGTAGTTTTGCCTTCAGTTTGGTGCTGGATCAGGCCAAACTTACCAAAGACCCTAAAGCAGAGATTTTTCAAAGGGGTTGAAAAAATTAGGCACTCAATTCCTAGTAGGATTGGAAAATGTCAGCCTGTGGATTAAAGGGTCTAGTTTCAGCCCTACAAATACAAAAATAAAATAAAATAAATCATAGCCTTGGGGCTTTTTTCTGTCTTTGGAGATTGCTACTTTAAAATATTTAATTCTTTGAGTCTTAGCTCTAAGATCTGACACTGACAGTCTGCTTTTACAAAGTCTTGATATCGGTTATGATGGCTGAGATCAGCCATAATCACTGTCAACCCTTGATTTACTGATTCAAATGAGGGTTTGAGCTGTTTAGTTGCACCTGGCAATCCTCTGGGACTTGTTTCTGTTCTCCACCTTGCCGCAGGCAGGCAGCCTTTGCTTTTGGCAGAGGTCACTCAGCTTTAGTTAGAGTTGTGAAACTCCTCTGTGTCCCACAAGGGGTGTCGGCCACCAAAACCCTGTTGCTTAATTGTAAGAATAGACAAAGGGCTTCAAAAGAAAGGGTGACTTCTGAGATTTGCACCTCTGTCACAATGCATATCATCTCTCTTTCTTTTGTGTGTGTGTGTGTGAAGCTCTTGAACAAGTTTTTCTACCTTTAGTCAAGAACTGATGGTGATCCCTTGCAGATATTAAAACCACTCTTCTCTATGTGCTACTAGAACAATTTCCAAAAAATTGATCAGCTAATTAATGATGTTAATTGCAAGGTAAAATAATACCATTAATGAAAGTTAAGTGTTTCTGAGACTCAGGCACCAAAGCATTTGGTGAGAGTTTGTGGAATCATGGAGACCTTAACGTTGTCTCGTGGCAGTCACGCTGCTCCCCCTGGCCATGGCTGTTTATGATTCTCCAGAAAACACTGATGGGTCAGAATTTGTGCCTGATTCTTGTTCCCTGAACCTCACCCCTGCCCATGCCGCGCTGAACCCACACTGAGGGTGACCCAGCGCTGCCGCTTGCCCTGCTCCTCATGGCTTCCAACGCCCAAGCGATGTGTGCTTGGCTCCCTGGAACCTGGCTGAACAGGTTCTGGGTTTAAAAGCAATCTGTATTTTAAACTGAACAGGTATAGACTATTAATTTATATCCTGGACTGAGACAAGTCTGGGCAAAAGTGAAAAACTAAAAGAAACAGGAAGAAATACAGATGGCTGGAGCTGCAGCTCCAACTGCACGGTTTGTATGCAACATGCAGGGCTCACCTCTTCCAGCACCCTAATAAAGCAGGTATGGAAAGCTCCACACTGTGCCCCAAACTGGAGGAAGTCTTTGCTTTGCTGTGGATCTCCAGAAACAGCCAGACACAAATGATGCATAAGCTGGGAGCAAGCCAGACTCCCTCATGCTCAGATATATTCCTTTGAAGTAAGTGACACCCCTGTAAAATGTGGAGGGGAGTTCACTGCTCTGCCTTGCTGCTGAGTAGCTGGAGGAATGTTAAGTTGAATTTATCAGTGATCTCGCCAAACTCCTTTCTTCTTGCCCCTTGACATGTGAGGTACAATTAGAGTGCAGCTGTACAGTTCAGGGTGCCCGAGTCAGAGCTGATGTGCGCAGTGGGGTGGGGGAAGGATGTTAAAAATTCATGAGGAGCTGGCAGGGACATGCTGGCAGGGAGCGGGACATAATGAGATTTAAGTTTTGGTAATTTAAATTTTCTTTAAACCCAGCTTTACCTCTGATTTGGATCCAAAACATTTCCTTAACGCTATTCTAGTTGTCTTTGAGGTTTAGGACCAAAGCTTGAGGTAGTTTAATTTGGCCTTGTTGCACAAAGGAGATGGGGATCTGCCCTTCATTTCTCTGTGATCATGTTCTAGTAGCACTTTGAACATGCACATGCAATCACATCACATTTTGTGGTAACCACTCAATAGCTGCAAATAAGATACCCTTGTTTCCATAGCTTTTCCATGGAGACACAGCTTTTTGCATCTCCTGTGTTTATGATAATAATACAGCTTTCCAATTTCTCCTCTCAGTAAGGTAAGTTCCTTTCCCACTGAAGTCTTTTTTAATTATTGATACCATAAATGGAAGTGTGTTGGAAACTATTGGCTTTGAAAATAGCTAACATGTGATATTATCCAAGAGCCATCAGGAAAATTCTTTTGAAATTCTCTTTGATTCAGCCATCCTCAGGGCTTTATCCTTCTCTACCAGTCTCTCTACTGCCAATTTAAAATAACATTCTCTTGAAATCAGTGCAATGTCAGGAGAAATTCATCAGCACTGTAGGTGCATGTTTCCCAGATGTATATAAACCTACTGCATTTGGCAGCAGTAAATTGATTGCATTTAAAAAACCTGGGGTAGTTGAATATTCTGTAGTGTCCAGCTTCGCTACAGCCTGAAATATAAATTTTTTAAAGTTTCTTTAAGCTCTGTTTCAGATGAAAAAAGAGTAAGTGCTGACTCCATAATTCCTGGCTTTTGATTTACCCAGATTTTCTTAATGTGTGAACAACATCAGAGCTTTACAGGCAGTGACAGAGTAAAATAATCCTAGTCTCTGCTGAGATTTGATCAGAAATGTTAATGGTTTGTACGTGCTTCCTCCTAATATTCAAGATCTCCCACTTTTAAACAGGGAAAAAAGATTTATTTTAAAAGTATTTATCAGTCTGATCTATGTGGTGAAATATTCTCCCCCCTTTAATATCATCAGTGCTGCATGCTCTAAAAATGTCTCCATTTCATTAATTTGTGATATACTGCTACCCTGAATTCTTTTAAGGTGGCTTTTGCTTCTGCCATACATATTTTACTGCTTTAAATTATAGATATAGGACTGTTGCCTAGTTAATTTCCTCTGGTTAGGAAAATATATTTCTGCTCTCCTGGCATTGCATAAAGTCATATGTGGGATTTGCTATATTTTTTAGCTGATTAAGTTTTGCATTTCTACATATTACTGCTTATGAGACCTCAAGTAAAAGTACGTAAAGGAAGGAGAAGTTTTATGGTATATTTCAAAGTTTCATTTAACTATAAATTCCACCACTAAGCCCTGCTACAAGACTTTTCCATTACCTTCCTGGATAGTCTGGCTATCAACTTCTTTCTAATTGAAGCATGAAAATAATATGAACTCAAAGTCATGAAGCTATAAGACAGGTATTAGTAAAAATTATACCAGCTAATAAATTGTGACAGAAAGTTGTTTGCTGCTAAAATTTGGGGACTTTTTTTTTTTTTGCAAGTCCTTATTAATTAATAGCACATTGATTTTGGTCTAAGTATGTGTCAAAGGATGGCATTGAAGATTTTAAACAGCCCAACAAAACCACTCTCATGTTTGTTAGTGAAGCTTCACATGCTCTTTTAGTTGCAAAGCTGGTGGAGAAAATAAATTGCTTAGAATTCCAGTAATAATTGAGTCTTTTAATGCTCAGAGGATTATTTCCCATATCACTGGGTATTAATCCAGCCATTTGCCCACAGTAATATGAGATAACTGGGGGAGTTAGAATCTCACTGCTCAGCAAGGCAATAGACCCCAAATGGTTTGTCTGAACCCACAGTACGAGAATTTCCCTGCCATAAAAATAAAATATAAATGCTAAAATCTCAGCTCAAAGTGAAATTCCCATTTTGTCTGTCTTAGCTGAACCATGAAGCTACAGGATGAAGTTTGTTCCAGACTTGATGAAACTTTAGCAAGATGATTGCACTAACAGAGAGCACAGAAAGACATGGACTCTTTNAAAAATTGTTCTTTTTTTTTTTTTTTTTTTTTTTTTTTTTTTTTTTTTGTGCCATTAGGATGGCTTCAGTTGTCCTGAGGCTAATTAGGAAATTTTACTATATCAAATTTCTCATCTTTCAGTATCTGAAGGGCTGTAAGAATTTCCATTTGCTGTGATAAAGAGAAATAATATTGTTGCTTGTAATTACTCATTCATGCAGATCAGTACCTTCCCAATTCTCAGTTATACCTCTGCATTTGCCAGAATAATAATTGCAGAGATGTCCCCTACTCCACTGTCTTTTCCCTTCCCTCACACCATGTCCTGAGAGAATAAGTTCTCCCTGATTTTTCTGTCCCCGATTTTTCTGTCCCCTGACCTGTGTCCCCAGACATCACCCACATCCATCTCAAATATCCCAGTTTTCAGTTTTACTAAAATTATGGGGGGGTTTTGATTCAATAATGAAACCAGAACTTTATCCCCATTTGGCTGTGGAATGTTTACTTTTAGTAAGGCTGTTTCATCCCCACCTTTGCATTTAAAATAGTGACCTTTTTTTGGATACATGTAGAAGAAGTGATATTTGCGAAGTCAAAATAAGACTGCAGAGAAGATATTCTAAAGGCTAATCCATTATTTTTGAAGAAAAAATATCAAGCTTTACCACAATCCCTTATTATTATTCTGGGTCACCATGGTGTTTCCATGCACCTTGGCATGTCCCTTTAATTGGATCCTTACATGGGAAGGTCCGGCACAGTTGCATTGAAAGCTGACATTTCTAACTAACTGACCTTTTCAGGCCCAGTGACACTCCTATAATGATTATCCTCTAGCATTGTTTGGACACAATACCACATACTTCACAGCACATAAAGAATATGTTCTTTGAGAACTATTCAAAATGCCCGATCTCAAGTTAGCAAAATGAGAAAATTGGGTGCAAACATTCATCAGAGTGTTATTGTGCAGGTATCGATTTGAATGCCCTTTCATTTCTCTGGGAAAAAGTGTTGTATTATAGAGCTCTAAATTAACTTCTGTTCTGTTTTTTTCCCCCAGTAAGTATAAAAAGGTCAAATTCATTCATAAGGCTGAATAGATTTGCAGGATATAAGCAATAAGATAGCAATCAACCTTCAAATAACCTTTAAAGAGACAGTATCTTTTCTTATGAACAGTAATTGATCTGCTCATTAAGGCACTGGGTACTCTTTGGGGCTCACCTGGGCAAAAATGTGTAAGACCTGTGACGAAAGGATGTCAGCCACAGCAAAACAGGAGCAAATCCTCGCATGGAAATCTAAATATTTTACAGGTTTTGAGGGGTATAAAGTGGACGAGAGGATTGATACTGCAGCATGAATTCCTTGACTTTATAAGGGTGAGTGGAAAAGATGTAGAAAAGACCTCAAAGTGTGAATTTGGTATTCATGAGGATGAAAATCGTAGCATGTTCATACCTGCCTGAAACCTGGATACATCTTCATCTCCTCTTTTGGATTTAGTGGCTAATGTGGGAGGTGACTACTGCTCAGCCCATGTATAGGGTGGTGCACGTATAGGGCACCCTGTGCCACACATAGGATACGGACAGGCATCATTCTTCTCTTAAATTCAGTCAGATTGTAAAAAAAAAAATTGCTTTTTTGGGGGCTAATCATCTCTGCCTGCACAGACATTAAACCCATGTGCAGGTTGTTGCAGCATTGACTCCCTGGGCGCTGCCTCCTGTCACCTCCAGTCCTGGGCTGTGGCTCTGCAGCTCCTCTTGTGTAAGCAGAAGCTGCTGAAGGACTGCTGGAAATTTCTTCAAGGGAGCAGCATCTAGCCAGAGACTCACTCAAAGTGCTGGGATTGCCAATTTAAGATAGCAATCAGAAGATTAGTGTTCTGACCATGTCCATATTTCATTTCTGCATGTAAATCCACGCTATGTTTTTAGTATTTTTATGAATTGCACACAGGCTGAGGACTATCTACGCATAATTGATTACAGTGAGTTGTCTTGGTTCTTATCTTTGATCAGAATTTTCAGAAGCAGCAAGTATCCCAGGTGACAAGGCTTTTTATGCTGTAAATGTTTGCACATAATACTTTCTGTTTTACTTCACAATGTGCAGAATGAGCATCTCATTCATTTAGGGGGACTGAAAATGAGCAAGTCTGTGCAGAGGTGTACTGTGCTCCTTTTTGTATAAGCTCAGGGAAAACTTAAAATAGAAACTTTTTTTCTCATAAACCCTTTATTTCTTCAGTATCAGAAGAAATGTTTTAGAAAGGATGTTTTTAGAAAGGATGGAAAGCGTTCTTCCTTTTTAATGAAATTTTAATTTTCAAGGTCACCTGTCACTCTTCACTTAAGCACATTTCTTCTTGCTGAGTTACCTGAACAAGACTAAGTGGGAATCAGTGTATTAAATATCTAGAAGGCAGCAGAGGATTATATTGATACTACAAAATAGAACACAGTGCAGAAATGCATGAGACAGTGGAGCCCTGAGCTGCACTGCAGCCTCACCACTGTAGGGACAGATGCTTTCAAGCCCCATTACTTGGGTGCTGTGCCAAGCACAGTTGAGAAGCCCCAAGTCCTTTCCTTCAGTGGCTTTAGGGTGCAGTCATTCCAGTGCAGCTGAATTGCACCTGGGCTTGAACCTTGTGTCTTCTTTTTTAACCTAGCTAGGCACAGGCAGCAACCATGCTTCGTTTCTATTTTAGCAGCATCCACGCACCCCAGTGCACAGGGGTGTCATCCTGCTGGATGCAGCGACACCAAGCTGCTCCTGAATAGTTGGCAACTTAAGCAGACAAAGCTCAGGGCAGTGGGTGGGAAACGTGGAAGAGAGAATGTCAAAAATAAAATGCTATTTTCCTAGAACTGTGTCTCTTTGCTCCCCTTTTTCTCCAATCTCTGATGTAACAGAAAATGGCAAAACCAGTGGTGATTATATAGCAACAATGAGTGTGACTGAGGAAGAGGGGAGCTAGAACTGCACAAGGGACTTTTCCTAAGCTCATTTGTTTATAAGCATTGCCAGTGGGCTCATTTTTTTTTTTGTATGCAGAACATTGCTGTTAAAGCAGTCAGCCAAGGTCACAGGGAAACCCACAAGAAAGGATAACCCAGAGCCTTTATTATTGTTTTGAGCTTGTAACAAAGGAATTTTTAGTAGAGATTTGAATGGGGAAGATGTGCTGGTTCTGTGAATTCAGACTGTAAGTGCAGCATAAGCCATGGTGGAAGAGAGACTTGTTCATCACGAAGCTCAGCGTAGTTTTGGAGGGAGTCATTTGAGCTGCTGCTAAATGAGATAACAATGTGAGGACTATTTGGCAGTAGTAGCACTGCAGCGTCCTTAAGAAGCGGGTTAAAGGAAGGTGAAATACTGTTTTAGCACCATGGTCTGCTCCTGACTTTTCACAAGACCCTGCACTGGACTGCAAAGATGCTGTGAGTGTGAGGGCAGAGAGTGCTGCCAGAGGAGCCAGGCAGAGGAGGGGAAGTGGCACAAGGCAGAGAGGATAAGGGGGAAAACAACATAAACCAGAGTCACATTTCTGGGCCATATGAATCAAAATGAAAATAACTGTTTTCAAAATACCAAGGAGATAGCAGGATATTGTGTTACTCTTGCTGCTTTATTATATTACCTGCCCTGTTGCACAGCTGCATCTCTTGTCCTTATCCTCTGGGGACTACTGGAAAGAAAGAAGGAAGAATTATCTGTAGAGACCCTGATTTTCCTGCCCATCCTCCAGGGAGCCTCACAGTGATGCAAAATTCTGTTGTGCTGCTGCCTATCCCCTGCTTTCAACCAACCTTCCTTCCAGGGTCTGTGAGGGTGTAGGGTACCTGTGGCTGGATGCAAAAGGAACCCTAATTTAGAGCTGCTGCATGTTTGCTTTGGGATCTGATCCAGTGCACTTAAATTGTAGCTGACTTGGACCAAACCCCCAGTTCTTGTCAAATGTTGGACAAACCTGACAGCGAGAGCGACTTCGCGTTGATCCCAGACGCCCTCACTCAGGAGATTGGCTAGGGTTTTGTTATCCGAGCACTCAAATACCTTTCTACACATTGGAAAACTTTCCTAAATGGTTTAGGAAGCACAGCCAAGCAAGGCATTCCCACCTCTGGGAACACCTCTGCCGGGGCACCGCTTTTCACACCAGCTGCGCGGCCACTGGTGGCATCCCCAAAAATGCCTCTGGAAGCAGCAGCCAGTGGTGTTGGCAGCCAGCAGGAGCAGAGCTGCCAGGCAGCGGGGCTGCTGCTCATCAGGAGAGAGAGTGGAGATGTCAGGCTGCCCTGGGAGGGAGCAGTCCCCGCAGCCCGGGCGGCGGGGCCGTGGTGCTCAGGAGTCAATGGCGCGGGGATTGCTCTCTTCAGGCTTCGTGTTATAGTTCTGTTTTCTTCACCTTCAACCCCACAATGGGTTATGGCTGTACTTTCTCTTATAACTAAATGCTCTTCTGTCTTTTGACAAAACAGATTTGTGTCTTCTCATAGCTTTCTGTAGAGGGCTAATAATACATGGGAAAGCTTTACTGCCCACAGGAGACTTTGCCTGGCTGTAATAATAAGAAATGCTGTTGAAAAGTCATGATCAATGTTAATTCAGTTATTTTTCATTTTCTTTTTTTTTTTTAAAATATATATATATATATATAAAATGAAATCTTCTACTTTATGCATTTTACCCAGTGCTACCCTATGAATTGCTTGTTGGAGAGAAGGGTCATTGGTTATAAAAATGAATTCTGGCTGTTTGTCCTCACACAAAAATAACAGCAATATTTTGAAATGATGAATTTAAGGGAGGAAAAAAACCAAGGTGGAATCTTGGATGTACAAAAGATGTAAATATTCTTTTCCAGGTTTTATGGTTCCCAGATGCCTCTTCTAATTGCATAGCTAACCCTGAGTTTATTAAGTTATTTTCCAGAGTCAAACTAATTTGTAAACATGTCAGAATAAAAACTAAATTTAAAAAACAAAACCTTTGGATTAGAATTCTGGAGTGATAAACAAACTAATTTAGAATGTATTTGCATGTAATTTGCATGTGCCAAAATAGGATTGCATGTGGTTTGTAAATACAGGTCTTGAATCTATTTAACATTACAGAATAGCACAGAAGAAATTAATTGTAGCTCAAAAAAAAAAGGTTAAAATAATAAAAAGATGGCTTAAAATGGCCCATGTTTGAATGTGATTCAACATGCAGAAACTGGTGAGGAGAGATAAGCACACAGGGAAAACTGTGAATTCTAGCAGCAACATCTGTAGTAGTTAGAATATTGTGTTTTATAGCAATTCCTTACCTCCCCCCACGGACATTACTCTGGCAGACTGCATATTTATTATTCACTTTCTGCAAGAGATGTTTGCCTAGCACAGCCTTAAAAATAAAGTCTGTTTCCTTTCTTTTAATGTTCACTTACTCAAAGATGATGTGAGCTTCTGTCTGAAGCCTCTCATCCTGACTGACCTGTAGGCTTTGGCTCAAGATAACGATTTGTAATTATCTGGACTATTGCAGTGGTACCAAAGGATCCACCAGCAGGTAAATCCTTTGATGGGTGCAGTCCCCACCTGGAAAAGACCTGAATCCTTCATGGTTTTTCCACCTGAAGTGCTCACAGAATCACAGAATGGCTTGCACTGTAAGGGATGGTAAAAATCATCCTGCTCCATCCCCTGCCATGCGCAGGGAGGACTCCTCTCCCCTAAATCAGGCCCTGTAGATGTCAAAAGTGGAGCTCATGGTACCACCCCGTCTCTCCCTGCTGTTCCCAAAATTTTCAGGCTAGAGGGAAACGCCACCTGTGGAGATGTGAGGCAGAGGGAGTGACAGCAGCCTTGAGGCTGAGCACGTCTGGCCTTGGCTCCTTGGCCTCTGCTCCTGCTGCCAGTGCTGAAATGTATCTGTGCTCTGGGCCCTGGGATTAAAGCAGCTGTGCTTGGAGGGAAGAGGAAATGCTCTCTGGATTGAAAGGGATTGAGTAAATGCAAATGTAAGCACTGAGCTTAATAGTACTGGAGTGCGCTGCTGGAGTTATGGGGGAAAGAATGCTTTATTTACTATTGAAAATATATGTAATGCATGTTTTCAGGCTTGTCTTCAAATGCCATGGAATATCCCTTCCTATGTTCACAGCAGAGCAGCCTGCAGCTTAAAATTGGCAGCAAACTGGTCCTGCAGTCTTTGCTGTAGGAGGGTCTGCAAAGTCAGAGTTCAGTCTCACTTTTTTCCAGACTTTGCTGAGGAAAAAGTAGAAATGTAAGGATTTTGTCTCTGATTCCTCTGATTCCCCCCTCCCCCTCCAGTGGATTAAATTAATATATTTTATTTAATTTTTAGACAAAGGGGAAGAGAAAAAAGTGTAGGGAAAAGCATACTTTATGGAATAGGAGTCAGAGCTTTGTGGTGTTTTTGTTATTCAGCATTCTGTTTGAGCACCATGGAAGAATATTATCAAAGAGGAGCAGATGTCAGGAACCTCTCCATACATTTTTCAGGTCATAATACTTCTATTTCAATATGAAAATAAATGCTGCTAAATATTTTCTTGTACTTCTTATCATTTCATCTCTGGAAGAAATTAATTGTAGCTCAAAGAAAAGGGTTTATTTCCCACTTGGCTGTGAGCCATTTTGTATATCTGCTTTAAATGTTAATTATTAATTAGGATATAATCTATTTAAATCTATTTAGCTGTCCATTTCTTCCATAGAAGGCAGCTGGATGAAACAAGAAACATGCATCATTATAGAGATGATAAATTAGGCTCTTATCCCAGGAGAAGACAGTTCCTCAACACCAAGGCTGAGATATTCCAGGGAGTGGAGGAGCCTTGTCCACTTGGGGCTGGGTACAGAGAGTGAGGATACCAAGATGGCTTTTATAATTAAAATATTGGTAGTAAGGAACATCGTTGCAGCAACATTCATTCTGACAGAATGGCTGTTGCTGGGGAATGGACTTAGTGGGAGGTTGAGTGTTTTTAAGCTGGAAAGTGAGGAGCTGGAAAAATAATAGCAGGTGATAAAAAGAAAAAAAAAATCCAGCAAGAAATAAAAATCTTTTGCACGTATCCCAAGTGAGGCAGATCCCTTCCATGAGCATCAGTAAAGCAGTAGCACTTGTATGTCTTACAAAATCTGTATGAATTTGCTATTTTGGGAGAGTGAAGTTGGGATATGTATCTTTATAGGCATGAAGGGCTTCTTGGCAGAAAATATGTTATGGCTACCTTAATCAGCTGAGTTCTGAAGATGAAGTGTGAAGCTGGCAATTAGCATCAATGACCAGCTGTGAAAACAGGAGTTTCTCTCACTTATTTTAATTTTATTTTTATTCAAATATTTACATATTTTATCTCCTATTTATTGCAAACTTTATACCAACAGCAAGGGAGACACTTTGGATTAAATGTTGCATATTTGTGTATTTAGGTCTTTCTTTATTTGCCAAGTTAAATGCAAAACAGTCCCCTTGTTTATATGAACTGTATCTATATGGACTTATCTATAGGAACAGTTGAAAAGCTGGGCACTAGATTGCACAGCTCATCAGTGCAGCTTCAAACCTTTCCCAGCAAACAGCTGAGGGACTTTAGAAATCTGCAGCATGCTCCTGAAACTTTAAACTATGCCATTGTGTCACCTGAGGCGGCTCTGTGGGTCACAGATCAGTGTCTGGGAAAGCCAGAACATTTTCCCCCGTGTTTTATCTGTATCCATTGCTCATCGATGATCAGTTTCAGAAAGAAACACCCTGTCCATGCTCCTGTTACCTTCAAAGAATTCCCCCACTGGAGCACGGCTCAGATGAACACACAGATGCTGTGGAATTGCAAATATGTTTGTGGTACCGACAATAACATGGATTTTACAATTTTTAAAATTTTTCTTTTATTGTAACTGAAAGTGTTGTGTGCTCTCATGACACAGAGAAGACAGATGCAATTAAACTTTTGTTCTGTCCAGGACTTGGGCAGGCAGCTCCGGCAGATTTAGGATTTAGCATCCAGTGCCAGAATACGGGCATATTTCTGACTTCCTTCAAATGCCAAGAGTAACATTCAGCGGTGATTCACTTACCTTGGACAATGAAATTCCAAAAGGCACTCCCAGCTCAGGGTTGTATTTCATGATACAGAGGCTGAAAGCACCTTCAGATAAGATGGATGCTGTGCCCCACATTTCTGTGCAGTTTTCTTGAACTGAGGAGTTCTTACCCCTCAGCAGCAACATCCCAGAGCCTCGGCGAACATCTGCTCAGAGTACAAAAGCAGTCAAAAATGCAGAGTCTTTGATACCAGCAAAACTAAAGAATAAATTAGATGTAACAATGCAAAGCTCACAAAATAGGTGGCAGTGCCAGCAGAGGTACTCTGAAAGACAATGAGGGTGATCAGTAAAATGACTTCATCTGAAAAGAAATCAAGTAAAACTGTGAATTTTTTACTTTTTTACTTTTTTTTTCTGTTTTCCTGTAGGATCTGCCTCTCTGGAATGGAGCTTAGACTGAGTTTCTGAAGTGTATGGGGTTTTTCCATAGTTAAAGATGTTGCATCCAATGCTGCATAACTGTACTTTGAGCCACATGATGGTGGATAAATACAGCAATAAATACAAGTTACTACTGGTCCAAGGATCATAGCAAGTTTATATTCATTAAGGGAGAAGAGAAGGCTGAACCATGGTGTGTTTGAGAAGGACTAAGTTCCCACAGCTGTGGAAATGTCTTTGCAAATATTTGAACTGAAAATACTTTTCTCTTCTTTTTCTGAGGTTGTTTTTTTTTTTTTTTCTGTGTGTTTTTGGTTTTGTTTTTTTGTAAATATATTAATTGTGTATCTCCAAAGCCACATCCCTTGACATGAAAGAAAACAAATTTAGCTAAAAAATCCGTTATGGTTCAGTGATATAATGAAGAAAGCATTTAAGATTAATAGCAAATGTTTAACCTAAATGGGAATACGGGATATAAATAGCTTTCAAGTATAAATAGGANGGGAAGAGAGAAGAAAATAAAAGACATAAAGGAAAAATCCATGTGGGCAAAATGAAAAGTTCTAGTTTAGTGCATTTTCTGGGATGACTTTAATTCTAAATAAATAAAACCTCAGGTTTTAGTTCATAATGATGACATTCAAAAGACTGATGTGCCTGGTAAGAGTTTATTTTAGTTTCTGTCACCTTGGGGTGAAATGCTTTCAGGTCCAGCAATAACAGGGGGATTTTGTTGGAGATGAACACTCTTAAATCAGG
>VWZN01002330.1:559946-594494 GCA_013396955.1 Regulus satrapa | reverse complement strand
TAGAGGAGCTGGGATCACCTCAGACCCAATGCTCTGCTAAATGAATATGTTTTGGAAATGGGGGTTTACCATTTTTTTGTTCAAATACTCAGAAAGGCAGCACATGTGACTCAGGTTAGCACAGACCGGTATTTTGACAACAAACCCCAGGAAACTAATTAAAAGGCTGATGAAGGTTTAGTCAGAAAAAGTTAAATACTAATGAAAGGCAGTCAGTGTTTCATGAGAAAGAGGATTTGTCAAATAATTCTTTTTGGCTTTTGAGTATATCACATATACGGTTTACGAAGCTGCATAACTTTTTAAAGGCACCAATTTAGTGCCTTACAACCTCTTAAAAATATAGAATGCATTAAATAGGTTAAAGTTCAGTCAACTGACACATCTCACACATCACGGGGGAGCCTCACTTGAATGGGGCTCTCTTTAACAGGTTCCCTGCACCGTAGTGGGCCCAATGTGACCTCTAATGATGATTTGTCAGTGATTAAAACATCACTGCTGAGTGGTAAAGGAAGATGTAGAAAGGTTTGTTACCCAGTGCAACTTTGATCTCCTGACTAGCTGGATCCTTCACAGAGTATAATGCATTTCAGCATAGAAAGAGGCCCTAGATTTCTGCTTTTCAAAGTCAAGAATGCAGCCAAAGCCTGGAGCAGTATTAACCAAAAGAACTTGGGATTGTGTTTGTCTAGTAATTAAGTTGAACGAAGCCTGAAAAAATATATATATTCAAACATTTTTTCTTTTTTTAACGAAATGTACATGGGGACACAGAATGGATGAGAACGTTCAAACTGTATCTCAAAATATTTTATACCTCAACACGTGCTGTTCTGGTTTCCACTTACAAAGAAAAGGCACTGAAGTATCAGAATTTGAGAAACCAGTTTAAATTATAGGACTTTAAACTCAATTTAGGCCATCAAAAGTGAGACAGGGAGGTGGTGTAATACACATCCTGAGCCTACTGATAGCATGTGTGTATTTGTTTTTTAAAACAGACAATTTCCAAATCACGTATGTAATTTTGTAGAGAAGCCTTTTGTGCATGTGCCTGCTTGTGCTACGCAAATGGGAGAGCTACAATCCAAAGTTTTAATGGGAACTATATCCCTGGGCACACACAAAATAAGAGGCCAATTGACAGCAAGAACATATTTACAGCAAAGAACTGTCAAAAGGTATTTTGTCTGTCTCTTACAATCAGGACCAGAATCCCATGGCAACAGGCAAAGATCTTTGGTATGTATGCAAAGGTCTTTAAAATTTAAAGCAGAATATTTACAGTAATATGAACTGCACTGTGTAGGGTGTGAGCTGGACTGGTGTTCTCCAAGGCTGCCTGAAATTATATGGACTTGCTGTGGAGGGATGAAATCATTGCTTGCCTGGGTTTAGAACCAAGTAGGTAAATAATTTACAGCTTTGTTTTGCTCAGAATCTCTCTGTAGTGCTCAGACGGTGTCGAAATGGGCATCAGAGCATCAGAGATGGATTTCTGGGAAGATCTGCCCTTTAGTCAGAGGAGATAAACATATCCAAGTGCTACCAGGGTGTGATCACAATGAAGAGTTATGCCAGTGGAGAGCCCTAGAGTTAGAAAGGGAGTTACCAAGGAGATGTAACAGTCAGAGTTTAATAGAATATTCAAAGTTTTAGAACAGTGTGCAGTTCCAATGCAAGAACAGAGCTCACAAGTCAGCTTTCAAACACTCAGTGTATTTTTCCTGACTTCAAGGTGAGCAATTACACCATGTAAACCAGTTAAAGTATTTCATGCTGTGCTAAGCAAGAAAGACTGAGACAAGAGAACAGAGGAGCAAAGCACATAATTCATCTGCTGAAATAGTCTGAAATTAATAGATCTACATGGACAAATGAGATGATGCTTAAAAATCCCCCAGAATGGCTGGATCAGGCATATCATCCATTGATCAGTCTACAAAATAATGACATTTCTGTTGTACCTCCCTCTTCTTCCACTTCACGTGTCCAGTCTGATGAATTACTCCCGGAAATCTTTGGGTGAATTTGCAATGTCCCAGGAAAGCAAAAGCTGTTGGAAGCATGGAGAATAAGAAGTGAACTAAGCAGATCTGCATCCAAAAAAACCCCCATATTACTCTTATTTCATGTGTGAAATTCTGCCAGTCTCACAAAAGTTAAAGATCAAACTAGAAGTGGGGAGCTCACATTGCTAAAATAAGGTGGAAGACAGTCACTTGCATGGGGTTGAGCACTACTTTCCCACTTACCTTTTTATTTGGGTGGTTGGAAGTTTGTGTTTCCCCTTAACAAGGCAAAATAATTTAATGGCTTTATATTGTTTGGAGTGGAGTGAGTGCCTGCAGGCTTGCTTGATGAGCAAAGTGACATCCTGAGGAAACGTACAGCAAATTGCAAACAAAATCCTTATTAGTAGTGGCAGTTACCTCCTGGAATAGGATTGATTTGAAATCCCTGTAAGGATAGTGCTCTCCTCACTCAGCCAACTTGACAAATAAAAGCATTTCTTAGGAGTTCATATTCAAGTTGTGGTGGAGGTAATAGAATTTAACTTCCAGATTCAAAACAATTAAAGCAATGTACTGAACATCACTGTGCCTGAGAGATTTATTTTAAAAGTTACACATATAGCCCTTTTCTATTCCAAATGAAATAAAAAAGCTGGGTTTTTTTTTTTCTGCATATCCCTAGAGTGGCTATGAAGAGCAACTGGAATTCAAAGACTGGGGATGCTCCCAAAGAACAAGAGCATTCATTGTTGGAATCCATGTTTTTTTCTCAGCTCAGAAACCCAGAAAATAATTTTGATCCATCCTCTGCCATACTCTGGAATGTGACAGGAAGAATGTTGAGATAGTCTGGACTATTTGACAACAGCAATGTGAGGCAGCAGACATGTTATTTTGCAAAGTGTTTTTCAAAAAAAAAAAAAAGTCATATGTGAACAGTGTAATAACAGCCTTGACAGGAATCAAAACAATCTGCAGTATTTGTTTTATTTCCCATCAGCCACTACGTATGTTACTGCAACAAGAAGTGAAAAGTACCAAGATGTTCATTCCTCTTTGCCCCATGCAACTGAAATAGCTGAAAACATTTATGTTGAACATGCAAAGAGACTCTGGATTGGAGACAATTGAGATAAATACTCAGAGCTAATCCCAACTCCTGTTGTTCAAACTGTGTTTAGATTAGCAAATTGTACGGGCTGACAGAATTGGATTTTTGGAGTAGAACATTTGGCACGGAAGACGTGACCATACCTGTGCTGCACATTCCCGAGGTTTTCCCATTGGATCAGCTCGAGTCTGCTCCTGTGGCTGGAATGCCTGTTGGTGATTGGAGCACATCTTCTAATTAAACTTCATCCAAGGGGAATCCATCTTGTGTGCTCCAGGATTGCTCTGTGATGTGAACCAAAGCATGAGACACACAGATATGCAGAAGACAGGCTTCAAAACTTAAAATGCTTAGGATGTCATATGGAAGAAATAAATGTTTCATTAACTTACTAGTTGTCAAACATGTTTATCCCAACTTATTTTTAAGTCAGTGCACCACCAAAATGCACTCAATTTGGTTTGGATATTGTTTAATCTAGTGAGAGAAAAATTGCTGTTAACAAAGTAAAATAGCAGCTGTTATTGTAATACATCATGTGGAAAGGCAAGGCAAACATCTAAGTATTTGCTAGTTTATATTTTGAACAATATTTAGTAGTTGTTATCTTTACTGATGGAAGGTTGGACTTCTGCGTTTGATAAGCAAAAGGATGTTGCCATTGAATGTGAAACCATTCAGAAATGCTAATTAATACTTCTCTTAATGAAATATGTGCTCATGTCCTAAGTCTTTTACCAGGAAGAATATTTTAATATTTTACCATTTTAAAAAGGCCAATAATAATCAGAATGGACAAATGACATGAGAATAGCAGGATCCCTAGCCTTCTAAGAATTTACTGGTTGCTACCTGGCAATTTGGCTGCAAGCCTTGAAAGTTGCATGCAATATTTAAGGCTTCAGCTTGCCGTGAGATCTATATGGTAAAAGCCTGTTGTGGGTGGATCCTTGAGCATCCAGAAGCAGTCTTTTCTCTTAAAACAAGAGATTCTAAGTTGTTTGGGGGGGTTTTTCAATTTTTGTTTTGAATTAATATTCCACTTTTATATGCTGTATTTGCTAAAGCCTGCTATGAAAACCTTGAAGAATTGTCATATTTCTTGCACCAGGGCTTGATACACAGTGTTCCATCATACTACAGCTCTTCATTGCCAAATGCATTTTTTTCCCTTGGGAAAGGATTGATATGGGTTGGGGCTGGAAAGAAGGCAGGAGGTAGAGTCTGCTCCCAAATGTTAAAGCTTTGTTTTTGTGGAATTCACAGTAATCAATTGATCTCACTTCAAGAATGATTTGGTCAGTATCCTTGGCTTCTTCTCTGTGAATTACTTTTAAAAGTTTCCCTTTTATGAAGCAGTTTTTTCTCTTCTCCCCTTAAAGTTGTATGAATCCTTACTGAACAGTAGGAAGGTATTTTTTGTTTTGCCTGCAATGGGGGAAATGGTCAAAATTTGACCAGTGAATCTCATACAATCAAACGTTTTTGGGTTTTTTGTTTGTTTGTTTTTTGCTTTTTTTTGTTGTTTGATTTGGTTTGATTTTTAAACTGTGTTATTCATTCATTCATCTGTTTAGTTTTGATTCCCTAAATGGTCTGTAAGGAGAACATCTAGTTGACAGAAGCCTGAAGTAAAGCCAAATGAGAGATTGATTTACCCCAGAAATACTGCTCTGTTTAGCAGATTTGTTTTTATGACTTTTCACTTGGTAGCAGTCTTTTGCTAGTTGGTATAAACAAGGTCCAACTTCCAGGGTTACTCTGTGTTTGTACAAGGGCTTTAGATTTTACACACTGGATATCAGCTTTTAGAGTGAGGAGACCTCATTCAATGACACACCAAAGTCACCATCTTCTGAAAAAGCTGGTACATTAAAAATCTCTCAGAACATTTCTTCAGTTTCATCACAGCATTGGTCTTTTCTTCTCAGTGGCAGACTTGAAAAATTTAACAGGGTAACCTAACACTTCCAGCATGGTGTTAGAAGAAAGATGCTCCTGTGCATAAAAAATAGAAATAACATTACATAAACCATACTTCTTATCCATAATTCTTCTGGGGTCTGGGTTATTCTTTGAATTTTAATAAAGAGTATGCTGAATGCTGACAAACCATTAAATTATGGCTACCTTTGTAATGCCTCTTCTAGACTCTGTTTGTAAAATACACCCTCTGGTTCTTGTCTTATTATCGAATGGATTTACAGGAAGCCAGGCAGTCCAGAAATTTCCAGCAGTGAAGTTTGGTGTGTTCATGCCCAGAACAGACACTCCGAGGCCCTGGCAGGCCAAGCATGTCCCAGTGTGCCTCCTCTCCTCCCCTGAAGGAGACAAGCTGGAGGAAGAAGAGGACAATCCAGCCTTTGTGCCCATTCAGCCCCTGGCCTTTTCCCCCAAGGCTGTCAGCAAGGGTGTTAATTAGTGTCAATTGTGACAGCCAGGAGTAGGACCTGTGCCACAAAAGCATTTGCTAAACTGCTCTGCCAGTAAACAGCCCACAGATGGACATGACTTTCATTCACCACCAGCCTGGGCTCTGAAGTCATGGCAGACCTGAAAAAGTTGTCTAATTTATAGCTATTCCCCATGGTCTCTGCACCCCTCCTATATTCCTTTGTCTTAGAAGAAATGCCATGGAAAGCTGAAGTTCAAATGTTTAATTTTCCAGTTTCAGTTCTTTCTGTCCCTGTGGCAGGCTGCTCTGTATGTGCTCCAGTATTGATGAGGATATCGTCTCAAAGGCGTCTGAGGCTTCTCTTTTTCAGGGATCAAAGGAAGGAATAATCTGGACTTTTGCAAATGGATACATGACAACACTGATGTCATATCATCAGTGAATTGCAGAGTTAATGTGCTTCATCTGCTTCAGAGGCTATTCTAATACTGATGTGCTTTTGCGCCTTTAAAAACTCCATGACCTAAATACAAATAGGAAATACAGTGTGATTTTGCTATTTTGCTGCTGAAAGATGCAGGGTTTTCTGGTCTACCCTGGATTTTCATGTCCTAGTTTAGTTTTACTCTTGTCCATTTTTTTTTTTTTCTCTTTACTGTTTTCTGAAATCTCTGGAAGTATCATTTGAATCCACTGATTCTTTGGGATCACCAGATACTGAGGTCTCATTTACACTCCTCTCCACCTGTTTGAATGGCAACCAGAGACCCCAGCTGCCAAGCTCTACAATATTCTGCTCATTTGAGGATTGTGGTTGGCATCAATGCAGATTTCATTTAGTTATGCTGGCAGCTTTCACACTACCACTGGGCTTGCTATAGGTGCAGACACAAGTCTTTTGGTCATTTATTCCTTTTACATAGTCTAAAAACATGTTAAAAATGTGCCCAGGCAAGTTGTTCCTCCATCCAAATTTCCTTTATTGAAAAGGCATGCCATTTCAAGGTGGAGGCGTGCAATCCTGCTCCTCACTTGGCATCATATCCCTGTGCTGGCGGAGATGTTTGTGCTGCCCTTGGCATTCCTCAGCTCTGTTTTTCTCTATCACTCTTGGGGTGGCTTTGGCAGCTGCATGGGCCAGATGCAAAGCTCTCGCCTCTTTTCCAGCAGAGGCATGTGAGGTCTGTGTAAAAAGCTTTCTGGCAGAAGCTCTGCATTTTGCCTGGCTCTTCTTTGCTTCCCCAAGGTTTGCTCCTCACCCTCTCTTCATGTACCATCTTCTGATCCACAAACAAGTGTGAGGAATTCAACTGCACGGGCTGGGGCTTTGGAGAGAAAGCAGCTCACCTAAGGCACACAAAAAGCCCTATTAGTGCCCGTGTCTGCTCTGTTTCTGATGTATAAACAGTTACTTTGACATTTAATGAATTTGTCATCTTATATCTTGGAAGCACAGCAGCACCCTGCACTCCTTTAGAATGAACAGTTCTCTAAGCAGAAAGATTAATAATGCCTGCTTGCAAGTAAGGGTTTCCTGGTCTTTAATAATAGTGAGCTCATAGTACAAATTTTCCCCTGATGAAGACACTTTAATAGTCTCTTTCTCCTTGAATGGTCTGCCTGTTTTCATTAAAAGTGAAGGAGCCTCTGATTTTGCGGGCTACTACCCTTTGTCTAAGAGCTTGAAATTGTTCAACAGGTTCAAGACGTACAGTAAGCATGCATACTCCAGGCAAAACAAACAAACAAACAAACCAAGCTAATAAGAAATACAGTTTCCTTTAGTCTGTCAAAATATTCAGCAAAAATTCAAACAAGAATGTTATTTCTGACCTCTGCCAAGCTGACACGGTCCTGGGGCATTTATGCTGGCAAAGAGCACAAATGTCCTTCATGATTTCTCTCCAATGCTAGGTAATGCTAAATGTTCCTCTTGTTAACAAATAATAAAGATCCACCTTCAGAAGATTTTGACAAAGTTAATGAATTTGGCAGCCTAACACTTTATTTTAGAATATTTTACTTAAATAACCACGAAAAGTGCTGTCTTCACTTACTGTACCTGTGAAATTTTATGCTCCCACTAAAATTCAGGTTTTACAAGTTCATTTATAAAGCCATAATGTAGTGCCAAAGGAGATGATGGCCAGCAGGTCCCCATTCCTTGCATGGTGAGAGCATTTGGAAAAGTGGGGAATTTTCTGCAAGCCTGATGGTTGTTTTTCTTTTGAGCATTAAAAAGACTTGATGGTTTTTCCTTTATGTCTGTAAAATTACTTGTTTCGACACTTGGGATTTGGGTTGTTGGAAATCTTTTCATGTTTAAGTTGGCTATTCAAAAATGCTAATGGTGGTAATATTAGCAATACAGTTTGTAGCTTGTCACTCCATGATCTCAGTCTTTATGCAAGAATCAGGGATTTTTCCTCTTATGATTAATTGGCAGAGATACACAGCTCCACTGATGTCACTCAGTGCCACATTCAGGAACAGGCTGTGGGAGTCGTGGCCTCTGTCCCAGACCTCTACCCAGCAAACTGTGTCACAGGAATACATTTTTGCTCTTTCCATTTTTGTAAAGATTTTTGCTCCACCTTACCTGCTGTATTTTTGTAGTTGCAGACATTTATAAGCCCACTTCAGAAGCATTCAAGTGTCACAACATTAAATGAAAGGCAAAACCTTAACTCTAAATAAATAGTGCATACTCATCACCATCTGCTTTACAGTTAGAATTATTGCTCATGCTGAAGTTTTGATGAAAAACGGTTTGATTTTTTTCAAGGAGATTCCTGATGGGATCAAAACTGCTGTCACAGGAAGGTCAGATCCAGAATGCCTCACCTAAGGATGCTGGCCAGGAGGATGATTTGGGGGACCATTAGGTGGAGCAGTGCATCCAGAGTGTCCAGAAACCTTCACCAGTTTCATCAGAAGGCTGGCACAGGGGATGCTGGGCACTTGGATTAGATGGTGGTCAAGAAACATTTCGTTTAGGACAGAACTTTTATTACACATAAAGATCACAGGAAAATCGAACCATTGTGTTCGATGTTCTGAGGTTGCTGAGTTGCTACATCACCAAGGACTTCATAGTTAATAACCAGCACTTCAGCTTGCACCTGGAATGTGACTGGCAGCCAGCAGGAGTCCAAGAGCAGGTGCAATATGCTCTTGTCCATTTACTCATCCTCTGTGGCAGGCAGCCACCTCCTGCACCAGCTGAAGCTGCCAGATGTCCTTGGGGTCAGTCCCACATCACACACACTGCAGCAGTCAAGAATTTTACTTGCTGCTTGCTTTTGTTGACTGTTCCTGCTAGGGTCACTACCTGAGCCTGTCATTAAAAAACTCCCAGTATAATTCCATGTGTCTCCCAGGGAATGCCCTCAGGATGAAGGGGACTTGTTTTGAGGTTGAAGTCTCCTATTGCATGTTAAATTTGTAGTTTTCTCCATCTGATGAGATTGCACATTAGCTATCATTGATATCTTTTTAGATTATTATCTTTAGTGAATCATTTGCTCATCCTGCTTTTTATCCATAGGAACAGTAAATTTCCCTTTATCATGAAGGGAATTTCCCTTAAGTCCCTTAAAAATTATACGTTACATTCTGTAATTATTAACGACTTCTCTTTCTCTTAACCACCCAGCCCAGCAGTGCTCCCTTCCCAGCTGAACTGGCAGAACTCAAAGAGTGACACTATTGTCATTCAGCTCAGGTGTTTTCCCTAATGGCAGCAGGAAGCTCAGGTAACATTCCAGCCCCAGCTGCCTGTGCTCACAGGTTATAATTCCCTGAGATGACCTCAGATTGTGGTGTTTGCCCATGAGAACAACATCAAACATGTCTTCATAAGCATAATGAATTTTTATTTACAATTCTAAATGAGGTACATGTTTAAATGTTTTGTGAGTATGAAACAGTATTGAACACTGGTTGACATTTTTAAGACAAACTATTACTGCAAGTTGAAATTGGCCACTCTTCTTATACCAAGCAGATTGGAATAATGTCTGTTTATAAGAAACAAAGGAAAGAATGGAAACTATTGAGTGACCAATTTTGTATTAATATTTTATGATGTTTGCAGTATTTTTCAGAGTAATCCCAAATATCCTGATTTCTAACAATTTTCCTCTTTTATTTTGACTCTTTTTCAAATTGTTGCTGAAAAGGTAGCCTTAAGTTTGCATTGTGTGCTGTGTCATTCTCTGCTAACTCCTAGCCTTAATTTTTGTTTTTCTGGCCTTTTAGTGCTTGATTTTGCAGTGAAGTTTGCTTTTTGTTTGTTTCCTTTAATTGTTTGGAGGTTTGTTTTGTTTTGTTTTAATAGCTGTGCAAATTGTTGCAGGGTTTGTTTGCCCTCAAATTCTACTTTTTTTTTTTCTCTATGGTAATATGAAGTGTTTTCTCTGATGGCAACAATGCCCCTTTTCATGTAGTCTCAGGATAAAGTGTATCAGGCTTGAGTGTATGTGTTTGTACTTTAATAATATGCACATCCCCTCTGTGTCAATGCTGCTGTTTCCCTGATGGTAACCAAGAGTGCCGTGAATCCTCATTCACCAATCCTTCTCTCCTCTTAAATGTCACAGCTGTCAGCAAAGGAGTGATGTAAAAAATATTAGAGCAACATTTTCTAGATTCTTCTGTGATCTGCTGCTACTTTCTCTCAGGCAGCAAGTGATGGGGATCATTCAGCAGGGACAGCTTCGAAAATCATAGCAGCTGAGTAAATCTGACTTGTAGAACTAAATATCATGGATCAAATGGGCTTGTGCCAAACTTTCCCACTGGATTTACTGTAAGACTCTGACCCTTGTAGTATTACAAAAGTGGGTCAAATTTTCTGTGTTCCTGCAGTAGGTCTTTTGACATTTTGCCAATGCCAGTATGCACTATCAAAGGTTTTATCATCAGTTGCCAAAGAGATAACTACAAGTTTTGAATTCCAATATAGAATGTAATTGAATGTCCTCAAGAAAATAACAGGGGAGAATGGATCACAGTGCATGTTACACCTCTGTGCTGCCATGAGGAAGTTTGGCACTGAGACTTGGCTGGAATCGAAATGGAAAAGGTGAAAAAATCCAAGACAAGAAGTTTTATCCTTGTGGATTAGGAGACATTTCAGACCTTTGTAACACTGGTCTGAGACTGTGCTGTTTTGTCCAGGAGATGCAGGGGGGCTGCCCTGAAAACATGGAATATGGCCCAAAATGGAGCTTTTCTTCTCTTTTTTCTACCTTCAAGTACTGGTAGCCTAGTCCAGATCTTGGCCATTCATCTCTCACTCTTACTCCCCTAATTTTAATTACAGAGATTTTGTACTCCTTCTGTTTCTTTCCTTTTTGTTCGTTGGTTGCAGTCTCCAGCCCTAAGGATCCAATGCCCATTTTTCTCAAAGTAGTAATGGTTCTCTTCTCCTCAGCCCCTCTAGTGAGGCACAGCTGATGAAATTAGTATTGCTGCAGTCTGGCTTTCACCTGACTATGAGCCTGTGTCTTTCCATCTTTTCCATCTTGTCCATTCCGCTCTGTCTCAGAGTTTCCACAAGTTTGAGAACCTGGAGCTCTCAGCACAGTCGCTTTTCCCCCTTCCCACATTAGTGGCATGACAGGTTGTCATCAGAGAAGTATTTATAGCATTACGAACTGCTTCACAGCCTCAGGTGGGGGACAGGAAATCCGAGAGCTGAGGATAAACCAGTCCTGGGTGTCCATCATCCACTGCAGGTCTCAGGTCATCCAAGGCACTTCCAGAGCTACAGGGCAGCTTCGTGGTGTGACAGCCAATGTTGCAATTGTAGAAGCTTGACTTTTTTCCAAAATGAAACAAAATCGAGTCTTCTAAAATGGCGATAATCCTCCTTATATTACCGGGGTGATACTGGAGGGATCGTTTGTCTGCGGGTGTGCTGTGTAACCTCAGACTGATTGCATGCCAGAGCCAGCCTCCCTTCCAGTTCTTATAACTCTTAATTCTGGCAGCACAGAAGTTAATAGTTTAGGAAAATTTTGCTTTTTTAATAATTAAGTCTGTAGAAGGTAGAAATCAACAGTACAGTGCGTTTTCCCAGCAGAGACCGTAAATTAATTAGGAGCAATTTGCTGTCAGAAACAATTTCCATAATTTTAAGTAAAAAAGCAGAAAACCCATTTTTATCCTGAAGTGATTTAACTCCTGTGATGATGAATTATGTGAAATTGCAATTTACCTGTTCCTGGCTCCTGGTACCCAGACCGAAGTGGGTGATAATCAGGTGGTGGTGGCTTCTACTGCTGGGGCAGAATTTCTGAGAGTGATGCCCTCTCTCCCCACCGTTCAGATCTTGACCTTTTCATAACAGAATTGTCTTTGACACTTGCAAATTCCTGTCAGGAGATAATGAACAAATTGCAGTGCTAATCGAACACAGGCCTTTTGTAGGCTTTTGCCTGATAGTCACGCACCAAAGGTCACAGTCTAACTAATGAGGGCTTTGGGTGATACCTACACAATATGTGGGCCTTTCTGAAAGGCCAAAATTTATGGGTACCACTTGGGGACAATTCAGCTATCACAAGCATCTTAGAAGTACAGGAGAGGATGATCCATCCATCACTAAGACCCCATTATTGGACTTAAACACTCAACCTAATATGCATAATTGCCAGACCTTGGGCTCCTCAAAAAGGCCCCAGTGTCATTATGATAGATCCTCCTCCCTGTTTACCAGGAAGAATGAACATGAGATGGTCCACTGTGCCATTTAGTATTTCAGGCCATCAGGATTTTAGGGTGATTTGCAGATATAAAATCACTGGGATGCTGATTTAAATGAAGGGAACATTTGCAGAATCATAAATTTGTCCTGTGAAGTCTATTATGTGGATACCTTTTTGCAGCTGAAAAGCATTAAAAAATTTACTGCTTCACACTTGCATTTTCTCCTTTTTTTTTTTTTTGTGGCCTTTTCAGGTGTGACTACATTTATTAGTCCTTTTGTTCTTTGCTGTTGTACAATTAAAGCAGTCTGACCTCTAGCTGCCAAAGGTTTTCACCAAAATACATCATGGAAACTGTGCCTTCCAGAGCAATGGAATCTGCTTTATCATTAGCTCTTGCTTTAAAGTGACATGTGCTCTTGATTACAACTGCCCCAAAAGATACAGGAATTATAAGCTAGAGATGAAAAGGCACTGGAAGATAAATTAGGGTACTATCCTCAAAATCTGCAAGTTACCTGCAGAATTTTAAGCCAGCCTGGAACGCACTGACACAGCAATACTGCTCAACCCTTTCTCCGGGGTGCTGCCACCAGATCTCAGCCCCAGCAATGGCATTTGGGCCGTTCTCCCTGCGTTCCCATGGCACTCAGCTTGGTGCCGTTCCCTGTCACAGAGAGCTCTGGGTCATTGCCATGTGCAGCTCCACAGCTGCTGCGTTTCGGCGCTGGGCGAAGCGATCCCCGCACGGAGTTGATCTCTGTTTGACTCGCACTCCGGGATTCTGTGGGATGGAAGGTGTGACAGAAATCGATGCTGTATAAATATTTTTGAGTTCTAGAAATACAGGCTACAGGAAAAGCTCGGCTCCGAGCTGACAGCGTAATCAGAATCTGCATTTCGCACCACAGCGACGGCGCCTTGTGCAGCACCGTCTGCTTAGCACTACCCAGCACCACTGTACCCTTCCAGAGCTCCAAAGGAGCCATGAGATTTGAGGCTTGTTAGTCAATGTATTCCTGTTCTTTCATATGTACTTTAAAAATAGCTTCTTTTTTAAATATTTTTTTTTCTGTTAAATTATTACCTGGAAATTGTTTACCTGCTGATTCCAACTCACAACAGATGAGAATTTCTGTTTCTGCACTGCAATTCTTGCTAAATGTCTGGGTAGCTCATAGAACTGCTGAAAGGCATTGAAGACACCCTCTCCTGGTCATCCACTGAACGCACTAATTTATTTTTAAATGAGCTTGCAAGTCCTATTTGTGTTATGTTTGTGTTTATTTGAGGATACGTTTGGAAATTAGTGCTCATTTGAAGTTAGAGTCTGAGACACTGACGTTGAGACATCTCTTTCAAATTATCTCAGCACGTGCATCAGATGCCAGGTCCAGGTAAGCTGTGCTGGATATGATAAGTTTGGACACATTGGTCCATGCAGTGAGAAACATCTTGTGTAACAGGCTTTGCACATTGCCACCAAGTTCAAAAGCTCTATGACTCCAGGGTCTATCTGTCCTTAAAGCTTTGTTTTGGGTTGGGATTTTTTGTCATCCAGTCTGTCAGTGAGGTTTTGTTCTGAGTCACTTTGCAATCTGCCCTCCAAGTAAATCCTGCAGTCACTGCTCATCCTGCTCACAGAGACAGCACCTGAAAGGCCAGATGTGAGATGTGTTGAATGACAGGCATGACTCAGTTGCAGCAGGAGGTAGGAAAAAAATCAGATATATTTTTGCACTTTGCTTCATGTCTTCTACTTTGTGGAACCTTGCACTTTTGAGGGAAATTGCCTGCTATGAACTATACAGCCTGTTTCAAAACACACAGTCAGCTCTTTCCCATATAATATCCAGCATAAACCCTCAGTATTCCCCTTGAGTGTATAACTTGAGTCAAAGAGAATCAACTGCTATTTTGGCTAGGTATGCACTGGCCAGGGCATGATCTTGTTTAAAAATAAATATATAAGACCAATGTGCAATCAGGAAGAATCTGTGCATCTGTCACACACAGCATAGGTTTGTTAAGTATAACAAAACCTCCCCGAGAATATATACACTCTTTTAAAATAAATGTGCATAGTGTTGGGCACATAATACACTGATGATTATAGTTTAGATCACTCTATGTCTTGAAAGCATTCGGCTGGTCTGACTCCTTACGGCGTTCTTTGCTACTGAAATTCATTTTTAAAAGTTTACAGGAAAATCTTTCTCTTGTGCATCCACCCTCCCCTCCAAGGTCTTCCTTTCAGTCTTCCAAGTGTATCTGCTACATCAGAGCTGATGTTAGATTAACAACTTCTGGGTTTAACTAAATTTCCAGTTGGAGGTCTCTTAAGGCAGAATGGGTTGAGCTTCTAGATTATTAGGTGATTCAGGATAAAAAGTTTGATTGCTTTTACCATAATTAGGCCAGGATTTGGAGAGCTTTTTGCGGCTCAGACCTGCCCTCTGCAAATTGCTGTTTCCTCCTCCTCGTCATGCTCCTGGTCCTGGATATGAGGATGGCTGCACCACTGAGCTTCTCTGGGCTGCTCTTCCTTGAGCTGAGTGCAACACATCAGAGCTGCACCTCATCTGCTATCCCCAAATGATTCTCTTACCTCTAAGCAAGTATTCCTATATTTACTCCATGTGAGCAATGACTTCTCTCTGGGGGATATTTTGATGCATCCTAATCTGGATATATTCTTGACATAATGTTCCTGCAGCCTTTCAGTAAAAACTGCTAAAGTATTTCAGAAGAAACTTACAGGAAATTTGTCATGGCACAGACCTGAGCCTACTGATTAGACAAATCATTCCTAACACTCATTGACAGGCCAAGATAATAAAAAACACATTGTCTTCACAGCTGTTAATTCTTTTTCTGGAAGGTGGGGTTTTGTTGGGGGTTTTTTGTTTGTTTTGTTTGCTACCTTCTTCTACATAAGTCTTACTTGCTATTAAGCATTTGAAAATATTGTTGCCATGGGATAGGAGACAGCTTCACACCTCAGGCCACCAGGAACACACTGATCTCTGATGCAGATGTACAGGAGAAAATGTGTGAACTCCTGCAAGGTGAAGTGTTAAACTTTACCAAATGGACCCTCCTGTAACCTTTTGGAGACCATCATTACAGAATTAATTTCCATCTGAATTTTCAAGTGGTTGCTCCAGTGGGATTTAAGCAGTAGTGTCCTGTGATGGTTCCACCTGAATTTGCCTGGAAAGACCAGGTGGGTATTTGTTTTCTATACAGACTGTGTGTTTGTCCATAATAATGTTAAATATAATGTGTTCTTAGCCTTTTCATATAACTAAGAATGGAATTTAATTAAATAATTCTCAGACTGGGAAGGTCATTGGAACTAGCACTTTTGTGGCTGGGAGAGAAACTCAGTGAAGGCAAATCATGAACTTAGCAGTGTCCTATATATTAAATGTTTCGTAAAAGATTGGAGCTAGGGGAACAAATAATCCAAGTAAATGAGTAAAATTCCTTGTGTTGCTTGGTGGGGGAGGAGATATTGTTTGGCTTGGATCCAAGAAAGTGTTTAAAAGGATGTTAAACTTTAATGAGGTAAATAGTCTCATCTCTGTGGTGCAGAAAATTTAGGTTTAATTTTAGGCACATGCTTAAATTCTTTGCCAAATTGGGGTCTAAAAAAGAGTTATGCTTTTGCATTTGAGAAGCAGGGATGATATCACATGACTTCTATATTTAATCACAACTACTGAAGGCAGCTGGGATTTTGAATACAGAATACTTAAAGCAAACTGTTCTTGATCAATCCACAGAGAAATACTCAGAGGGAGAAAAAATATATACAGTAAATTTGAATAATGAACAGTTTTGAGGAAATTGCAATCTGCTTGCAGACATTTGGAGAGCAGAAAAGAAGCTAAATTTGTTGAGTAAGTTACTTGCTGTGATCTATTCTCTTGGCTCTAATTAGAGAGAAGTGAGCAGTAAGGGAACCCAGAAAATGAGACTGCTGTGGACTGAAGTGCCCAAAGAGAAGAGTTTAAGTTGGAAGGGCTTTTTAAAGTGGATTATTTTCCCCCAAGTATTCTTTAAATAGGAGGAGAAACTGTATAAACAATCATCTTTGATGCTTGACAAATATGACAGAAAATATTTGTGCTTCCCTTGAAATTCAAATCCTTAAGTTTACTATAGGAATTAATATGTCAGTTAACAGTGACAGCTGTAATTTTTTAGTGTTATGATATCACCAAAGTATCTTCTTTGGCTACTTCAGCCCAGACTTGCTCATTAGCAGCATTTAGGTCACAATGCAGTAAATCATTCTCTCTTTGAAGACCTGTCTGACGGCTGCTCTGTGAAACACTAAAATATAACTACTGTCACTATTGTTTCCTCCAAACAAAGCTTCCAGACATCAGATGGAAGGTCATATCCGGAAACTGTAAATTCAAACACTTCCCCGATTAGGCTGCCCCTTACTTTGTAGCAGGTCCACAGCGACAGTCTTTCCACACAACAAAACTCGCTTTTTGTAGTAATAGGAAAACTCATTTGTGGAGGGCCGAACTTTCTCAGCCTGGCAGTGAAACAAATCCACAGGAACGCAAGATGATCACATCTCTGTCTGCTCCAAGCTCAGGTCACATTTCTTTAGCTGTAATTTCCTTTGTTCAAAATATAGTGGCAGTAATTTTTTTACAAAAAAAAAAAAAAAACAAAAAAAAAAAACAACAAAAAAAAACCTACAAAAAAAACCTACAAAAAACCCCCAAAACAACAACAACAACAAACAAAACCAAAAAACCCAACAAAACAGCAAAAACAAAAACCAAACAAAAAAACCCAAACAAAAACCAAAAAAAACTCACAAACCAATCACTCTGCAAAGTAATTAAATGGAAGTTCTTCTCTCATCACCAGTATTGTGGGGGTTGGAACTAGATGTTCATTAAGGTCTCTTCCACTCTCAGATTCTATGACTAGCAACCTATTGAACTCATGGAAAATCATCTTTTAGATAATTTTGTCATGTCTCTTGTACTAGGGAGGAGAGTTAGGAGCCTTTGAAAATGGGATGTGCTTGTTACATTTCATTTCTTAAAAAAGCAAAAAATATTTTGACCATGTTTTCAATTATTCCTGTGCACTTGAAGTATACATGGTGGACTGAGTGCTGCTTAGCTGTTTCCATATCTGTTTTTAAACATAACTTCTATTCCAAATTTCCATAGTTTGAAGTCTTTCTTTTAATGATTACTGCATCGCCATTTGGAATTCTCATACAGAAGTTCTTATAAATTATTCTTATGGACATGATTATAGTATATGTCTTAATACTGCATCTGGGTAGAAATACAGCTGAAAAAGTTTCTCCCCCATGCATTTATAGCACAAAAATCCTTTGCCTGGAATTCCTAGAGCTCCTTCAGATTTGTCACAAGCAGAACTGATGGACTTTAGTCACATTCTAGCAGAGGAATTTGTGTCCAATCTAGATTGAACAGTCTTAGGCAGTGAGTGCCAGCACCTCATTCCTTCCTATTTTCTTTCTCTACCAATGACATCCTTGTTCGTGCCACTCAGATCCATGTTTTTTCCTCTTGATTTCATTCATTCTATTGTAGCCTTGCAGGATTGTTCTCAGGGTACAACAGTTTGTTGAAAGGTGTTTATAATAACAATTACACCTACTCCGATCACTTAAGTGTAATCTTTATCTTAATCAAAAAAAAAAAAAAAAAAAAAAAAAAAAAAAGAAAAGGACAGGGGAGGGCAGAAGAAAAAAATATATATCACAAACTACTCCAAAGTTCTGCTTGAGTTATTTTTCAATTACAGCAGGTGAAGCAGAATGAAATTGTTACAGCCATTTATTGATTGTGTTACTATCCATTAAGGTACAACAGAAGAAGTCCATCATATTGTGTAACAACTTAACTATTTAAAATAACAAAGACTTCCTATTGTTTCCCTTTTTGGCCATTATTCTGACAAATACATTCCACTTCCATGCTGGAAATCAAATTCAGGAATCATAATGAAGAAATTCTGTATTCAAGGTGACATTATTTCTCCTAGCTATTGAAATTCTTCCGCTTTTTCATTGAAAAATAACTGAAGCAGAACAAAGGTAATGAAATATATTAATTATATTAATGATGTTTTACCGAAACTGGCTGCTTCCTAAAGAGAGGGCATATATAACTGTAAGGAGAGATTCTATCAGTGGGTAGACAATTAACAGGTAATGCTGCAGGAGCAATTTTAGCTTCTATGAAGTATTCAGCCACCTGAATGACAAACCCTTTTGAAGTTTTGTGGTGAAGAGCAAAATTTATAATCTCTTCTAGCATGGGTGGCTGCTTTGTGCCCTGGAGGGAGGGGCAGATTTAGTGAGTGATTTTGTAGATGTTGGTGAGAGCAGGCTGGACGTGGGCTCTCTGTTGGTGTCACTGCAGCTAAAAAGCAGTAGCTGATGTCCAGTGTCTGATGAAGAACCACATGGTCATGAGCTGCTAATATTTCCCTCCAAAGAGTCTCTGTGTGGGTTTAATAATCTCTGGATCTTATTGGCAGCCCAGTGGGGAAGGTTTTCTGGACCTCTTTGGGATTGTGGTAAAAATGGAGAAGGGAAGAAGAGAAGGGAAGTTATTCATGTGCCAAGGAGAAATCCTGCCCCGGCAATGCTGGCTGGTACTGCTCAGGGAGAGGGATGGGAGAGCAGGGCTGTGCACAGTGTCACTTCTCCTTGCAGGCTCTAGCAGTGTGTGCTGCACAGGCTCAAATCACAGACACGTGGGGTGTTCACTTTGTTTCATGTTTATTTTCATGAGTTCTTGCTTTCACCCACATACCAGCTTAAATTTCCTACTCATAAGAAAAACAAAATCTTAGGAAAATGAAGATGACAGATAAGAACCCTTTCTACTTCCACCAATGCTAGCAAAGATATTACTGAGACAGGAGCCAGAGCCCTTTTCTCCATAGTATTGACCATGCCTTAACCTTGCTTCCACTTCTCTTCCCATTTTCAGTTGCCAGATCACTCTTCCCCAGCGCTGATAACCTTGTGGTGTTGCAGGAACGGCTAACATGAAATATCCATTGCCTGTTGCTGTAACCACAACTTCTCTCTAGGAACCTATTCACTACACATAAGCTTCAAGTTTCTTGTAGCTTCCTTCAAGTAAATTAGACTTTCTATTTTGAATGCCCATTTAAAGACACAGCAAGTCTGGCATTCATGGCTTTCTTGTACAGTTATTCCTACCCTAAAATCCCTAATGACCATTTTGGGGGTTTCAAGTCATTGTAAAGTTTTGTTGCCGATTCCTGCTTCCTGCCTCACTGTCACTGCGGGTTTGTGCTCTTGCAGCTCTCAGATGTCTTTTGTTTGACTTGTACAGTAAATACCTGTCAGATCCCTGAAGTTGTTTCATCAAGCAAAGCCCTTGATCTCCATAATTGATGCTGAAATGCTCAATATGAATACCAGTTGTGTGTGTCAGTGTGTTTTAGGATCGGCTTGAGCAGTGTTTTTGTAGGTTAGTGCTCCTGCCCTTGTGCAGTCTGCTCAAGGGTGCACTGAGCAAAAAAGGAGATGCACATCAGGACTGGGTTAACATTCACTGCCCTTTGTGCTTTCAGATGTCTGGGGTATTTCCGTTCTGAGCATATAAAGAGGTTGAAAATAAATATAAAACACCTTAAAACATTACTGTGCACATATGTTCTTTCTTAATATACCTCTAGAGCTGTGAGGCAAAAAGGGCACCTGTACAGCCATCTCTGGGTCTCCCATAAGTGCAGTGCAGGTGTTTCTGAGTTGCCTGCTGATGAAACAATAGGCCATGGATTTCCTTGTTATACTGAACAAGCAGCTACCACACGAGCGTGTTGTGTGGTTGCACGTCAGGGGTTAATTTTGTTCTCCAAGCACATTTGGGAGTGTGTTCAGGCAGCACACAAAGTGAAGGCTGGGAATCAAAGCAAGCAGGCTATCTCCTCCCACAGATCTCGCAGCAGAATTTAGGAGCTGAACGATGCAACATGTGCATAAAAGCTTGATAATGTTTTTAAAACATATCACTTGAAATATGTTAACGCATATGTTCCGTCATTTAGAACTCTTTCATAATACATAATTTGGCCCTTTAGTTTTACACCCAGCTCATTATGGCTCATGTGCAAAGAGAAACATTCTCAAAAATTTTTCCTGGTCTTTCCCCAACACTAGTATGACCTTTCTTTCCCACCTTGTGCAGTCCCTTTTTTCTCTTGGCATCTTGCTTTCCAACTCTTTCTGAGCCATTTCCAGTCTGGTGGCAGTTTATCCCATCAGTGCTTCAAGCGTGGCTGAAAGCTGCAGGCTGCCTAAAGGAGGATTCAGCTCACTCTCATTTCAAAAGTTTAAAGGTTTCCCACAGTTCAAATTTGCCTGATTGTCTGTCTGTGAGTAATTTGTTCTTTTGAAGCATCAGGTTATTTTTGGAATTTTTTTAAATTAATTTGTATCAAGATTAGATAAACAGGATAACACAACTCCATTGTTACAGGAATTGTTGTGAAACAGGCAAATTTCATGTTAGTTTTACAAAAAGGTTGAAATTCAGGTAAGAGTGTACATGCACATGCACAAGACCTATGTGTCATTTTAATTTATCTGTCCTGGTAACATAATAATCCAATAGGCAGAATGAAATTTTCATTTAAATTCTACAAGAGAATCAGACTCATCATTGCACAGAAGTTCCTTGGATAAGGCAAGGTAATGATTTTTGTACCATATTTTCAGTTAAATAAGATATGTCCTTCACACAGGGCTGTAAATTGGCCTTGAGCACAGCTCCAGGTGGAATTTCCCCTCTTCCCAAGGATCACACACTGCAGGCTGCCCCTAAGCCCTTCGTGTGGGCACACATATTACAATGCTGATTTTGTAAACTTGCCAGCTACTGAGATGCATGGATTCCTTAAATCAGGCTCTTTCCCGACTTCTGAATTTTATACAATTTTGCTCTCAACAGTTCCCTTTCAAGGGTCAATAGCAATTTCTGCACTTCTAGGAATGTTCTACTTGCAGGCATTTTTTGATGTTCCTACAGTTTGTGATTTTTACTAGAAATGCATTTGTCTCAGCAGATAGGGGGTGATCAGATGACGCTGAGCAATACCCACAGGGAGCTGCCTTCCTGATCTGTCTCATTTTGTGTAAAGCGGGGTAAAAACTTCTGTTTTAATTATTACTGACTTCCCTCTGCACAAGGGTCCTGAAGTCTGAGTCAGGAGATTTAAAAATACCAATATTTTAAATGCTGACCACGGGGAGAAGAACTGAGGTGCTCACTTACTCTCTTGAACATCTGAGAGTTGCCTGTTGTTGTCACCTGGTACAGAAATATGAGAATCCAGGGAAGAAAGAACAGTGGTGCTCCATGGAATGAACTGGTAGCACCGAAAAGCTGAAAACTGGATTGAAATAGGAAAGAAGCTTGCACATGAAACCTTTATTTTCTTGTGGTTAGCAGTCTGTTTGCTGAGTTTGGGCCGTTCATTTGGTTTCCAGATCAACAATATTGATGCGTTGGATTTTTGAAAATTTATTTACATTTCCCTTTCCCCACTTTCCTTTCTTGCTCCTCACATTTAGTTGCTGCATATTCTAAGGGATATGTGAATAGCCGGAAAACATGAATGGAACTCAGAATGGCAAACCTATAATTTTTTAGAAGTTTTACATTTAAATAGCTCAAAAAGTCTGCTTCACAGTCCCTTCTCTGTTCTGTTTAAAGCAAAATATAGAAAACACCTCAATTCTTGAAGTAAATTAAGTCTATATTTTGGTAAGCTAGTAAGCACATCAGCTTATTTTTTTTCTCCCACAACATATGGGGTTTTCTGTTTATTGTCTTTCCCTAGTTTCCAGTATTTTCCTTTGAGCTTTTGTCAGCAAAGGCATACGCTCCCCTCTGCGGTTTGTACTTCTTCAGAAAAACAGTAGGTGAATTTGAGTAATTTCCTCTTGCGAGAATGGATTCGGTTTGAGAGTTTAGGTGAATTATATTCTGCTGATTAGCGAGGCAAGTGCTGTGCTCCATCTGCTAGAGAATGGGAATGGGATATTTATAACGTGATGGATGTTACTGCTGGGTGGGTGTGCGGTGCTCCAGTGTGCCTGAGCCATTTGCCCGGGCTGTGGGCTGCTCCCTTCGGATTGTTTCAAACAATCCAAGTTGTCCAAGGACGGGCTGACTTGGGCACAGGTAGTGCTGCTTGTGCACTACAAGAACCAAAGTTAATGTACAAGAGCAGCAAAGTCAATGGACACGATCCTTTTCAACAAGAAATCCAGGAAAATAAATGATTTCTCAGTTATATAACTATTCAATGTTAGGTTATTATTCCCCACCCCAGAGCAATTAAAAAATATGCATAGGAAATTTCTTCTGCCTTCATTGCGCACTGCCTAACAGGATGTTTCTATTGTCCTAGTTTGTTCTGAATAGCACATCTATATTTGTATAAATCCTCTAGATTTTACACCTTTCTCCATCCCAGGAATGGGTAGGTGTTTCAGTGCTGCAGAAATGCTCAGTGTTGTTGTTAGGGAACCTTTACCGAATGGATTCCTTTATTTCAGTAAGTGGAATGAACACTTGAGAACACTGCTGTTCACTGCTTAAAACACACTTTCCTTCCCAGTATGACCAGAGCAACTACTTCTTAGCTCCCAGAAATTACACAGTTAAAATAAACTAAGAAGCCTCAAAAAAAAAACCCCAAAGCCAGAATTAATTGCAGTGGAATTGCACAAAGAGATCTTAGTACTGAACCATGTTGAAATCTGGTGTGCTTCACAAGTAGAAGGGACGTATCCTGCTCTGAAGTAAGGCACTTGTTTTTCTTAAGGTCATCCAAAACAAAGCATATTATTTGAACAAATGTCAGAATAATGTCTGTAATGAAATATAATATTTACTCGCTTTCAGCATTTGAACTGTGACAAATCTGGAAAGGAAATCAACAGTTACTGCTCTTGTTAAATAGTCCTTTTAATATTACAAGTAAGTTTACACTGCTGGGCCCATGTGTACTTTAATGATTCCTGGAAGTATGATGACTTGGCCCAAAGGAAAGCACAAACCTAATACTTTATTTTGTGTGAATTAAATGCAGCTAATTAAAGCAAAGGAAAATTAAAAAGAATTAGGCAAAACAAAAGCACGACTGTAAAGCTTTTATTAAACACTTATACAGCGCATAAAGAATGTGCAGGAAAAAAAATGAACCACTGATTAATTTCTAAGAGCTGCTGACTGCAGCCTCCTGGCTGGGGACTGAGGCACCATCTTTCATGTCTTACCTATCCCTGAGTCAGAACTCACACAGCTTTGGCCCCCTGGGCATTCAGAAAGGTGTTGTGCATGAAATGATCCAATCTGAAAGTGAGATTCTGCTTGCCACACAACAGAATGAGCCCCTGCACAGGTGGAATAAGTTACCTACTGACGATGTTATGGGTAACATAGCTTGTTCTGGATAACAAAGTGCTCTGCCACTTTGCTTGATGCTAAATGAACATTTGCTTTCTTCTCAGTGGAAGTTAAGATCTCATAACCCACCCAGATGCCATTGAAATGAGTGAAAACAGGGATATTATACATTCCCATGTAGGATCTATTAAATAGATCTTAAATAGAATATTAGGATCCAATAAATAAAGATGAACAATTCCAGAGAATTTCATGGGATTAAATTTCCAAGCAGAGGTTGCACTTCCCACAGTCTGAATTTCCAAAACATGTTAACCTCTGTAATTTATTTCTCTGGACTTATACTGACATGCTTTCTTGGAAAAGTATTTGTAAGAAACTATTTGCATGAAGGATGTGTGGGTAGAGTTATGCTCAGACTAAAGGCTGGCAAGGATCAGATGGACAGATGAGCTTGGAAAGACTGAGGAGACAGTGACCTCCTGGGTTAGGGCACCACACTGGGTGCTGTTGCTGGGTGTCAAACATCCCAATTTGATTTGGATGTCAAGAAACTTCTTCCAGAAGTCAGGTGTTACCTAATAACCGGGAGAGGCTTTTTATTTTCCTGGAGGTGTCAGACTACAAGCTCAGAGCAGAAAATACCTGGGTAAACTCGAGGCAAGGAACATTGATGTGGAAGGCTTTGTGGCATTTCAGATGGACAGCTGATTTCAGAGTAGTTACTGGGAAAGACAGAGAGAAAAATGTATTAAAACTTTCTAGCATCTGCTCCTCTGAGAAATAGGAAAATGAAAAGTGAGAGAGGACACAGCAGAATCTCAGGAACCTGTATAAAAATCAAGGCAAATAAATAGGGGAAGAGGAGTTAAAATATATTAAGACAATGTTGACTTGATGAAGTTGAGAAAAAATGTAGAATGATGCTAAGTTTGGAATATCTTTTTATTATATAAGGCTTAAATATTTCAATTTTTGAAAACAAAATCTGGTATTGTTGTCTTCAGCACACCTCATTTTTAACTTCTTTAATTTTTTTTCCTCATTTGTTTGTTGCAGCTCAGAAATAAGATTCTTGCATTGCTAATATTTCAAATGCTATGGGAATCCTGGATGGCATCCAGCTTTTGCTGCTTTTATTGTACCATGGGTCCCACAGAAGGGCTGTATTGCTCTTCCAACACAGTATGGGTTTTATGAGCAAAAATTCCATCTCCTGGCTTTGTTAGTGAGTCAGGAGTTGTCCCTAAGTGTTTGGCTGTTTTGTCCACACCCAGCAGAGCTTTGGGTTGCTTGAGACGAGGATGACCACTCTGAAGGGGGCTAATGCCAGGGATAACAATGTCCAAGAGAGGGCTTGGTATTCACAGTGAAATACATACCAAGAAATATCACACAATGCACTAGTTTTATATATTTAGGTTCATTTTCTGTTCTTGCTTATGCCTTCCTATCTCTTATTTTCAGGTCATTTAAATAAGAGACATGTGGTGGGACTCTATCATTTAAGCAAAATTGGTATTCTGCCATCCATGAAATTGCATGGACACCTTCAACTTATCCCAAAGTGCAAATTATGTGTATTTCTCTCCCTTAAAAACTGAGTGCCAATAAATGCTTAAAAATATGGGTCACAAAAAAAAAAAAAAAGACCCAACAAAAACAAAACCCCAAACCATTAAAAAGGTGGGGGTTTTTTGTTTTGTTTTGTTTTGGGTTTTTTGGGTTTTTTTTGGTTGTGGTTTTTTTTGTTGTTGTTGGGTTTTTTTTGGGTTTTTTTTTTTTTTCCCCTTCAGAGTTTATCTTGGTTTTGCCAGCTTTTCTCTCCCTCCTTCAGAGCAAGTATACTGAGTTGGATAGTTGTTGACTAAATAAAAGGAATAGTTGACACATCTGAGAGCAACTTTTGTTTCAGTCCACATGGTTATATTCCTCCTGTTTGCTCCTGCTGAATGAGCCTCTCTTTTATGAGGTACACCTGCACTTCCCATGGGAGCAAGCCTGGGATGCATTTCCAGGCTGGGACTGGTGTGACCACACTGCCTTTAACTCCACTGCCTGCAGTGTCCAGAGGAGCTCGCTGAGCTCCTCTGCCCAATGGTTTTGTGACAATGTCCTCCCATGCTGCAGGATGTGCAGGGCCCTGGGGCACAGCCGTGTATTTGGGTTTGCTGCTGCCAAAATGCAGGAGCAAACATCTCTCTGTCATACTCCCCTGAAACACCAGGTGTCTGGGCTCAGGAATACATGGTGTAATTCTGGAGTTGTGCAAAAAGAGTGTAGCTGGAAGTTGTTTCCTTTGGGTTAGCACTCTTACGTTACCCTAACCAGAGATCCTGCCACAAAGTCTTGGACAGTAGTCCCAGGAGATTCCTGGATTGCCATCTAGCCCAGCCCAAGCCAAGGCAACAAGCCCCATGCTTGGGGGACGTTTCTGGAACCTCGAGGAACAGAGACTCCCCATCCCCATCCTGCAGTCTCAGGTCAGAGCATTCTACTGGTGTCTAAACTAAACTGACCCTGCTGAACTGAAAAGTCCATTGCTTTTACTCCTTCCACAGTACAGAATAAATCATACCTCTCCTTTTCCACAACAAACTTTCAAATACCCAAAGTTTGCTTTTTTTGAGACCAAACAACCTCACTCCTTCCAGCTATTTCCCGTGTGTGACCTCTCTACAAGTCCTCGCTCTGCCCAGGACTCACTGCTCCACCTAAGGCTGTATAAAAGCTGAACAGAACAGGCAGATCAAATCCTATATTTCATATTTGCCTCATTTGTAAAGTCTGATGCTGTTGAGTTTCTGATTTAAGATACGTCACAGTTTTTTGCAAAATCTCTCTCTCAGGTTGTCTTCTAGCTTGTATTTGTTCAGTTAGGTATTCCTTATATATAACCTTGTCGTTATTGATCTGTCCCCATTTTTTCATTAGGCTCTTTTTTCAATTTGTCATGCTCATTCTGCATTTTAATCCAGTCCTACAATGTTGTGGTGGTTTTTTTGGTGGTACTTTCAATTCAATACCAGTGAAAGAATCCCTGAAAATTATGAAGGGGGAGGGGGGGAGGAACAGGACACTCAATCTGGATAATTTATTTCCTAATTCTGTAATTTATTATGAATTGTTTGGTCTCTATGATAGGCTGTTAGTAATCTGATACCTATACAATCAGTAAGATATATGTATACCTATTATTTCCTAAGGTACATGGTTTGTGAATATTGAACTGTTATGAAAAATTATAAAACATTGAAGCTGAAGATGGCAAAAGCTGGCAAAATACCAGTGTGGATAGACATTCTGGGTTCAGCAGTGTGAGAAATCAGAATAACTTTGTCTGTTTGCAAGCCTGGAGAGCAGAGAGAGCAGTTAAGGCTTACAGAAAGGTTAGTCACCAGCTTCAAATTTATATTACTATTTGAAAGATGGTGAACATTTGCATTTTAATCTGGAGTAACAGCAGCTTGGCTCCCCAAGATAAGAAGATAGTGATTCAATTAGTTAATGTGTGTGCCTCCACTTAGAAATACTAGCCTGGCTTTTAATGATGTAACACCTTCCTTCATTTCTTCATGTAAGGTGACTTGCAGACTTGTTTCTGCCTGCAGGGTTAAGATGTAAAATGGGATCTTTTAATAATCCCAAAAGGCAGGACCTGCCTGCTCTATGCCATCGAGGAAAGCTTGATTTGCTCTTCTGGGCCTGCTCCAGGTCTTGAAGAAGGTGCAAGTTGGATTAGATTTTAACAAGGTAGAATAAGATGAATACATAACAAGACCTGATCCCGTCCTTATGTCGATTGAATGTGCCGTAGTTGTTCCAAGCCTCCTTGCTTCACCAGCTTTTCAAACTGCTGTTCACATACTGTTGGCTAAAAATGAACGAGGAAAAATACATTTCCTTACTGCTTGTGCCTGAATTTATGACTATTGAGCCTCCAACTTCCAGTTATGATCTGTCTCATATACGTAATAACACATTTTCTGCAGGTGATGAGGTTGCTGTAACTTGTGATGAAGTGCAGGCAGCAGTTTGGTTTATTTTGTAATGCTTCTTTGTGTGTACCTGAAAATGGGTCATTTTTCTCCTGCAAGAATCACAACAGGTATCTCTGCAGGGGGACAGGCAGCAGCTGAACCACACAGGGAAGGAGGGATGCTGCCTTTGGCTTTACTCCGATTAAACTATTGCTGCAGCTGGAACAAACCTAGCCAGATACAGGCTCCAGGCTCGCCAGGTGGAAATTGTTCCCAGGAATAAATAAAAATGGCGATGATGAAGATTGCTTCTTTAACGCACACAGAGGGGGAATGGAAATTTGTCACTTATGAGTTCTGCTTTGGGGATGGCAGAGATTGTTTCCTTGCGTGACCTTTATAACAAGAAGTGTCAGACTTCATCCTGTATGTATCAGACTAGTGTGACATTGGATATTAATCCTGATGGAAAAGGATTATGTGATTTTCACAGGCACTCAGATAGATTATCCTTTCTGGCCTGGCTGGAAGGTAGCAAGACTCCCTTTCTGGTGGCTGGGAGCAGAGTGTTCCCCAGAGAGCAATACCAGAATAACCAAGCATGGGCTGCAGCTCTGTCTACTGAACTTTCTTTTCACTTTCCATTCATTTCTGTTGTTCAAACGTGTTGTTTTGAGGACTTGCCCCTTTGAGCAGTTGCAATGGTCTGGAAGGAAATGGTGCAAACTTTGAGAAGTCTCTCTGTTAACAAACTCTTTGAAACACTGAGTAAAGATACCTGAAGGAACTTTTTGGAGTAACATAACAGTTAAAAAGATGTCATTTTGTTTCTGGCTGCCCATTCTTACATTGAATTTTTACCCAATATTTTGACAAATAATATCTTGTCCTTAGGTCTGGACACAACTGATAATTTTGATGTTTCACAATATCACGTTAAGCCCTAAAATCTCTGCTGGGTTTCTGGATAATACTGGATAATAAGAGAACCAGTCATGTTCCAGTCACCAGGTCTGGTTTAGTACTCACTTCCAGCTGCATCCCTCCCAGGGACCATGTCCCTGCTTTTCTCCCCTCCAAGTTACCTGGCTGAACTTCCCTGCGTTATCCCACAGAAAACATTCCTTCCAGGAAGGGGGTGGAATGTCTGCTCTTGCTTGGAAGAAAAAAATTGGGTTGTTGCTGCTAGAGGGTATTATGGCACTATGGCACTGGGGCTGAGGAGTCCCGACCACCTGTGTGAAAGTTTTGTGCTGTAGGAGAGCTGTTCCCTAGCTTCTCCAGGGAAAGAAACAGAGCTTTGGGTGTGGGATTCAAGGGTGGGCCCTGCTCACCAGCTGCACCAGGCTGTACTGGAGCAGTGCTATGGGACAGAACTGCATTGGGTGTCCCTTCAGTCCCTTCCTGGGGTGTCAAAATACAGTATTATCTGGAATAAAAATATATTTGGGTTTGTTTTTTTGTTTTAAATGACAATAAAAGCCACAGTTTTACAAAAAAGCCTTTGGGGGGAAAGTCTAAAACCGTAGGCTTGCACTGGGACACTGAAGCCCATGACCACTTGCTGGAGCCTTTATAATTTACATCACTTTCTTTTTCTTCTTTGGTGTTTATAGACTCAAGCATTAAAAGAAAAAAAAGGAAAAAAAAAGAGAGCAAATTTATATTTTAAGCTCTTCTATATTTGCCTCCTGACTTCTGAGAAATTTCACACAGAGAGTATTTTCCCAGACCTTCCAGAATCATACTCTTATTTTCCTGAAGTATGTAAGGTCAGCTTCTCCTCAGAAATATATACTTTTTCCTGGTGCCTTGGCAGGAACCTCACAGACTGGACACCTGGCTTTCAGACAAGCCAAGGAAAGAAAAATGAGAAAAAAATCCCTCTCTCTGTGATGTGAAAGCAGAACCATTTGCACGCTGTGTCAGTAGCTTCTGCTCGTTAGACCTGCAAACTTTCCAGTGAAAAATGATCTGAAAATAAATGTGCAGTGAGTCATTTTTTTCCTTCCCTGAGTTATACCTTTAATTAATCTCAATCAGTTTACAAAATCCATTTTTACTCAGATTTAAAAAGCATGCACTCTGACAAATAAATCTTGTACCAAGTGCACAGTGTTCGTGATTGTTCCTGCTCAAGACCTGTCAGCAAATGTATCATTACTAATTGCCCAAGTTCCAACAAATCAAAACACTCTAGTTTTATGTTAAGTAAGGAGTTGGGTCCTTAAATTAGTGTATCAGCTTTAAACTGCTTTAGTGCATCACATGAGGGCATGTCAGCTTCAATTCAGAAGTAATAATCCAAAGAGTTGTTAATAATTGAGGACAGTATATATAGGCTTTTTTTTTTTTAATCCATTTAGGCTTGTTCTTGTGATTTGGTTTGGGTTTATTCCTTTTTCTTTATCCTCAAATCCCTTTGGACCTAGGAGACCAGTGTATGTAAGCAGCAGGTGAAGGTCATTAAAAAAAATTAGTCAATAAAATCCAGGCTCAACTCAGGATATTTCATGCAAATTACAAACAAAATCAAAAAAACAACCTGATGTTAGAAATGTGAATCAGATTAAGTGTTTTGTTACCAAAAGTGCAACTATTCCATCTCCTTTGTTTCTGCAGGAGGGCTTTATATCTCACGATCCAGACTTGCTGTGAGCACTCCCCATTTGTAGCCTTGTGTTCTGACCTATTTCCAGTCCTGGGTTTGTACCTGTCACCCTATGTTTATGGGGTTAAGTTCATGTTGCTGCCAAGTGAAGAGTAATAACCCTTTAGATGCAGTATTACAGTTATTCTGAACTACCTTGAGATCTCAATCCCTTTCTAATTGGCTTATTCTTTAAAAAGCAAAATAGAAGATAAATGTTCATTCCTGCTCTTAAAAGGGACGTGTTTCAAGTTGTATTTTGAAGTAATTTTAAAATATTATTTTCTTTGTTGTATTTACATCTTTGCCAGACATACTTCTCCCTGGTGTGCCACTCCAATGTTGTTGTACATAAACTATGTAATCCCAAAGACCCCCCATCTCTCAAGCACTAATAGCCTTTTAAAAAATCACTTTGGGAAGTGTAAGATTTTCAGAATAATGCCACCAATATTTACATGGCCTGCAATTGAAGGCATATCTTTAATATCCAACAGGCAGGAATTTATTATGCAGAACTAAGGTAAAGCCAGCCTTGTGTGGTGTTCCCACTATTGGGAAGGCTCTCATTCCCACTGGGCATACCAAGAGCCTTAACACAAACCTGAGAATAACCAGCAGCTCCTTTCTCAGTTACACTGTGCTGTAAAAATAGTCACCCAGACCAGCAACCAGAAATTTGACCTTATAATGCTCTATACTAAAGCTAATCATTGTTACACTAATCTTGCTTTCTGGTTTTATTCTGTCCCTGGATCGTTGCATGCTAATGGTGATTTTTTAGGGGGATTTTTATTGCATGTGGGAGGGTTTGAGTTGGCTAACACCAGGCACTGTAGCAAGAACTCTCCCTAAACTCAAGCCTTTACGAATACAGGAGCATAGGAGAAGAGAGAATTGCTTTGTTTTGGGTGGGGATGAAAAGAGATTGATTTTAACATTGTGGATGTTTATCAGCAGAAATGACTTTTAACGTGTCTTAGAATTCTTACCTGTCCATGATATAGAATAGACATAGAGTAAATAAAAGGTAATAAATATTCAGGCCATGCTACTGCTGAGTGACAGTTGATGTTTTCGGTGGATTTTATGTATCCATCAGTGATAACCTGCAAATAATTCATTACAGTGTGCCTTCGGAAATGATGAGACTTTGTTAAGCAACATTCAGCTAATGAAATAGCACACCTTAGGCAAAACACCTTCAACATGTGCCACTCATTGCTGCCAAAGACTAAAATCACTCTCTACAAATGAGACAAGTGAATGGCAGTTACATGTTTTGCCAGGGAACAGCATATTCCTTTCAGTTCAAGGGCATTCCATCTCAGGGTGCTCCCTTACATGAGCTACTTTTATATGGTATTTGTAAGGTTGCTTCATTGCATGACTCACACCACAGACTCGCTTGCCAAACCAGCAGAAGATCAGGAACCCGACTGTTGGCTGTAATCAGGAAGTTTTATGAGACTTTTTTGTGGACCTCACCTTCTGTATGCTGCCTTTGGAGCAACAGCTACTACCACAGTGCAATGGATTGGCTAAGAATCACTTCTCCTGCTGCTCACAACTAAGCCTCTTGCTCTTTGAATCCCTTTATTGCTTCCCCATCTTTTCAATATTAGCGCTGAGCCTTCTGTCCCTGCTGGCTAAATCCCACCTAATCCAAATCTCGTCTTTAGTACATCTCTGCTATTATCTCCTGTATCCCTTCTACATCATGTACCCCTCCCATCGCAACTTCATCATCATTGCAACATAAATACCCGATGCCTTCCTGACACAGCTTCCCAAATTTTGTCTTCCTTCTTTAAACTTATTTCTGAGGGCACCTACTACCTGCTCTTGCACCTCTTACCTGCGTCATCTCACAGCCAGCCTGCTGTCCCAGACTGATTCTCAAGTCTGAAACCGTCAACCCTCTAAATCTCAGTCTGCAAAAGCATAGTCAGAAATAAAAAAAAAAAAAAGGATAGAAATTGTTGTGGTCTGAATACCTTTGTTAGTCATATATGTGAATCAGAGCTTTTTGTCTGGCCATGTGAGTTTCTGGTAGCTTCAGTGGGCTTACTCATGATAGCAAATGCTACATTCAATAGTAGGCATTTGCAGGATCATCCTCTGTGAATGTAATCCCTTTTAGATGGGGAATGTGTCAGCATTTTATAAAGGGATGTAAAGATGCGTGTGGCCTGTACAAAGTCGCCATAATTAATGTTGCTCCACCAGTTCATTACAGGAATTGACAGGCTGCACTATTATAGTACAATAGCCTGTTGGAGTTTAATGTTGATGAAGAAAGGATGGAAGGAAAAAAGGGGCAAATTTGTTCAAATGTTCCTTGATGTGGTAGCTGATTCTGTGGGTATAATGTCTATCTGTTTAGGGGCGCTGTTAGCAATAGACGGATATCCCTGTGGAGTTTGGGGTTTTTTTCCTAAATTATAGCTTGTGTCTCAGGCTTGCATTTTCCCCAGTCTGGGTGTATGATATTTGGGATTTATAAGCTGTTTCTCGGTGAACTTTGTGTGAGCATCACATTGTTGAACTGTATGACAGATTGAAAGAAACCGAGGATGAAGCTCAAAGGACAACAATTCTCCCTTACGCAATCTAGAAAACAATTCTCTAAAATATTACATCAGCTGCTGGCAGCTGTAGGTTTGCTAGCCTGCTAATTTACTATCACAAGTGTTCCAGAATCCTTTGTAATCCAGCCATTGCTATTTATATTCGTAATGATTTATTTAAGGTCTCTGTATATGTCAGCATAAAGTCATCAAAAAAAGCAAAATGAAGATTAGTTGGCTGGAAGCACACAGAATGGAGAAGAATAACCCAACAATGGAATTGAGATAAAGCTTGGACACAGTAAATAACTAAAAAAATAAAGGGCAATCGCTTTATTTTCAACTCATCATATAGGAGCCAGAGCCTGTGATTTTGGCACCAGGCAGTTCCCATCACAGGCTATTAAGAGCAGGGAAACAGGTGTCTGGTGGCCAGGGAAGGAAATGAGAAGCCGTGACACCTGAATTGAGATCATAGACCTGCTCCTGCCTTTGTGTCTAGGGAAAAAACATTAACTGCTTGATGGCTCAGTTCCTCAGCAGGCTGTAGTGGCACCCAATTCTCAGCCGTTAAAACTTTTCACTTATTTATGAGTTGTTTTTCTTTCTATAGAGAACTGTAATGATGCAAGGCAACTTTATTATGTTCAGTGGAAAATGCAAAGTTAAGGAAAAATGCTGAAGGATTGTGTAGTGGAGCGCAACACTTTTTAGAGCTGAGTCTCTAGGTCATTCTGAGGCAGGGATTTGAGTGGTGTCCCTTAGGATTTGCTGTTATATATGCTGAAATGATCAATCAAGGATAAAAAATGGACTGTTCTCATCTCATAGATCATTTCACAGTGAAACAGTTAAACTCCTGGCTGCTTTCTGAAAAACAGAGATCTGCATTAATAAGGTGACCTTATCAGAGCCACCCCTGGGGGGAAGGGAGGGAGAAAAAAGGTTGTAGAAAGAAAGCGAATCCTATTGTTAATCTTTTTTTTTTCAGGGAGACTTGGATACCTGAATGCAAATTACTCTATATTTAAATTGTGTGAAAGCACAAAAGGTTTGTGTCTACAACTGACAGTTATTTCATTAGCCGACTTGTGCAGCCTTGCAAATGGTTTCTAGTGTTAACTTTCCTTGGATTTGTTTTCTTTGTTCTTAGCAGATCTTGCAACGGTGATCATTTTGATTAATGTATTCAGCACTCTGTTTTACTCCTGATTCATGTTTTTTGCAGCAGTCAGTGTTCTGGCCTGGGTAAGGTGAGACTGTGAGGTGGCTTTAGTTTTCCTTCAGCAATGCCGATCTGATGGGCTGTTCTCCAGCTGGAGAGGAGCATGGAGGCTGCTGTAATGCATTTTGCATGGTAGCGACCCCAAATACGAGTTAAAGCAGGTTTTAATCATCAGATGTAGGATTACTGTAGTCATATCCTGCTGTGACACCAGACGGGTGCTGTGCATGGGCTCTGTGGGGTTGGAATATCATCTTTGTATCTCTGTGAGCCTCTCAGGGTTAGTCATACTGGCTTTGGGCCTCTGTTCACATAGCTTTGTGGTTTAGAGTGGCTCACTACATCCCAAAATTAAGTTTCTGTTCTTGTCTGTTTAAAAAGGCTACAACACAAACTCAGGTATTAATATTTGGAG
>VWZN01002330.1:547062-559503 GCA_013396955.1 Regulus satrapa | reverse complement strand
TTGCTTCAGCAACACCACATTGCTGCATATTTGGGGAACTAATAATCACTTCAGGTAATCACTTCAGGAGAGAAAGGATCACTGATCAGTGATCTCCCATCTGGAGGTGCTGGCTTTCGGGTGATCCAAACCATGAGCTTCATCAAGCCACTCAAGTTTTAGTGAAGTTGAGTTTTAGGGTAGATCCTGTCAAGTCAACCTCCTGATCTAGACTGAAGAGCATCATCAAGGTTTACACACCAATGTAAAACCAGTCACAGGAATTAATTGTCCCTGATGCACATCGATCTGCAGGCAAGCTGCCAGAGGCGTGCAAGCTTTTACTGTCCTGCTCCTCCTTTCTTCTTTATTTCTTTGACTCAGACTACATTTTTCTTCTTTTCAGAACTTTTTAGCATTAGTTGTTGCAATCAATCTGCCATTCCCCACTGACACCTCTTACTGCATTGGTTTTTCAATCCCTTTCATTGGTGCCTCGAGCATTACATCGCTCTTCCATCCAGCCAGGCTCCAAGTCTGAAATACAAACACCTCAGGGACCTGGGACTGTTTCCTCACTTGTCTCGTTCCCCTCCCTGAGAGTCACAGCTTCAGGAATCATGGTGACATCCCAGGACAAGACACTTGACATACAAAGACAGGGAGTCAACAGTAAAATCAGAAAATGTTCAGGCCCAGCCACCACTTTGAAACCACTCTTCATATGCAGGGGAAGTGAACTCATCAGAACAGTTTTTACTTCCTCATGAATGTTTTCATTTCCTGCTTTTACAAGAAATCCAACCATACAAAGGGTTTTTTGAGAACTGTTTGTGAAAATAGAAAACGGGTTTTTTTGGGGGGTTCAGAACCTTGAATTTTTTAATCTAGATTTTACATGGTCAACTACAGAAGAAAGAAAGAAAAGGTTTTTATGGGTCTATAAGGGAGGCTCTGAGAGAAAGCAGTGGAAAGGTAGATTATTTTTTGCTTTACAAGTCTAAGTATTTTCCCTGCTCTCTCTCCTGCTTCACAGCAATAAATGTAATAGGATTTTTTTCAGCCTTTATTCTTGGACTTATTTCTAGTAGATGTTTAATTTAAGAAAGGGAAAGGCAAAAGCAGGGATATATGGGAATGAGTATCAGGGAAGAACAGGGACACTTGAAACTCAAGGGAAAGGAAAAACAGAATAATTCAAGTTAGGTCAAGATTTGTTCATTTTCTTTTAAACTGTACTTGGAAGCAAAAATCTTTAGACAAATATTTGTAGATAAAATTCCATCTAACTGCTTTTTCACACAAGATTCTGACAAATCATGAGTCTGGTCCCTAACTGGATATCTCTTCCAGCTGATCTGGCAAAAAATATTCTGATCTCTTTGTTCATGATAACACTGAAAGCAAATAGGTGCTCAATATGCAAAAAATCAGAGAAACCAATACCTCCTTCTGCCTAATTTTGCTTTTCATAGTTTTTATACTAAATGGTAGACTTTCTGAATACTGTGACAAAGAGCTGTTACTTGTGAACAACAATTTCAATGTTTTGGGTTGAGATTTAGCTAAATGAATGAAACCCACGTCCTTGCTGCCACGAAATCTCCATTTTCCCACTTTTACAATATTGTTGCATACGTCTCCAGCTGTCTGTTGCTGACATAGAATTGCTTGTGATTATCTGATGCTGAGCTGTTCCGCTCTGTTTTTGTGGTTTTAATCTCTCCAACAATACCTGAACACGCTGTGCAGACCATGATTATTGGGGCAGAATACAGTCATCTTTGAAATTTATTGTCCCACACAGAAAATTGGAAATCCTTAGGATCTTTATATCTGGATTGAATGCAAACTGCACTTCTTTCTGATTTCATAATTTAATGTTGCAGACTGTTGACTTATTGACTACAGCGTTAGCATTTTCCAGATTGGCAGACAAATTGCCTTGTAGGAGTGTCTATGCATATTTATACACCATCCAAAGGTTAAACGATAGAATATATTTTAATTGCCTAGAGATAACTTTGCAAATTATATCGCTGGTACCAAAACTTCTAAACTTAGAAGATGAAAGTTACGCACTGAAACCCATATTTTTTTCCAAGTAAATAAACCACTCAGTAGTACTGATTACTGACAGAGCCTTCCACTGATGTTAATTAAATAGCATCTCAAAGACATAGCTGCCATTTTAGGAAAACTTTTAAGACAGAGGGAATTCTGTTTTTCTTCTTAGTCTTCCTAAGCATGGCATTTATAGTGATCTTGCTATTTGAGAAAGGACCACAATCAAACAAGCCCCAAAGTGCAAAACAATTAAAGTGAGGCATTCATACATAAACATTTTTTCTGTACTTCCATTTGCCTTAAAATCTGAAGGTTTAAAAAACTAAATCCCCAAAGAAGCTAAAACATGTAATGTGCTGCAAGAGCACCAAATACACTCACTGAGAATATTTTTCAGCGGAAACATAACCTTGGAGCTATTTGAGTATTTAAGAAAAAAATCTAATTGCTACTTACATTTTTTACCTCCCACTTCAGCAATACTTTTCTCTCTAGAATACAGACCCTTAAATAAATTACTGAGGAATAACAAGTGTTCTGCAAATTTGCTGATTTACAGTGACTGTTCTTATGTATGTGTTCTTAAAATAAGGTGCTGCACATGGTTTGGGGCAATCCAAGGCACAAATACAGGCTGGGCAGAGAATGAACTGAGAGGAGCCCTGAGGAGAAGGACTTGAGGATAGTGGTTAATGAGAAGCTCAACATGACCTGGCCATGTATGCCTGCAGCCCAGAAAGCCAAACCTATCAAGAGCAGCGCGGACAGCAGGTCGAGGGAGGCGATTTTAGATAATCTTTAAGGTCCCTTCCAACCCAAACCATTCTGTGATTCTGTGAACATGAGTAAATTGAAAGCAGTTTGCTCTCAGTGGAAGAAATACATGACCCTGCAGTAGCTTGGTAACTTGCTGTGCTTTTTACCTGTACAAGTGATCAGTAAGAACTCATCTAGAGTGTAATGCATTGCGCAGGAGATTGGGAGGCAGATGCATTCCCTTCCTGGGGATTCTGACTAGAGGAAATTATGTATGTTTAGGTGAAGAAAAGGATTTCTCAAGCGGAGGTGCAGAGTGGGATGGCTGAACCCCTTCAGGTAGATGGGGGAACCAAAGCCAGGCACCTCACTTGCCAGGCAAGGGTCTCTGCAAGGGGTTTATCAATTAAAAATGGGAGACATCACTGTGGTGATCACCTCGCCTTGTTGGTGGATTTTGAAAGAAATCTCCCTTGGCCTAGTTTTGAAAGGAGCTCTGTATTTGCACCTACCAGGGGTAGGAATTTCAGGACATTAAAGTAAGAGGATAGAGGTGTCTTTTTTCAATCTTTGCTCCAGAACAAGATGAGACAACACTCTGCTCCACGGTTTCTGTGGATGGGGTTTTGGCAGCTTCCACACTGAGCACAGATGGTATTTGAGATCTTGTACTGAGACAGCCCTGCAGGGTAAGCAATAACTCTGTGGTTTTTCTTGGATTGTAAAGCTGCATATAGATGTCTAAGGTCCACCAGAGTCCTTGCTAGGTCCAATCTCTCTTTGAGTTCATTTTGCTACGTGATGTGAGGGCAAGAACAGCCACTATCCTTGTTCTTTTGGTTAACAGAATCAAAAAAAAAACCCAAAACAAACTAAACCCATGCATGAGAGCCGTCAGATACTTTGGTGGGTTTTGGAGAGACTGTGAAAATGCCCTTGGGTGCTGGTGACAGCAGCTGAACATGAGCCAGAGTGTGCTCAGGTGGCCAAGAAGGCTCATGGCCCCTGGCTTGCACCAGCAATAGTGTGGCAGCAGGACCAGGGCAGTGACTGTCCCCCTGTACTGGGCACTGTGAGGCCACACCTTGAGTGCTGGGCCCAGTCCTGGGCACCTCGTGACAAGACTGACCCTGAGGCTGCAGCGAGTGCAGGGAAGGCAACGGAGCTGGGGCAGGGTCTGGAGCACAGGTCTGGGGAGGAGCAGCTCAGAGAGCTGGGGGGGCTCAGCCTGGAGAGCAGGGGGATCAGGAGTCATCTTAACAATCCCTAAATCTACCATAAAGGAGCCTGTAGCCAGGTGGGGGTTCGTCATTCCCCCCGAGTAGCAAGCAGTAGGACAAGGCAAAACAGCCTCAAGCTGCACCAGGGAAGGCTTAGATTGGATATTAGGAAAAAAATATTTCTGGAAAGGGTTGTCAAGCCCTGGAAATGGCTGGGAAGTGGTGGAGTCACCATCCCTGGAGATATTTAAAAGAGGAGAGGATGTGATGCTCAGGAATATGGTTTAGTGGTGGGCTTTGCAGTTATGGGTTAATGACCGGAATTGATGATCTTAAAGGCCTTTTCCAACCCAAAGAATTCTGTGATTGTAGACAGTGCCTCCAGGTCAGATGCAGGACAGATAATGGTGCCTACTGAACTGCACTTACTTCTTAATAAATGTGTCAATTCATCATTTCTCATCAAGTGAAAATTTATCTAAAGCATTATTAGCTTACTTCCCAATCAGTTAACTATTGAAGCAGAATCTTCAGCTACTGCACCGGGCTGTTTCCTTTTAGCCCTTAAATAAAATTCAGTTTTCCTTTGCTTTTTGGTCTTTTCTCTTGCATTTTTGGATAAAAGCTGAAGGTATTCCTTATATTTATGTTCCCTAAATACTGTGATATGTTCTCAGTACTACCCCCTTTTGCTTCTAATAAAAGCCCCACCTATCTTATATTTTTTATTTTATTACCTCTTATATGTACTGATAAATAATAAGGGAGGGAATTTGAAAAATATAAGCCATTTGGAAGAAATTCTGTGTGTAACATATCAGAGAATTTGAAAGATTAGAGAAATATTTACAGCTCCCAAAGAGTCAGTCTTTAGTCCAAGATTTAATAAAGGGATGGACGTGAGCCCTGTTTGCTCATCCTGTTTTGGAAGGACTGGTTTTGCAATATTTTCTGTCTTCAGAACAGTAAAACTACTTCTGATGAATTTAGCAAAGTTTGCATGCTGCAGTGCTGCAGACACTTTCTTATTTTTCTTGACATTATTTTTTCATCAGTTTGGACTCTGTAGCATCTGCAGACAGTGCATGTTCCAAATATTGGATCGCTGTGTTTTTGCATACAAACATTGTAAAGGAAAAGAAATACCAGACTATGTGTACAAGCATCAAAATCTGATTATATGCAGGATTCTAATCTTAATATCACACCATCCTCACTGAAAAGCGTTGCAAGAATATTTCAATTCATATTCTGAATGGTGTGTTTCTCTGTAGTTATCTTGCAGAATTCTTATTCCTACCAGGAGAAAATCAGTATACTGAACTGAATAAAAATGTATACATTAAATTGCTTATTCAAATGTCCACCTTTGATGTTTGCAGAGAATTCAAGCAGGAAGCAATATAACCCAAGCTTTGTTTTATTGATACAAGAGGCTTATGTGAGTTACAAAACAGGAAAGAATGAGAAGTTGCTTAATACACTGGAAATGTGGAAAAAATGCAGATTTCAGTTATTAGCTTTCACAGCTGTATTTGCATAGAAATATACTAAGGGCTGGGTGACATTTCATGCATGAACTTGATAGAGCATCCTTAAAAATATTCATGTTAGAAGAGTACTTAAAGGGAACCTCAAACTCGAACATTCCCGTCTTTGTTTAAAAAAACCAAACCCTGGTTTCCCTAGGGTATTCCAGTGCAAGGTATTTCTTTATGAAACAAAGCTTTCTTTGTTATGAGGAATTCTGGGACAGCCTAGGAAGGGCCCTTTTTTCTGATCACACTTTAAAAGAGATCCTGATTCCCCTGAATGTTAAATATTATTGAACAATAGATGTTGCCCAGGCTTTTGTGGAAAATACCAGCAAAGCAAGAAGACCCTTGAGGTTTCAAACACCTCTTGGATTATCAGTTTCCTATGCCATTTTCTATTTTGAGGGAACACCTTCCTTGTAAGTGGGACAAAGATGAATGCCAATCATCTACGCCATGTGAGATAAAAGAAGTTACTCTGCTTTGAAAAACGAGAATAATTCTTGGAGGGGGGCTATCACAGTTACCCCCATGTATGAATTTTTGGGAGCTGGGTCACAACAATTCCTTCTAATTAACATTTGCTTATTGTATGTTGTTGTTGTTGTTTTAATTCACCTACTAGAGCAGACCAGGTGCAGCTTCATTTGTAACTCATAAATGATAAAGATGTCTGGTTTTACTTAGAGTGGAGATATTCATGGAGCATAGTGAAGGATTTTAAATCAGGGAGCACTTTCACTTGCCAGCAGTTTCAGCTTTCATTTTCTGTTCTTTTAATTTAAACATGATTATTAACGATACACAGCTGAGGAAGGCACTTTTCTGAAATATTCCAAGGATTATTCCTGCTCTGTTATCTCCCTTTCACCTTCCACAACAGGATTTTACGTGCTCACATTAGTTGATGTTCGTCAGAAGAACAGCTGGTCCATCTCTGATTGTGACTTTCATTAGAAGTAGAAAACTCTACCTTCTGAAGTAGTGAGATGTGAGCACTAAGTCCTGGGAACATTTTCTAAAAATGCACTTTATAATGAAATATAACCAGCCTTGAAAGGGATTAGAAAGAATATGACAGGAGTATAAATTATAAAGCACTGCGTTGTGAAAACATCTATTGAAGCAGTTTTGACTCTGCCTTCACTCAATCCAATTCCTGCAGCTGCTGATTCCAGAACCTTCCAAAACAGCAAGAACCATCTGTGGAGCCTGTCCACACTCTTGCTAAAATCAGATTTCTAAAGGAAAATGGGGGTATCTGGAGGTACCTTTTGGAAAAAAATGCTGTCCTGCATTTTTAGGAGCAGACTTCCTTTCCTTCTGTGTCTATCCTACATGTATGAACCTCTCAAGCAGAATAGGTCTCTGCAGAAAAGGGCTGCAGGATCATTTTCCCTGTCAGTATGAGACATAAATACTTGTTCAAGACAGAACAGTGCTGCACAGGCATGAAAATAGAAAAGCAAACTGAAAACCTTACAAAAAAGAGTTATTAATACCATCTTACTTAGAGGATTTGTCTATACCATAACATAATCACCGGCAGTGTCTAGTAATGATACATTACACTGAAGCCTAAAGGTTACAGAAAGACTTTAGTCTTTGCCAAAAGACAGTCACTTTCTCATCTGAAGTACAGAAGGAATCAAATTCTTGCAGTGGTGCAAAATCTAAGTACATAAAGCTACTTTGAGAGTCATGTTAGTAAAACGCCTGTCAAAAGCCAGGGGAAAGTCTGGTTTATAATAGGAAAGGGCAAATCTCAAATAAAATTTCCAGTTAGAGTGCAAATATATAGGCTGAAGCCATCAGTGGATGGTAGTAGCAATAAAGATCATTTGGACTGCAAGAGCAATATCATCTCTAGAGCATTTTTGCAGACAGTGGCAATGGCACCTGAAGGACGCGTTTTACAGGTGAGTCTGTGCACGAGTCAGCTCACACAGAGCCTTCCCTACCTTCCTCACAGGAAAGGAGTTTATCACATGGAAAACAGCCTTTCACCTGAGTGCAAAAGATGGCATTTAGCAAGGTTTGGAACGGCGTAGATGCATGAGGGTAGGAGCTGAAAGCCACGCCATTTGAGAGTCAGTCATTTGCAGCTCCCAGCCAAGGCTGGGTGAGGGTGGGGGAATTGCTGCTCTACCCGAGGAGAGATGGTGCTGACTGGCAGCGTCTCCTGGTTCCTGTTGACTTTCTCTGGGCACGTTTAACCTGTAATTTGGAAGAGGAAAATACAGTCTGGCACACATTCCTGAAGGGTTGCCAGTCCCAGATCTACCCATTGCATGGCCTGCCAGAATGGGGAAGATAAGTACCTTACAGACCAGTATCCACAGCAACAGACACTGGAATTTTATATTTTTAATACATATAAAAAACCAAAGAAAATAATTACTTCTTCATTTTCCAATTTTATAATAGTAATAATGACCTTTAGGTCAGGAATTTTCAGCAGTTAATGACTGTCTGGCTTTTTCTTTGGTCCTTGGTTTCTCCAGCCAGTCATTAACAGTGAGAAAAGTGCCTTCTCCTGTGGACGCTTTGGCTTAATCATTACCTTTTCATGCTACAGAATGCACCAGCTGGGAAATAAGTGTCTCCTATGTGAATGGATCCATAAAGTGTTCCTTGGGTTTCATTTCTTTGAAAGAATATTCCGTGAGGCTGTGAGAGTTTACTGGTAAAGATGATCGAGTATTATCCACAGCCCTGAGAAAAGTTAGATCACTCTGAGGAATTGGGACTGAAGATGGTTTAAGGCCATAGATTTCCAAAGATTAAATCTTCAGAATTTATTCGTGTAATCTAGGTTCTCTTACTCTTGGTAATGGAGTGCTTCAGAATTATATATGGACACAAATATTTTCTTATCCATCTTCTAGGATCACACAGGAACAGGACCTTTTTTGTTTGTTTGTATTTTTATATGTAATCAGTGTGATGCTGAAAGCACAGTGTGTCAACAGTGACTCAAGAGTAAAAATTCATTTTAAAATATAAAGGGGAACAACCGTCTGGAATGTTTACCCTGCTCCATCTGGATAGTAGATTCCCTCCTTCCAACCACCTCCTCTCTCAAAACACCTAGAAGCTGTACATGACTTTGTTCAGAGGAAAACTCATTTATACATGGAAACGACTTTGTCTTGCACTTCACAGTAAGATAAAAAAATGCAAACCATGGAATGGAGGTATCTCCTGACCATTCTACCGATCATATTCTTCATAAAAATGAGTCCGATTGGGAATATATTGCATGCCTGAGCCTACATAAACCCTTGAACAGTCTTCACTTCTTGTGCACTGCTACCTGAGTTCTTCCATAACCTGTATGACTTTAAATGCCATTATTCCAATACAGAGTTACCAAAAGATTGTGAATATATCTTTCCTTCAAGGTATATTTGAGCTTGAAAACAATTGTGTAAGCAATGCATTACTTGAAGGACAAATAAATTCACAAGAAAACAAGTTTTCTAAACCACATATTCAATGTCTAGGGATTCCTAGTAGTAGTCCAGTGTATGGTTACTGCTGAAGAGTCAGGTAATAGCGAAGCACCTCCACTGGAACAGTAAAAGAAAATGGGAATTTCTTCTTCAGCAGAAGAATGCTAAAGAAAACTGCTTCTTTAATGTCAATATGGTGTCCTTTGAGAATTTGGTACTAAATATGCAATAATGTGAATGATGAGCCTAATTTTAATGTTTTGCTGTGAAAAGAGATTTAGCAGCTGCATAACTTTTATTGGAACTATTAGCTTTTCATTTTGTATCTTAAAGTGAAAACAGAGTGCACATGAAAGCTGTGGACATCCGCTTTTGCTTGAATGCTTGTTTTACTTTTCAAGAAAAATAGCACCAGCAAAATATAAGCAGTGTTCCAAGAAAGAGCCTCTCAGGAGTCCCACAAGGGCTGGGACTGTTGTTTGTGGTTTCTCCACTCTTGGAGTGACAGTATTATTTTGTAACTTGAGGCTTCATTTGCATTTTGAAAGTGCAAGAATTTACTTCTCAGCAGGGCTGTGCTGTTTCTAAAAGGCTGGACTGGCTTGAGGATTTAAATCCAGTGAGGCTCCAGTAATCCCCTTAACAATGAGTTTTAAAATCTACACCTTTAAAATAGCTCTGCACCTTTAAACTTCAAGCTCAGCTCTGTGTTGAAGCAGCTGGCTCACCATTAGTAGAAATGGGAAATGTCCAAAAGACAGGAGTGACAAGTGACTTGTGTTTCATTCGCTGCTTTAATGGATTTTTCCTCAGCTTCACAGCTAACCAGTGCAGATTATTTATAGATTTTAAAGCCAGAAATTAACACTGTTCCTTGTAGGCAGAAGAAAAAAAAAATGTATGGGATCATTATTAATTCTTTAGCATTATAATGCCTTCTGGCTCAACGTGTGTGCAAGGGACCAAGAGTAAACATGCATTTATCATCCCAACCCTTATCTGTTCCCAAAAACGTCCTTCAGGGGAGAACTGTGAAACAGCCTGCCTAAAGGATTTGAGACCTTTTATTTTTTCTGCTGCTGATACAAAAATCTTTACAGTCTTCACTGTAATTAAACATTCAAATGTAAAATACTGCAAACACCAGTCTAGAGTGTTCCTTGTCCCCAGAATCCCAGCCAACCAAAAAATCCACTGTGGTGCTACCTGCCTTCATATGAAGCCTTTTGGTTTTCTTTCTTTGGGATGAATTACCCAGGCTTCCTTGGTACCCAGAAAGTACTGACCTTACCTTTTGAGTCCTGACCTTCTCTTTATTTCCTTTTATTTCCAGTTTTACCACTGCTCTGAGTTCCTTTTCCTCAAGAGCAGCCTTAACCCCTAACAGAATTCAGCTGTGGAGGGAATACAATTAGGCAGAAGAGCAGTCTACCCAATCCCTCACTGGCCATTGAACTTAGTAGGACAAAACTGTCCTTCCTGTAATTTTAAGTGTCCATGGAGTAATTCCAGCAATCAGCCTGTCCTGTCATCTCTCTGCAGCTCCCTGTACCCCTCTGTAACACGAGGTAGAGGAGACAGCATTGCTACAGCAGCTGGTATTGTTTGATCAGCAACACAATCCTTGCTGGAATTTCATTTCCCTTGCAGACTCACTACTAGGATACATTTGTCATCCATACTTTGTAGCAGACTTCTATTTGCCTGTAATTACACACCAGTCTGGCAATACTTTATTGTTAATATAAAGTACTGCCATTTAAATCCCCAATCTTAAACTGGAATATTTGCAAAACTCTGTAATTGCTAAAATAATAAAGCTGCCATTACTGTATGGGAAGTTTACAGCTTGTTGGTGAAATATTTACTTTGGCTTAACTACACCTGTATGGATTCCTTATGTTTTCATGTGCTGTTTAAGACAGAGAGATTTCTGCTGGGCACAGCCAAAAGTTTCTGGCACTGTCACAGAATGGTGGAGGTTGGAAGAGGCGTTAGGAGCTCACCCAGCCCTGCTCAAGGGGCTGCCCAAGACCATGTCCAGGTGCTTTTGAGTTACCTCCAACAATGGAAACTCCATGAGCTGTCTAGAAACCTGTGCCAGTGCTCAGCCAAAACTGAACTCCACGTTTCCCAGCTTGTGGTCTGTCCTCATGTAGGAGGAAGTCTGTAAAAGATAACCAGGAAAAACAAGTTCAGTCTGGTTTTACCCTGCGCAACAGGCACAGATAATACTGCAAATGCCTCGGGATATGAAAACCCGCAAAGATTATATATTTTGGTTTCATTTTGTGTTGGTGTTTTGCAAACAAAAAAACTGGTGATGTCCCTCTCTCATACTCATTCTGTGAATTTTTTTTTTTTTTTCATTAAATAGTTTTCCCCATGTGATTGTTCTGTTCCTAAGTCTGGTTGGGTAAAACAGACCTCAGAACTAGAAATAGGAGTACGAGTTTGCTCTGAACCATAAGCAATTTTGTCACATCACCCTTTTCATACGTGATGCTCAAAACATCTGTACTCAGTATCTGAAAGTCTCCAAAAGTTTGGGAATTCATGATAAAAATTGCGCCGCCTCTAACCCTTGTTCTGACACACCTGCACAACATTTTTCAGCTCTCTGTGCTCTTTTGGGAGAGGACGGGGGAGCTTTGTGCTCTTCCAGCAACCCCCAGAGCATGGAATGATGGAGGGAGGGCAGGTGGTTCTGCATTTCCAGGAGGACCTTCATGTGAGCGCTGATGCTCAGTGCTGTTACCAAGGGGCAGGTGGGGTTCTGTGTTGTGTTGTCTGGCCAGGAAGGATCCACTTTCCTTGCACAGGTCCCTGCTGCGCCTCCTCCCTGCGCTCACTGGCTCTGCCCCAGCCCTCAGAACAAACCCCAGTGTGTGTCACCCGTTTCCCCTCCAAAGGTGACCACCAAGTTGGTCGGAGTGATGGAGCACCTCTCCAAGGAGGGAAGACTCAGAGAGTCAGGACTGTTCAGCCTGGAGAAGGCTTCAGGGTGACCCTGCAGCCCCTGAGAGGGACTTGGAAGAAAGGTGAGACTCATTGCAAGAGCATGTAGTGACCGGACAAGGGGGAATAGCTTCAAATCGAAAGAGTGTAGGCTTAGATTGGCTGTCAGGAAAAAATTCTTTTGGGTGGCCAGGGTGGTGAGGCCCTGGTTCAGGACTGTTCCGAAGTCATGCACGCCCCATCCCTGGGAGCGTTCCAAGCCAGGCTGGAGGGGGCTCGGAGCAACCTGGTGCACTGGAAGGTGCCGCTGTCCGTGGCAGCAGGGCTGGAACGAGACGGTTTTAAGGTCTCTTCCAACACAAACCACTCCACGATTCTCTGGAACAAAGCTTATTTCTGCCGCACACGTGCGCGGAGTTTTCAACTTGGGGCCCAAAAAGACCCTCCCGAGGCCTTTCCTGGGGGCCGAAC
>VWZN01002330.1:503236-546478 GCA_013396955.1 Regulus satrapa | reverse complement strand
AAAAAAGTTTAGGTTTTCATCCACGGCTTATTTATAGAGCATGCAGTCATTTGTGTACCTTTGCAGTCGTTGCCAAATTTTGAGGGGTGCTGTTTTATGTCCGCTTTGTTAGTTTAAGTGACTTCACAAATTGGAAAGCGGCAGTGGAACCAGACCTCTACGTACAGCTCTCCTTAAGCGTGGGCTTGGCACATTTGGCTAGTTTCACGTTTAAAAGGTAACAAATGTCTCCAAGCTACGAGGGCCAATTAAAGCGTGTGCTGGGGATTAACCCCGCGTCTTGGCCATCTGAAGGAGTTCAGCCCCTGTGAGATAGTGTTGTTGGTACCTTGCCCCGAGATAGTGACTCTTCGGCAGAGTGTTTCCTTGAAGACTTCGTGTGTTTTCCTCACTGCCATTGTTATAGTTGACATGGAAAGGAAGTTTCGTGGTTGCAGCAAATTGCTGGTTATTGTGGGCTTGCCCAGTAGGTTTTTGGAAGATGCCAGTGACCATTTGAAATGTCAGTCTGGGTAGCGGAGAGGACACTGGGTCCTTATCCTGACTTTCCCACTTTGGGCAAAGTACTGGTTATGTCTATTTCCCCGAATATGGAATGGGCTTTAAAAACTCTTTTGTTTAGTCTTGAGCTCCGAGGAGGCAGGGCTGAGTTCTGGTGTCTAAACAGAGTAACTTGGTGTTAAAGTCATGCAGAACTGGTATTTTTCTATTTTTTTTTTTTTTTGAAAATTTACAGTTCCTCAGCCAGTTTAGCCTGGTGGTGACCCAGTTTGTCCCTGTCTCAGCCGGTGACTTTTGCCATTATCCTGTTTCTAGTATTGGCTATAAACAGACTCCTCGAACCAGGAACAGCCAAACTTAAGTTCCCTGCAAAGCTTTTCTAGTTTCTGAGTATTTGCAACTCCAGAAGTTCAGGAGAGAGAGTTAGGCCGTCTAGCAGAGGAGTGGATTCATTCTCCTGCTAAGTTTTTGTTGTGCTGTGCCAGCTCATGTTCTGGCTGTCCTGCCTGTAGCAGAGGGGTGTATGTGAAAGGTTTCTCACAGGTTCCCTGTCCGATCCACGGAAGACAACAATCTCAGTGTCCAGGGTTTGCTCGGCCTCTTCCCAGAGGCAGCATCCCACTGGACTTCACCTTCCCCTGTCCCACTGGGGAAGTGCAGCAGCAGTGCCCTTTCAGTTCCTCCCGTGTGCCTCCGCACAGCTCGAGTGCTCCAGAGAAGCATTTACAAACAGACCCTTGGCTCACGTGTTGGGCCCGCCAGGTTGCCTCAGTTTTCCAGCAGCAAGTGCTTATTTTTGCCAGTTCCCTTGTTCCAGGCAGAGCCTGTGCCTGCCAAGATGTGCTCTCCTGAATGTTTCTGTACAGTTTCTCTTTGTTTCGTGTCTCCTGAACCAGAGCAAACCCATATATGCTGTTTCCTCCAGAGAACAGGACTTGTTACCTGTATTAGTGATTTGCACTAATTGCTCTCCAGAGATTCTAATTTCTACAGGAAATTCTCCTGTTGAGCAAGGAACACAAGGAAACACACAGCTATCTTTATTACAGCTGTCACATCTCAATATATTCTGACTAGATCTGTGTTTTGCGTTCTTGGAAAACTTCTCACCTGAATGCCAAATGAGTCTTTGCTTCTGGGCTTCTTTCCACCTTGTACCATGTAAAAATACCTAAGGTGAATTCAACAGAAGTCATATACAAAGGGTCATGTCTAAAGTTGTCATTTCTCCCAGAAAGGTTAATATTGGTGTTCGTTTTTGTTATGGTTGAAAACCTTGGAGAGGAAACTTGGTCTTCCACGAAGACATCATAGGACAATTCTTGCTTTATAGTGACCAACTCAGATTATGGCAAGGTTTTATGGCAAACATTGCAAGTGTAATGTTATACAAGCTGCTTATTTCGTTAAAAACAATTTTGCAAGTCTGCAATAATGTTTCACATACCAGTACAAACTTTTTAATTCTAAAAGTTTCCAGCCTATCTTAATAAGGTAAATAATGTAGATAAAGTTGCTCTTATATTTAAAACGTACATAGTTGATTTTGAATTTTTTGGAAGGAACCTTTAACTGTTCAAACCATACATCAATGACTTTAATGGTTTACTGCTTTGGTCCAAGAATTGCCCATTAGGAAGAGGTTTCAGGATCAAAGTTATGCTGCAGATATTAAATTAAACAAATAACAAAAAGAATAAGAGGAGAAAATGGGGGGTTTTGAACCTGTGAACTACTCTGTTGCAGTTTGAATGGTGACCAATTTTTTTGCACATAAAGCTGCTCAAGTAAGCAAAATTCTAGCCCTTTATGGATATTTTCATGATCAAACACTGTCCATGTAGTGGAAATTAATCATAGTTTGAGAAACAGATCCATTCTGTTTCCTTTCTAGCAACTTGAAAAAAAGGAGAGAAAGAACACTGATACAAGACACATATTAATGTTCTTTTCTTTTGAAAAGAGTTGTCCTTTCTTATTATGTCTAAGAAAATGTAGATACCTTTCAAACTGCTGCCCTTGTATTGTAGGAAGTCACACAGGTCTAAGCACAGGTTTATGCCCATAATGCAAAGCTTTATTGAAGCATTGGTTGTGTAAAGAGTTCATAAAACAATTGTTCTCTTGAGAGAATCTAGAAGCAGTTCTTTGATCCTTTGTGCTGAGGTTGGATGGTTGGAAGCCAATGCAGTTGTGAGGGATATTGTTGCTGCAGAGCAGAGAATGCTGCTGTAAAGGCACCGTAAATTTAAAAAGGAAAAAGAAAAGAGGGAAGTGTGCTGGGACATGCTCAGAGCATCAGGTAATTGTGAGAGACTTGATATGTTGTGGAGATAAATGCAGTCGTCTTTTATTCTGTGGTAGTGGTGCATGATAGTGTTAGAGCAGAGTTGGTGAGCTCTGAAGGAGCTCTGTGCCTTCCCTTGTGTGCCTGGGTGCGCGGTTGGGACCTGCTGAGGCTGCTGGGCTGTGTTGTCCTGGGAGCCTTCTGCTTTTTCCAAAGTTAGCCAAAGACTAAGGCTCGAGCCACCAAGGTTGACCTGACTCAGTTCCAGACCTTCCAGCCACAGAAGGCATATTGAAGTGAGTGTCCCTTGCCTTAGCAAGTTTGCCATTTGGCTATCAGCAGCTGATGCTATGTACTAATAAAGGAATAATTTTGCTTGCCTCTTGAATGGAAAACAGAACTCAGCAGGCTGGAGTTTGACTACAGAGCAGTTTCTTGAGGTGACGTTAGCTGGTCTGTCTTGTTGAGAATACAAAAATAGCAGACGTCTTTTCAGGAGGAGCTTGAGTCTGTCTTCCTGATCATCCACACCCTTCCTTTTCTTTTCTTTCTTTTCTGTCCTCTCCTCAAAATGCTCCAAAGCTGTTTTTTCTGGTCGCTCTCCTCGATGCGCATACGCCCCTTGCAGCCTTTCCGCACTTGTCTAATAGTCACTAGCAGGGTGTTAACTATGAGCATATGCACCTTGTAGCAGCAGCATCTTTAGATGACTCCCTTGGAGCCTTTTCTTTCTTTGCTAGGGGATGAATATTAGGTGGAATTAATTGAGTTTCAGGGACTGAAAGTTCCCTACTTCAGGGTATGTTTGTTAACAAGTTAATAAGGGCTGTCTTCTACTAGGAGATGTTCTTTCTTGACTGCAGTAAATAATTGTGCTCTCTAGCTGCTGCCCTCAACATTTCCCACCCACACTTTCATAGCAAGCATATCTCCATCAGATTCTCACAGTGATTCCTTAGCTGCCACAGCAAATGTGTTAATACCTGGTGCATCCCTATCCTTTCTTGCCCCTTTATAGAATGTTGTGCTGCACTTCTTATTGGAGTAGGTCATGTGTTTTGGTTTTTTTTCGTTTTCAGAGCCTGTGCAGCTCATTGTGAGATGTAACTGTGTATTTCAGAAGGATGTAAAATCACTGTTCATAGAAAAAAATTAAATCAAGTTATTCTAGGACTGAGTTTTGAGTAAAGTTGAGAGTGTTGCGACTTCTTAGTTTGTATCCAGGCTTTGCTATGGAAAGTTCATGGAAGAAAGACCCTTTGTCAGATTCTGGAATACGTGAAACATTTGCAATATGAGATTTTAGATTATATTAAGAATATGCAAAATATAGGCCAGGAAGTAATCTTCATGTGTAATATTTAAGTCTGAACTTTTATTGTTATTTTGGTAGTCTTGGGCTTCTCTGTGGATTTTCCCCTCGCATCGTCCCAACAGCTGGGGCAGTTGGAGTACATAAAGCAGGTTCTGGCTGTTGCCACTGTCCCCGTGCTCCATCCCATGTTCCCGCATGCTCCACATGTCCCATTTCCTTTCCCAGGGCAGTCCTGGGGTGAATGAACCATTGTGGCAGGGACAGCTGATTCTTTCTGTCCCCTGCTGGGATACACTGGGGCGTGACTGAGACCTGTGGAGAAATGACACCAGGAAAAAGGTCAAAGCACCTGCAGGTGCAGATCCCAAGGACTGTCCTGAGTAAAGAACTGCCAGGAAGAGAGATTGTAGGAAACCTCCCAGGACATGTAGTGGTTCCTCACAGGCTCTTTCAATTTGTTTGATTTTTCCTGGGCTGGTTTGGCAGTACTTGGGATGAGCTTTTGTGTCACTGCCCTTGAGCAGCGAGTCCGCCTGTCCCTAGCAGTGGTGTCAGCTCCTGTGCTGTGCAGGTCTTGCCATGCCAAGGGCCCACTTGAGCCACTGAGAAAAGCTAAGCCCAGCACTTTAGGTAGTGCTGAAGTAACCTTGTTCAGAGCAGCATTTTTATTTTTCAATTTTTTATTTAATTTTTACTGTCATATTTGACGTGCATGGCCTACTTTGTCATCCTTAGCGGATGTGCTACTGCTGTGTTTTTACTTTTCCAGCAGGTAAAAGAGCTGGCTGTACACAGAGGTTCGGCAAATAATTTTGTATAACAGAGTAACTAACTACTTCACACTCCTAAATATAGTCCTGAACACAAGTGTGGCAGTATTCATGAAAAATATTTAAAGCTGAATTTCACACTCATTTTGTATTTGATCCATTTATTTTTAACTCATGCAAGATGAAGGGTGGAGGAATTTTTCCCCTTCTAAATTCTAATCTAGGACCATATCTGAGATATGAAGGACTTGTACAAAGGCACAATTTTGGGGGGGGTCTTTTTGGTGTCATTTCTGTTTGTTCAGTGTTGAAGCCTTATTATGGCACATTGACACAAAGCCAAATGGCAGAAACAAAAAAAAATTTGCAACTTTAAGAACTGTGACTGCTAAGTAGTGGCTTGTAGTAACCCTTGTGAGAGTCTGGTGATGTCATCATCAGGCTGAAATACCTGTAAGAAGTGATTTAAAAGGTGAGATTTATCTGTGCAAGAAGATTTTGCACGTATATTTCATTTCCTCCTTTCCTGTGTTACCCTGCTTATTCTGAGTATACTTTTGTTTGTTTGTCTTTAACCCTTCTCAACTGACCTGCTTGTTCCTCAGTCACATTTGTGTTTTGCTGCACCTTAATAGTCAGAAGTCATCTAATTTATTTTTATAACATAAGTACATACAGGTGACCTACACTACTGTTGTTTTTCTTGGTCTTAGTACCTGTGTTGCACCACTTCACACCAGCTATGCTTGTAAATGTTGTATAAGCTTAGCTAGCTTACAATAAAACATGAAATTCAGGATTTTAATAAAATTGACTTCAAAGATAGTATGGTTATGGTAGCTATGGCAACTAAAACTAATTAAACGATGCTAAAATTTGCAGGGGAGTGAAAGGGAAAAAAAAGTAACTTAATGTTTTTATTTTCATATTTTAACAGTAAAACATTTTTTCCAGTGTATTGCCTAGGTGCCAGTCAGTCAATTATTTGCATTTTAAAAATATTTCCTTTAAAATTAGTAGAGGCTGAACCACATTGTAATTTTTGTATGGAAACTGAAAAAAATGCATAAATCTACCTGCCATTTCCATAGTGAGCTCATTCCTTGGGCAGAGATGTTGTGGGAGTGCTGTCTGCAGGCTGCTGCTTTACCTGCTGGACGGCTCATGGACAGCATCTCCGTGGCTTTGTGGCCTGTGTGAGCATCAAATCATCACAGGGTTTGGTCCTAATATGTGCAGTTAATACAGGTGGATTGGTGAGGGCAGCCAGATTGACAAATTGTAGCTGTCATTGAGCTTGATGATCCCTTTAAATGAACTTTTGAACTTCTGAAGAAATACATAGGTTTTGTTATATTTTCTGTAAAATATTTATCGTGTTCCATTTTTTTTTTGAAAAGTAATGCCCATAGTTGAGTTTCATAGGCGCAGAGGAGAGATTTAAAGGATGGCATTTTCACATCCTGCTTGTTTTCCGGGTTTCTTTGAAATTTAATGGTAATGCTGTATTAGTGTACTTGTTTCAGAAAGGATTAGGAGAGTTGTTCCATAATAGCTGTAATCCTTTGTGTTTGACATGTGCAGAGTATTGTACAAATATTAACAAATCTGTACAACACTTCAGTGGGCTAGATGGGGACAGTAAGATGAAAAGTTGGAATTATTCAAGGTCAGTATTTAAGTAAATATTGGATCCAGGATTAAAACCATTCTCAGTCTTGTAGAGAGCATAATTTCCTGTTTCTCAGCGTAGTCTTTTCTTAACTTGATTGTCTAACTCCATGTGTTTGTACTGCAGCCAAGTTCTAGTACCACTAAAAGTAAAATGAAGGGGAGAGTTTTGCTGACAGAGACTAATGAGTATTTTCAGTTGTATTAGTTTGAGCCGTGTTGCCTTTGGTTAATTATTTTTGAGGAGACCGCATTCACTTCTGAACTGAAAAATAGATTTCATGTTAATAATTTAAATTAAGGAAGAAAATACATGTAAGTTTTTCTTGCAGCAGAGGTCTGATGTATCTGAGTTGGTAGTCAAGACAAGATCTGAACAACCTGCTGATAAGTGAGCACATGCAAAAGGAGAATGTTACAAAATACTTGAGTGTCTTCATGTGCATTTGAAATTTTACTACAAATAGGTGGCCATATCAATAACTCTCGCTCCAACCAGAATTAGACTGGTATCTCAGTTGTTCCACTGGAAGAAAAATTGCTCATTATTTTCTTCAGTAGCTGGCATGTTAGGTTAGGTTGTTTTGGTTTTTTTTAGTTTGTTTTGGGTTTTGTGAGAGCAGCAGCAGGTCCATGCTCTGTGCATTTACTTGTGTTGCTATATTAAATATTAATGAGCAAGAGCCAGTCTTGATGTAGGACTTCAGAGAGGACTTAAGAGGTTTATGTAATCTGTGCTCTGCTTCTGTAGGATTTTGGCTCCTTAATCTTTCTCTCCCTTCCTTAGTGCCTTAGTACAAAGCAGGTGTGGCTCGCTCTCCATCATCAGGGAGCAGTCTTGGTTCAGGCTCCTGGCACATCATCCTTCTTACCCATCATCTCTAAACCTGTCAAGCAGTGCTTTAAGACCTTTCTATCTTGCCTTTCCCCAGTTTGATTAAGAATTATTTTCACCCTGTTTCCTATTCTTTAGACTTTATTGAAATTCACTTCACAAGATTTAGCAGCCTTTTGGGCCAGTTCCTCAAGTGCATGCCTTCACCTTCCTGTGCTTATCAGTCCTGCCTGTCACAGTGCTGCTTGATGTGTTGTTCTTCCCTGACTTCTTTGCTCTCTCTTCTTTGTGCTCTGAAGACAACCTTCCAGTCACTCATTTGTGTGTTGCTGTCATTTTCTCTTCCTGGCAAAGTGCTGCAGAACTACTTAATTCTTAAATTGGGAGTGATACTAGCCCAGATGATGGCATCTCTCAGCTCAGCCTCTTTATTGATAACTTTTCTCACTGCATTTTTTGTCAGCTTCCCTTTCTGACATCCTTAGCAGAAATATTTTTCAGCTTGTGTCTGGGATGTCCCAACATATTTTCTTACAATTTTTGTCTGTTTGCCTTGAATTTAGAGTCAAGAGGAGAAATAACCTTGTTTGTGATTTCCAACCCAAAATCTTGCTGTCTCTCACATGCTCCTCTTCCATTTTGTGGCTTACATGCAGTTCTACCTCTCTGTCCAACTAAATATACTTCTGAAGTGCTTTCACTGTGCCCAGTGTTTATTTCTGGAATCTTTTTCTCTGTCCTTCCAATAAAGCTCTCCTCTAGTCCACAAAAAAATAAAGAGGAAAACAATATAGTACATTTTACTACCCAGATCCTGAATTGGGGTGCCACCACCTAGTTGGCCCCTCTTTTGCACATTCCTCCCTTTTTTAGCTGCATTGATCTTGGTGGCACCTGTCCTCTTCAAACAGCTTCTGCATTTCTGCTGATATCTGCTGGCCTGTGTTTGTTACTGTCATTCTCAGTTTCTTCTTTGGTAGTGGTCATAATCTCAGTGTGCTCCTAGCTCAGACATGTTTTATATGAGGCACATTTCTTTTTGCTTTGTATCCTGGATGTCTTCTGAGCCTGCAAGATCATCACATTTTCTGAAATCTCATTTCTTCTTGTTGAAGTCCTCCTTTAATGTTTGCATTAAATTAGCTAAGGAAGTAATTTATAGTTCTTTTTTTTCCAGCTTCAAATAAACTAGGTGGCTTTTAAAAAATTATTATTATTATCATGCTGTTTTCCTTCTCTGTCACAGCAGTACTGAATATTGTTTATTTGTATGTAAGTGGCACTTAGGAATCCATGCCCTGTTGTGCTTGGTGTGTTTGCTTTAAAGCACTACGTACACCTTTGGTTATGGGATCCTTGCTTTGCTTCTGAAGCATCTTTTGCTTTTCCTGACCTGTAACCAGTGCACATCCTCCCCCGGGCTGGTGATCTTACCTTCCCTGTAGAAGCAACCTGGCTAAATCAGTAGCAAACCAGTCCCATGCAGCAGCGTGTGGGCAATCTTGTGCAGGTGTTGTCCAGATGTGCTGGGTACATGCCTGGAAGTGGGAAGGCTGATGGTAAGTTTTTCATCTGTCAGCATATCATTTTTCACAAGGAGTGGAATTTTTTTGAAGGCTTAGGGGAAGGACGAATTCTGTTCAAGGTTCTTTCATTTTATTACTGTAAGATTTATAGCATTGCCAAGCCCCTTCTTTGGACTGATACCAGAATTGCCATCCCTCATCCATTTGGAGTTCAGAGCTCTCTTCCTTCATTTTTCCAGCTTTCATTCCAAAGATAGAAAAACATCAGCATTTGAACTCTTTTTTGAAGGGATTAGTTTGTTCAGTCCTTATTTCTAGACTAGAAAGTAAGGAACACTTTAAGGAGACGTTGAGATTTTCGTAGTTGTATTTTACATCCCACAATAGGGTTTTCAATTTTAGAGCACTAACGTATTTCTCCTTGGATTTAACCAACTCCCTGCCCTGTTAAAGTTGCTTTCTCTGCCTCAGTTTCCCTTCCCCCTCTAGACTTGAAGCTGTTACCATTTGGCCTGGATCCACCCATCCTGGCGCTGAAATGAGGGCCTCATTGAAGAAAGCATTCCAGGAACAGTTTATCCTTTTGCTGGTTGATAGAGATTTTCTAACGCAGGGTTGCTGTTTTGGCTTCTCTTTCTTTGAGCACTGCTGAGGCCAAATATGTTCCCAGGCACTCTGAAATTCCTCAGCAGTTCACTTTTTCCTGACTGCTCCTTCAGCTTCGGGGGAAGTCTGGATGGGGAGAGGCGCTGTCATGTGCCCTGGCTCTTGAGCCCTGTGCTTCAGGACCGGGAGGAGTAGACTGCCAAGATCTCTCCAAGTCTGATCTTTCCTTGGAGTACAGTTATTCCAGCATGCTTTACTCGTTATCTTGAATCACAGCATAGCAGGTTCTCTGCAAACAAAAGCAATTTTTCCTAATTTACATGTGTCTTTCAGAATGTCCCTTCCTAAAGAACAGAGGGAATCCGTTCTTGCCCTGTGCATTCCACCCTGCATATTTTGTTACGAGTGCCTAATTAAGTATGTTAAGTGCCAGTTCTCAGTAATTGATATCACTGAACCACTCATTGCATATCTAGGGAAAACAATAGACAACTTTATAACAAGCTGATCATAGCTACCTAGGGGAAGGTGTAATTTTTAACTTCTAGCAAGGTTTAAATGACTGGGAACAAAGTCCAGACAAATGATTTGGGTCATTACAAAATGAGGCTCTGAGCTAGAATGCTTTTAGACAGCTTTTAGGCTGCTCGTCTCTCTCTTCTGTAGCCTCAAGCACTGAATTGGAGCTTGTCCATAAATTTGGTTCCTATCCTGGTTTTCTTCTGGCTCAGAATCACAGGTGTGTTGTTTTTTGCTGGATTCTTCTTTTATAGCTGTCTTTTGTTTGCTGCTGCAACAACAGACAGAGAATCCTAAGGAGAACTGCTGTAAATGCATGTTCATGTTTCTCCTACCCTTCCCCCAGCCTCCACTCTCCTCCCTCCCACCCCTTCCCAAATTCCATTAATATTTACAGAACAAGAGCCAGAACTCCAGCATTAATCTCAAATTCAGAATGAGATTTTTCTGGCTCTATCTGCAGCTAATGCAGAAGACAACAGAGGTTAGAAATGCACTTAAAAAAAGAAAAAGAACAAAAGGCCTTTTCATGCTCTACACACTGGATGGATTGTGTTAGGTATAAATAAGCTTTCAAAGACCGGAGCATATGTAAAAAAATATTATATGTATTGTTGTTGGAAGGCAGAGAAACACTACATTGGATTATCCTGAGCTTTAACTTACATAACACATTGTGTCTTCAAATTTTGTGCGTGGAGAAAACAGTTCCTTTCTTCATCTTACTGGTTTAGGTAGAGATAAGCAGTAAAACCAACAAGTCAAATGAACAGAAAGAGAACTGTGTTGATAGTTACATGCCAGCAATGTACAAACTAAGCATTTGTAAGGAGATGTATAAACAAACTTCAAAACCAGTGGAGTTTTGCAAACATAAATTTCATAGGCAAACTGAAATTGAGTGGACAGTGAAGAGAATGAAGAATTCACATGATTTGCATTTGTTTTCTTTGACCCCAAACTGTTTTCTTTCATTTTTGTTGTTAAGTGCATAGAATGTGTTATTAACCTTTATAAATTGACTTAAAAGCCAAAATCAAAGGTAAATATTTCTGCTCTTCCAAATTGTTTTTGTTTTAATGTTGGTTTATTCACTGGAAAGTATTTACTGACTTCTGTAGCCTGCACAGACACTTACTCCTCTGTGAGCCCCGTCCTTGATTGTTTCAAGGGTCGCTCTTCCCTGCCATGGGGAGGGTTTCCTGTCCAGTTGGGGTGAGGTTCTGGTTTCTGGCGACCTCAGTGAGTTGTCAGCAGACAAATTTGTTAACTGTGTCAAGTAATGGATTGTGTCCATCTGGTGGTGAGGCCCAGGTTTATTTCAGAGGCCAGAAACTGATGTGAATTCTTTAAATGAAGAAGGAGGTCATCTGCATGTCCTATGGAAGATGGTTTGGCAAAGCAGTCTGGAGAAGCTGGCTCTGCTGTATCCATGTGCTGCTCTTCCTCCAAGGAATTGAGGGAACATATTTTAGCAAAGGATTCCTCAATCTATCCAATATCCCAAAATACATGAACACAGAGGATTGATTTATTCTCAATTTCCAAGAAAATCAGTCTATCCTTCATTCTGAAAGTTTGCATTACTTGTTTTTTTTTGGGAAGGGCTCCCTTATTTTCTTCTCATCTCTCTGGCATTAGGATTGGCTTATCTCACTTTTCTGATGAACCTACATTTTCCAGATAAATGAAAACATAGGGGTTTATTTTTCAAAACTGAAACAGTTGGATTGCCATTTTGTTTTAGTGGGATAAGCATCCACAGTGCTCTGGGGAATGGAGAATGATCTAAAATAAGCCTAGCTGGTTTTTGTTGTTTATCTGTTTCTTTTTGCATCTGCCTTAGTATTTATTGCTACCATCTGCGTTTCATTTCAGGTTGTCTAATGTCTCATTCTGCGTGTTCTTTGCCTATTCTTTTTACATAGCCTTGGGCTGTAATATCACCATTTGCCTACAAGAGATCCATTTCTATCTGTAACAAAATGAATTGCATTCATCTGTGTAATTCATTTCTAATGAATGCCTTGCTCCTCATTAAACAGTGATTTACCTTTGTTTCCCTTTCCTACACTGTCAACATGAACCATTTTGAGGTCCTGTGGAGAAATACTAATTTGAGAAAGCAAAAGTCAGTGCAACTAAGCACTCACAGGGGCCATCCTCCTTGACACTTCCAAAAATATTCATGGGACACTTTGCAGAACACAATTTGCAGGTGGATAAGAAGACTCAAAATGTTTTCCTGTTCATAGGCAGTCAGTGTACGAAGGCAATTCTTGATGGTTTAAAAGCAATTCTCCTTGACACTGTCAGGAGCAAGTGAATCTTTTCACACCTTGTCTGTTCTGCAAGAATTTTTCCTATCACAGGCACATTATGGGAGACTTGTAGTCTTGGTTCACTGTCCCCTCTCTACCTTTTCAGGGATATTAAAATATTTTGAATGGATTTTCAGATTAATATTTTTAAATACCTAATTCTGAGATATGTCAAAATGTTACAGACTTGAAATTATTTTATTTCAATTTTTTAATGAGATGCAGAGATTAGTATAAATATTTATTGGCTTTGCCCGTAGTGTCTAAAGGAGAAGGATGAATACCATTAATTAACGAAATAGGGATTGTGTAGTAATTTTGGTACAGATTTGCTTCTTATGCAACTTTTGTGTTATGCACTTTGAAGCTCTCCAGCAGCATTCCCTTTTCCAGCCCTGCACTTTGCAGAGCAGCAGAATCTGCCATGTGTGCAAATAGATCTGTGCTGCTGACAGATGATGGTTAGAGTATGGGATGAATTAGCAAGTTTATTTTCACTTTAACCCTAAGCAGAATTTGAACCGCAGCAATGGGTTATGAGTATGAAAATACTGTTGATAGATGTAATTTAAAGCAATACAGGAAGTTTTGTTTGTAGCCTTACTTCGGTGATGGTACAAGCCACTCATCCACACTTTTGATCACTTTTGAATTTAGCTTGACATTTTTCCGTATTTATTCGTGTGTTGGGCCAAAGTGATCCCCAGTTGAAACTCTAGAATTGCCAGAGGGCATCAGTGGATTTACACCACGGACTAATTTGATCATGGTATTATGAGGGGATTGGAGCATGGGAGGTTGGGTTTTTCTAACTGGTCTTGCCTAAGTCATATAGTATTTGGAAGTAAGAACACTGATTAATGTAACAAAACCTTATTTTTAATATACATTTTAGAGGACAAAACTGACCTTGAGAACAGTGTGATGCAGAAGAAAATTAAAATCCCCAAACTCTCTCTCAACCACCTAGAAGAAGCTGGAGAGGTTACAGATTATGGGGAAGAAGATGTGGAGCTTAGACACAGTAAGGTACTGAAGTGTTTCTGGGGTTTTTTACCTCCTTTCCTTATTTTATCTTTTTTTCAAGTGCTTGGGGCATATACAAATGTCCTAGCTTGCTTTTGATCCCCTTAAAACAGTGTGTTTGGTGAAATTGGGTCACATTGTGTGTGGGGGTGGGGTATGGGTTTACAAAACCCGATTTTAGTGCAGTCAAACATTTCCTGTGTATACTGTCTGCACAGTGTAGCTGGCATCTGAGAATGGTGCAACAATGTTCCTCCACTTTGGCTCAGAATGCCTTAAAAGTCACCAGTACCCCAGTGTACCAGCTGTTCTTGGTGACATATTGCTCACTGCTTGTTTGGAGCTGGGCGGGGTGCTCTGAGACTGCCCAGCTACACCAGTGACTAAGAATTGGCAGGACTGTATCACCCCATTATAGCTCCCAGTTGCCTTTTTAGGTTCAAGTGTCAGAAACCCACTATGGAAATGTATTTACTTTTTGATATCAAATTATTTTTTTAAAAGTCTGCCAACTTTCAGAATAAGATACTGCTCTATGACTTCATATGTTTTGCAGCTGTAGGAGTGATACTGGTGCATTTCCTTGTGGTGGGCCAGCTTTTCTTTTAATTGTTGATTAATTTATTTTATTTTTAGAATGTGAATGCAGCAGGTGTAGCATCAAATAATTTTGTTTTCTGCCACATTACTCATGGATATTGTGGTATGGGAATTTGGTAGTCTCAGCGTCTCTAATCTATGAGCTGCATTTGCCTTCCTTTCAGTTGCTTGAAAATTCAAATGCCTTTTCATATTTGGCCAGTAAAACTTAGTGACTTTACCTGTACTGTCACATATTAATCCCACCATCCAGGCCCCAGGAAAGTGGTGTGATTTAATTTGTAGGATTTGTGCAGATGACTGAAGGTAAAATTCCACTGAGAGTTCCCAGGACCTGAAGCCTCTGCAATGCAGTACTAATATAGAAGGAATCAGTTGATAAGGAAGATGAGGCTGGATGATATATTCTGTCTCCAGCTTCAGTGTTTTCAAATCCCTTTCAGTGTTTGCTGATAGTGTTAACTCAGTCACTCGCATCAGGCAGTTGGGTGTACGTGCTGTAGGGATAGTCAGAGAAGGTTTTGTGTCCCAAAGTGTGGGAAGGACAAGCCCGCCTTTCACAGAACAGCTTTGTGCCTGTGCTGCTCTCACCTCTGATGTCGTCACAGGTGACAAATGGAGCGCACAGTTGGTTCTTTCTCCTGCTTATCAGAAAATCGATTGCTGTCAGAAATCTGAATGTTAAGGGTAAACTTTAAAGATAAAGAGATCTAGATGCACTTTTTAAAAAAGAAATTAATGATACAGAATCAAGTGACATATATGCACTGCCTTTGTAAGTGTTGCACAAATGCAGGAAGGCCTTTAACTGCCCCAGAAGTTTGTACATGCATTTAGCTGAGTTACAACTGCATGTTAGTTATGCTGTGTATTATATCCGTAGGAACCTGTTAGGCAATTAACAGTTCCCAAGACTGTACAATTTGGATTTTATTATGTCTTACTGCTGTCCTAATTTATTTTTTTTTTTATTGTAACGTGCAGAGACAAGATGGGAGGAAACAAAGTGAAGGTACACACAAAAGCATTGAAGCAGTTGTTGCTCGCCTCGAGAAACAGAACGGGATGAGTCTCAGTAATACTTCCAGCCCTGAGGAGGCTTTTATGGAGGCTACAGAAGGCATGAACAATATGGACGATGCTGTAGTTCCTCGGATTCTCTATGAGAAATTGCTGAGGAGTTACCAACAGCAACAGGAAGAAATGAGACACATTCAACAGGAGCTTGAGAGAACACGGAGACAGCTTGTGCAACAGGCAAAGAAGCTAAAGGAGTATGGGGCACTCGTGTCAGAAATGAAAGAGCTCAGAGACTTGAACAGGAGGCTCCAGGATGTACTGCTCCTAAGACTAGGTAGTGGTAAGTGCCGGACTTAAGTGGGACTAGTTTGAATGAATTTTGCAGGTGTGATCAATAGTAATGGAAATGTATTTGAAGAATAGCGGTGGTTGTTAAACTGGACATTGAATGTTAAAAGGGTTTTCTGCTGTGGCTGTACAATATGTGTCGAATTTGTATGCTATGTACGTCTGGGGTTTTCTTTAAAAACTAGAAGTCTTTGTGCTGGTATGGCTGAATCAGAGTTCCTTTTTAAGCAGCTGTATTATAAAGAGTCTCTGACCTTCCTATATATGCTGAAAAAGTTAATAAAGCATCATCTGAAAAATATACCAATATGTTCCAGTTTAAAAAAAAAAAAAGAAAGGTGTTGGAATGAATAGTTGGGCTAAAACTAATTTATCTTTTGCAGCTAGGGATTTTGTTTATTGTTATGTGACTATGTTACCTTCCATTTTCTGACTCCTCTTCCCATTAGTAGCTTTTTAGAATGTGATATATTCCTGAAGTTTTAGCAGTGGCTTTAAACAGCCATGCTATTTGAAAAAGAATGGATTGTTAAAGCATAATTTAAAAAAAACTTTATATTAGTGTCCCATTTATCAACACTTGTTGCAAAATGCAGGTTTTTGTAATTTGGATTTCAGTTTTAAATATCTTGGGTCAATTGCTCTTTTGTTTGGGTTTATAACAATTATTTAAGCGTTATGTTGGAATAAATGGGAAAAAAGAAAAAATAAAAAGTTCATCCTTTTCATTGAAGATGGTACCCTTGGAATACCTTCAAAAATTTGACTAATTACATTTATTTGCGATTAGAATATGGTACTGCTGTGTTGAAGATTTGCTCGGTGACTGAAACTTGGTTGAAATCTATGCATCCAAACTTAGCATGCTGTTCTTACGTCTGCCTTTGTGTATCCAGAAACTTAATTTTTGCATGTCAGTTGGATATTTGCTCTTCTCCTGGACTGGTACGAGTGCATGCAATTTGCATGTGGGTCTGAGTTACCCTCACGCACAGAGCTGGACCTGGGAGAGCATGTGCCTGTGCTGTAGCATGTGTTCAGGTGTGCCCACACCCTTGGAGCCAGGTTCTTGGAGTGTCCCACGACCTAAACTGGGTGTCTGATTGTGAATGCTCATCGCTGTTACACTGTGCATAATTAAAATGTCATTACTTACCATAAGCATCCTAGTTAACTTTCTAAATAAAACTAAATAGGCAAGGTTGCCGCAGCCTGAAAAACACGATGTGGTTGGCAGGAGATTCCACTGAGCTTTCTAAAATTTTCCTTGGATGGAAAGATGTTTCTTCATCTGCAAGTAGTTAGCTGGAATTTATGGGAATGGAGCACGAGCCAGATGTTGGTAGGCAATGGGGCTGAACAGCGTAAAGTACCAATTTAGTTGGTAGACTTGACAGCAGTTGGAGTGGTGAGACCAGCAGTGAAATGAAGACAGCTACCGAATTCTGTCTCTTTTCTTTCACTTTAAGAAAAAGAAGATACTTTTTTTTTTTTGCTTCAGCCAAACAAAGAAACCTTAGGAGAAAAAGGGAAAAAAGGAATTAAAAAAGAAACGAGCAAAGAAACAAAAAAATAGAAACAAAGAAAGAGGAAAAGAAACCCCGGGAAAAAAAACCAAAAAAACCCCAAACTGAATCTTCTCTAAATATTGGGCATGAATTTCTATTGTATGTATCAGTCTGACAATTGAAAACAAATCCCAATTACACTGAAGACAAGTTCATTAAATTTAATTACATACCTGGAAAAATAACAGCTATATGACACTTCCAAAAAAAATTGCTTGTTATTATTACTTGTAAGGAGCTTGGATGGTAAAGGTAAATTTGGCCATGCTGGGCTTTGTCCTTCACAGGGTTTGTATTTCCTAAGACTCAGTGTATTAACTGTTGCTTGCTCTGTTGTTTTTCCATTTAGCCCCATTCACAGCAGAGAAACAACCTTGTTCTAGAAAGATCAATACAAAACTTATGAATAATTAGCAAGGGAGACATCTTCAGCATGTTCTAAATTAGAGAGTCTGATGACAGTATGAAAAAGTACCTACTTTTAATCAAGAATAGATATGTAAAGAATTTTTTTAGTCTTCTTTACTTTTCCAGCTTATAAATGAGGTATGTTTGGGTATGTGAATAATCTCCGAAAATTGTTCTGAAAATAAATTACATCCTGAATTCATCTGCAGTTGCAGTGATCTCTTAAACCTAGAGTTTCAAATTACATGTAATTTATGTTACACTGCACTTCTAGCAGGCTGGACTTAATGCAAACTAATTGCATTTCTGTTTCACCTTAGAGATTTGTGATTTCTTTGCATGAGATGACAGCTGGTTTGTGCTGATGAATTGCAGCTGTGGGAAATGCGTGCCTGTTGCCATTTTAAACTTGCAGATCAAATATAGAACAGCCTCTTGAGCTAACATGCAGTCAAGTAGTCAGTCTCCTAATTTCCCATCAACGTGTTGAATTCAGTGAGGAGCTGGAAGTCAATGTATTGTAGAGACCTAGGCCTGCAGCTCTGCTACTAAAGTGCAGCCAGTTTTGTGGCAGGAGTGAGGAGGTTCATCCTCCTCATGGTGCCACCGAATTGCTCTTTGTCACCAAAGAGCCTCGGAGGCGGCTGTGGCAAATGCCACTAGTGAAATCAGTACCGAGCCACGGAGAAATGCTTAATGTCATCTCTGTGATTTTAGGATATTACTTCCCAGCACATCCCTTTGCGGAGGAGGCAGGCATTTCACCAGGGCTCGCGGGACCAGAGCAAGTGGAAAATTGTAATGACTGTTGTGAAAAAGGTTATGGTGTCCCTCTTGAGCTCCTGGGATATTGCGTGCAGCCTCTTGCCTTGCCCACTTGGGGAACTGGAAGCCCTGCTACTAGGGCCTTAGCAGTTTGTTTTGTTGCACCTTGAAATCACACCGAATTTGCCCTCTTTTTATCAATAGAGAGTAAGATAATTTAAGTAATTCAATGACTGACTCTCCCCTGTAGTGACTTGAAATAGCCCTTGGATTGCAAAATAAGAATTTCAATAACTTCTTAAAAAAATTGCTGTCTCCTGGGCAAGATCTGTGCAGTTTTCTGTGACTGGAAATATCATCAGAAGTACTGAAGTTGTATAGGGACAATGCTTGGGTGGTTTTAGCTCCCTGATAATTTTTTCATTTCTATGTTATATTGCTGAGAATTAGTGTTGCTCCAAAGTCAGGGAGTATATTCACATTCATTCAGAAGCATTGATTCATCAGCACGTGCACGCAGACCCCCAAGGTTTTATTTTTAATCCCAGTTCCATTTCAGTGATCTAGTTTACAGTGTCTTGGGACTGACACCAGAGTATGGAGAATGGAATGGGATTTGTGTCTTACCACATGTCAGGAATTACTTTTTTCAGCTTTTCTATATTTGTTTGGCTTTTTGATGTTTAATAATAATAATTAAAAAAAAAAACCAACCAAAAAACAAACAGGCCCAAGGTTTCTATTAAGTACAGAAAGTACCAATATTACCACTTCTCAGACTTGTGTTGTTTTGTTTCAAATTATGGTAGGCCATGTGCAGAAAATTACTGTTTATAAATGTATGCTGACCACTTTATCAATCAATTTATTTTTACTTTCTTACTAATTTTAGGAGTAGCATGTGGCCTAAGATGCATTTTTGAGGAAAAGGGATGGTAAAGGGAAGCCTTCTGCCTTCTTCATTCTTAATTGAATTTGCTGGCCTCTTGGATATTATAAAAAAACTACAGTCAGAAGGAGAAAGGTTTTGCAATAAAACATTTGTTGCCTTCTTGCATTCCAAAAAAAGTTGGTTTTATTTTGGTTTTTTTTGCTTCCTTGATTCTTATTAAATGCTATCACTATTAGGCCTTTAGATAGAGGTGTAGGTTCTGTATCCCATTCATCATCTTTAACAGAAGATGCAGAGAGGGGGAGCTTGGAGTGTGGTGAATGGGGCGCACTGCGCGGCAGGCAGGAGCGCAGAGGCTGCATGTGCAATTCGCAGCATGCAGGGCTGAAAATGCAGAGTTCAGTGGTTGTGGAAGTGGCTGTAGAGACTGCCGCGTTAGAGGCAAGTTTCCGTTTGGGAACCAAAAATCTGGATATAAAAAAGAGCTTGTAAAGGCTTTCTTTTGGTGCCTTAGTAGTGAAATATGGATTGGAGCAGAATTGCAAGTAGTGAAGCATGAATTGGAGTAGAGGTATTCTGACCTGTGAGAGCTGTGGTTGTTGAGGACTTTAATCAGCTTTTTCCTTGGGGAAGCTCCGGAAACCAAATTCCAGCTGTGTCAATATATGACTAAAAGCAGTAAAAGACTTCTAAATAGGGACTAGTAAAAGTGTTTAAAGGGAAATAAACGTTTCCTGCTAGGAAGAAGGTGGTTATACTTAGGTGTCTTCCTCGAAATAACTTTCAAAGTGTAAGAAAATAGCCCTTTGTTGAAGAATGTTTTTTTAAAGTAACAGCCTCAGAGATGACTTCTTAAGGTCACACTGGCAATTACATCCCTGCATCTGCTTGTTCAGTTGTGCCCATGCTGTGGGAAGGCCTTGGATGCTTTAACCAGTCCGGGTCTTCCCCCAGTCTGAATCAGCTTCACAGTCTCGAGTTTAGGAAGCTCAGGTTGTCTTGGCTGCACCGTTGTATATTCATGGTACTAGAGGTCCTTTCTGAGATCATTATGAAATTACAATGCAGGTGGGATGTGGTGTCATTCCTCAGTTCGTGCCATGCTTGCACTGGGGCTGCCTCTTAAGACCCTCTTGTTGGTGGCACTGCAGCGTAGGATTGTCTGAGTTGCCAAGACAACTTGTAGTCCTTGGCGAGCATGGAGTGGCAGCCAGCTGAGAACATTTAGCTGGCTATGTAGGTGTAGAATAAGCTATAGGATAAATGTCAAATGCTGACAACGGAGGAAGCACTGCTATCGCTGTATAATAATCACCAAATGAAGCTGCACCAAGTAGGAGGGGTGAATGCTGTGCTGGTTCCAGGCACAGGAACTATTTAAGATGCGTGACTAAGACCCGAGTTGCGGTGCCAGCATGACTTGCAGAGTTGGATCAGTTCAGGGCTGGGTCTGTGTGCACCAACACTGAGCAGGGAGCTAAAGGGTGACCTGATGATTGAGTTGCCACTGACTGAAGATGTCAGGGCTGGGCTACAGAGTGGTGCAGTGCTCTCAGCACTGACAAGTGGGTGATTTTATCCTTAGAGTTCTGCACCCTGGGGTATTTCTGTGGTGTCCAGAGTCTAAGCTGGCAGCCTCGCTGTGCTGTGGAGCCACCGGCCCTGCGTGGAACTTCAGTGCCTGCTGGAGCTTCTCGGGATCCTAGAGACACATCACGGGACACTGATAGGCTTGGGGCCATAGCCTAGACTTCTGGTGGGACCCCTGCCATGAATGGAGTCATGAAATCCAGTTCACAATTTATTTTTAGTTTGTTCTTCCCTCCTTTTAGGAACACTTTATAACTTGGATCTGGAAAAGTCGATGACTGACAAAATAATTATCCCCCTTTTAAGTCTCAAAACATATGCTTAGTAGTATTCCATTGTTTAATTTGTGCATAATTTTTGTTGATTACATTAAAAATAAAAATCAGTGTTGGATGGATTGGACAATCTAAATTCTAATTTATGTGGGGTTTTTTTAACCATTGATATTCTTTCTGTGCATGATACTTCAGCATAAGGAGCCCAAATCTGTTTCCTTCATAACATTTCCGCAGTTCCTCACTATTTCTTTACACCTCTATTATATCTAAAGAGACTTTGGATTTCTATAAAATTTGTAATTCTGTGTGGATAATTTATGTAATTATCACTGTAAATTATGCAGGTTCCTATGCAACTATATAGCAATTCTTATTTGAAGGATTACTATTGTTGCTTTCGGTTTATAATTTCAGTGTTAACATAATTTCCTTAGAGGGCATTGAAGAAATCTTACCCATATCTGTAATTGTCCTCATGCTTTAGGAATAAAATTAAACACTTAAATTAAAATTAAACATTTTAATGTTTATAAAGCAGGGATACTTACCCTGCTTTTAGTTATTGATGTTCAGAAATAGGATTTTGGTTTAGATTGCTTCTAACTTTAAAATGAACATGACTAATATGTTATTTTATGCTAATCATGGGTGATGAAGGGATTGATTTCATGTTCTCTGGGATAGCAGACAGCTCTCTTTTCTTAACTGTCTAGGACCTGCCATTGAGGTTGAAAAAGTAAAACCTGAATCAATTGAGCCTGAACCTGAGGTACAGAAGACCTTCAGTGAGGAAGCAAATACATCAACGTACTACCCTGCCCCTGTTCCAGTAATGGACAAGTATATTCTCGAGAATGGAAAGGTATTTTATATTAAATATAGCATGAGTAGTTTTTAAATGTCCATCTGGTGATGTTCTTGTGTAATTTTCATGATTGTGGGGGTTTTGCATGGTAGCAGCTTGTACAAGCTTCCTCAGTTTTCATGAAGGTGTGCTGTTATGCTGAGGAGAATTGTGAAGTTACACAGATAGGAAGAGCATAGAAAAAGCAGTGAGAGCATTGAATGTTGTGCAGCATGAGGAATATAGTTATTAAATATGCATGCACAGGCAAATTGATTTAGTCTTCAGACATCCATAAATACCCCAAATACTGACCGAAGTCAGTAACCCACATTATAAAGTTACATGAGTCTATTTAACCAAAATATTCTTCTTAAAAGGTTTTTAATGTTGATAATGTGCTGTAGTCACATTGCAGAGAAGTCCTCCTGTTTGGGTTGGAGTGCAGGATGTAATTATGAACCCTGGAAGGAAAATGGGCTCCCTTGATGCTGGTAGGAGCATTCCCACTGAACTGATGTAGTGCTACTTTCCAGAGACTTTGTGAAGTTGCTGAAATACCATCTAGCTCTAGTTTGCCAGAACCTGACTGAGAGCTTTTCAGGTTTCAGCATAGGTAACATATTAACTGCTCATCTAACTAGGTCTGCTTTTACAGCTTTTTTCATTATCATTATATGAAGGTGATGTTTCTTATACAAAACTATAAGTCCTTCAGAATTGCCTGTGCAGATCCTGTTTCTTGGTGTATAGAGATGCATTTGGTACCTTAATCTAAGAACCCTTGGGGAGGAAACATCCATTCCAGCTTTGCCATACAGTGGAATTACTGATGGAAAATAGCATGAAACTGCATTTACAGATTTGTGTTAAAAGATTGACTGCAAAATGCCTGTCCCTCTTGAAGATGAATTCAGTATAATCATTGAGGACAGAATGTACATCAAAAATAGTAGAATCTTTACAGTTTGAGAGGGATTTGGTTCAGATAGCTTTTCTTGCCTAATATATTTAAATATGTCATTTGCTTGATTATTTTGTGTAAATTTGTGCAATGAGTACTTAGGGTGTATTACCATGCGAGTTTTCTTTACCTCCTTCTCTTCCACTTAAGGTCTGTGGAATAGGGCACATCCTTTAGTATTTGTATGCAGCTTTTTCTGCACCCTTTTTTCATCTGTCAGCTTCTTGGCATTTCTTTTGCTGAAGTTTTCTGTCTTTGCAGATATTAGTATCTCTTTTATTTTCTTTTTGTAATTTTGGTTCTTGGTTTGCCTATTTACCGGGTCTATAGCCAGCTCAGATGCCAGAAAATGAACTGGTAATGAATTTGGAGTGTTGGAGGGTAGTTTTCTTCAGTTTTCCTTATTTATGGCTTTATTTCAGTATTCTTTTATTGATATGCACCACTAGAGTATTTGATATACTTTTTTTACAAATCTTACCCTTTGTGGCACCAGATTTGATCTTAGTAGGATTCTTTCAAAGCAGATAAATCTCTTCCCTCCAGAGGGAAAACCGAGTCACTGAAAAAGAGCCTATGGCATTCATTTTAAAAAAAAAAAAAAAAAAAAAAAAAAGAAAGAAAAAAAAAAAGGAGTTCATCTTCTGAGACACATTTTTAGATCTATTGCAGATGTTAGCACAGCCACGCTGGTGAGCGTTGCTTTGAATTCGCTGCTGTCTCTGTTGCGTTGTGCTTGAAGGTTGATCCTGCAGTTGCTGAAATTGGGAGTAAATTTCCCATTGATTTCATCAAGACAAGAGTCTGGCTCATGGGGCAGCTCTTCCGGCAAGAAGGGAATGTCTTCTGAGTGTGGAGTGCAGTAAGATTCCCGGATCTTTGGGATGGATAGGAAACAGTGCCAGGCCTGTTGTGGAGAGGTAAACTGAGACATAGGCAGATTGAATTCCTCACCGTAACAGTGCTGGAAATAGAAAAAGAGATGTAAGATTGCTGTGGCTGTGGCTGTCTGTCACATAGTTGCTGTTGCCATAGGTGTTTCATACCAGCAATTGCTTTTTTTTAATAAATGAAGCATCTTAAACGAAAAGATGATCTGTCTGAAGCATAAATATTAAAAATACTTCCTGTAACTTGTTATTTTTCTTTTGAGTAACTTCAAGCTAATGAATAATGTAGTAGCTTAATAGACTTAATAATCTTTGGCAAAGGCAAACCCTAATTTTGGCAGAGAGGAATTGGATTTTTGATCAAATACAACAGTCCCTACAACTAATGCAATACAGACACTCAAAATTTGCTGTGTCACAACATTTCTAATCAGTTATTTTTTAGGTAACTTTCAGACATTTTCCTGGAGAACTTTTCCGAGATCTAACCGGAAATATCTGAATTTAAAAATGTACTGAGATTATTTTTTGAGCACAGACTGCTCACATCTCGTTGAAGTCACCTTACAAAATATGTAGATAGCACCAAAGAGTGTGCCTTTTTCAAAATAATTTAAGAAGAGGCTCAACAACAGAAAAAAAAAAGAGAAAAAGGTTAAAAAAAGGGATGTTTGTGTTGTGGTTATTACTAGTTTAACTTCAGACTTGTGAAAAGCTTCTTAGAATCCCTTCAGTTTAGAAGATTCTGCAGGGAGGCAGCTTGTTGCATGGTTTTATGCTTTAAGGAAGGTAGAGTTTTCTTTTTTTTTTTTAAACGTAGCTTGTAGCCAAACCAGTTATATTACTCTATTTAAGTTTTTAAACATCTAGTTGCTTTTGAAGGATGCCGTTGTAATAAAAAATTTCTTGGGGTTACAGTCCTCATTAATAATTAAAGCAGGCTTCCATTTAAAGGAAAAATGGTATTCAGTTGAACATAGGCAGTAAAATGTTGGGTATATAAAATTTTACAGTAGCTTTGTCCAGTTTTCATTGCATTTAATGGGACTTGGGTGATACTGCTCAGAACTGTATGGGCAACAGGCACAGCTTTTGTAGAGCCAGATTAAATGAGCAAAACCACAGAAAACTAAGGGCAGAGCAGTTAAGGCAAACAGTCTTCTGATAGTTTTGTTAACTTATTTTGTTGACAGGATTTATTTAATCATAAGAAGGTCGAAAGATTTTTTAAGTTTTAATGTTACAGAAAGACACCCCCCCCCTTAAAATGGACCGGATCTAATCAAAGCTAGATTTTGGATATGTAGCAGTCCAATGGTTTGGTATGTTGCACTTGTCCATATATTGTGTGAAAGTAAGTGCAGTGAGCTCTGATGAGCACCTGGCAGGTGTAGGTCACACCTTAGCTTGTCATGATGAGGGCAAGTATGTGTTCCAGTGAGTGAAGTCCATCACAGCGTGAACCAAAGCTTGCTGTGTGCAGAGGGACTTCAGGAGTCTGCACTGTGCTCCAGGAATTGGAGCATGGACCTGCAGGGTACAAAGGATTTGTGGTTCCATGCAGGGCCAGTGTGTGCGTCCTGGTTGCACTTGTGTCAGATTTGTGCTGGTTACTTGTGGAGTTACCTCCGTGCTGTTGCTTGAGGGTGTCCTGAGTGTCAGGGCTATCAGCTCAAACACGTAGTGGCAGCCTAAGGATGGTGCTTGGATTCTTCTCCTGCATTTGTCTTAAGACTGGACCACTGGGAATCTTGGGGCAGAGACATAGGGTAGCCCGGTGGGAGACAGCCAAGCACAGTCAGTGCCGAGCAAGACTAATAAACAAAACCAGACTTGAGCATCTTCCTTTTGGAGACTCTCCAGTGGCTTCACACTGCATTTCCCAGTACCCATATTATGCTGCTTTGCTACTTCAGTGAAGTACCTCGACTTCCCATTGTTCAGATAATGGAAAGTTTATGATGTTGCTGCAATGGGTCATTGCCTAACCACAAAACAGTATTCATGTGGTGCATTTACATTGATCGTACATGATAGACACACTTTGTGATAGAACTGGAAGTTTTACAGTGCTTCCAAAGTCTCTTAGCTTATATTGAAATTGGAGCTTTCAAAATCCTTTCTCACCTTCCAGTTACTTTAAACAATCAGGCTGGGTCTTGCCAACAGGTACAGAATACAATTTAGGAAGTATTCCTTCTCTACTGCCTCTGGAATATGCTTTGGGTAAAGTCTGTTTTAGGCAAAGGGAAGTGTTTCATCTTGCTCCTGAATTAGGCTGGTGCAACTGCTTGGTTTATATGCTGTGCATAATTTTATAATACTGGATGTGTTCACTGTTTCCTTCTTCGATCTCTGTTCCTGACCACAGTCTTTCAGGAGAGAGGTTATGTGGGGGGGAAAAGTAGAGATTACTAAAAGGAACTATATTATATGTTGAGGTTGACTTGAACTCCCTGACCCACAAAGTTGGAAAAGTTTCAGAGTTAGGCAAAACGGATTTGTTCAGCCCTAATTACTGTTATTTTAGTTCCTAACATTAATGTTCCTACAGCACTTGGATACTGTTGTGTGCTACATACCATAGATAAGTTGTTATTATTACTACCTTCTAGGTCCATCTTGGCAGTGGAATTTGGGTAGATGAGGAGAAATGGCACCAGCTGCAAGTAACACAAGGAGATTCAAAGTATACAAAAAATCTAGCGGTTATGATTTGGGGAACAGATGTTCTCAAGAACAGAAGTGTCACAGGAGTTGCAACCAAAAAAAAGAAAGATGCCGTTCCCAAGCCACCTCTCTCACCTCACAAATTAAGCATTGTCAGAGGTAGGTTATTTGAAAACTTTTGCTTCCTGCTTTGGAGTTTAACCATTAATCACCGAGTTGAAAGATGCTTCTTTTCAGCTCATTTAAAATTAACTGATTAAAAATTGTAATTCAGATTGCTATTGCATTGTGAAGTGCATACGTACCCAGGAACAGTAAAACACATTGCAATAGCTGTGCACAGTGCAGGCCTCCACAGCTGAAGAGTTGAACATTGACTTCAGTAAGGTTTGAAAAGATCATCACTTTAGACCACTTGCAGGGCAGGACTCTGAGCCTGGAGAACAACATGTTGTTCTAAAATTCATTTATAACATGCTGATTTTTTAAAGTGCACATATTCCTTTAAACAAGACTGAGAGTAGCTTTACCACATTCTTTCATCCAGAACATAACCAGCTCTGGCATGAGGCACAGAAACCATTATAGCTGTGACTATAAAAATATGCATACCTTCAAAGGCAAGAAAGAATAGTTTTACCCTTTTAAGTGAAGAAAATGGAAATAGTAAAAATTAATTGTTGCACTTGAATTGGAATTTGGACAGGAAGTGTAAATGGCTGACCTAATCTGGTAGGGAAAATTGCAATGACACTTTCAGTAACTGCAAGCCTGAGTCCATGTGTGTAGCACTTTGAGAGAGAGGAAGCCTTCTCCGTTATTTAAACTGAATGGTGAATTTCAGTCCCCTTGTACCATCATGACTGTGTTGCATCATTTCTGTCTCTCTTGGTATTTCAGGCTTCTTTCTAAGTCAGAGCTGAGTTTGTTCCTCATGGAATTCATACTGAAATTGGATTTTTAGGTTTTGTGTCCATACTAAATTGCAGTGGGGCTGAAAGACACCTCCCAATCTGGTAGAGCTTCATTATTCTGCATTTCCTGTTCTTAGTAGCTATGTGCTCTTAACTCTGAACTCATTAAGAGATGTTGTAATTGGCCATGAAAGTACCATGTTTTGTAGTAGGAAATAGGATTCCTCTCTGAGTGTGTGCGTGTGTCTGTGTCTGTGTTGTGTGGGGAAAAGTTGGAAACTTATCTCCGTACTGTCATCTTTCTTAGTTTATAAGAAGTGAGTAACAGGCATGGGTTGTTTTTTTTTTTTCACTAATCTGCTTCAAGATTATATGTGGAATTGGAAGCTGTTCCATGCTGATTTTCTAGCTCTGTCTGGGGTCTTTAGATGCAATCCTTACACATGGAGCTGAGCAATGATGTACTGGCCACATAAGGAATCCACTCTGTGGCAGTGGCTCCCCTTATCAGCTCCGAATGGGAAGCAGAATTGCTAGCCCTGGAGTGCGTTTACAAGCACGCAGCAAAAAAGGGGTTATTTTCCACTGGCCTGTTGCAATGTGGTTTCCAGTTTCCCTGCTGGAAGCTTTTGCTCCTCAATGCTGCTGGCAAGGTTGTTTCTGCGAGAGTTTCCTCTTTTGCTTCTGTCAGGGCCACTCTGTGTTGCTCGAGCCATTTCTTCTAACTCCCCTTGTTTTGACTACAGTGAGTTTGGGAGTCTGCTCCAACAGGGACATGATGAGAGGCAGATGGGCCCCTTCCCTTTCTTCTCTTCCATACCTTTACACTCATCAGCAATTCAGTTCTTCCCTATTTCCTTGTTTTTCTGTGTTTTCTGTCATACTTCTGCTTCAAGCCTCAACCCTCATTTGAATTCTTCTGTTACATGACCTGGTTTTCCATGTTCCTCTTTTTAGTGTTTCTTTCACCTTGTCTCTGATTCCCCTTTTGTTAGATTCCAGCCTGTACAATCTCCTCTTGAACCAGTTAAACTGCACGGCCAATGTTGCAGGTGTCAGGCTGCCTGTGTCAGGGGTACTGGGTAGCTCATAACCATGATTTTCCATATTGTCGTGTCCTTTGCGTCAGTGTTAGCAGGTCTTGCCCCACCATGGAAAAGAAAGCAAAACAAAACAAAACAAAAAAAAAGACCAGCAAGGGGACAAATAGATGAAATGTGAGGGAGTGTTCCATAGCCAGTGATTTGAATCAGGCATCACAAAAAGTAGTGAAGCCCCTGGGTAGCCTTTGAGGTCTACTTGAATCTGGTATTCAGCAGTACAAAGGGGTGTCTGTGTGCTCCTGTAAAGCCAAAAGACCAGGGAGTAGAGCCCCCAAACTACTCTTTGAAGCCCTAAGCCAGTATCCTTATGCAAATACTGAAGTGCTATTTCTGCACCCCCTCACACAAATGGAAGAGATGGAGTAGAAAAACTGTGATCAAGGATCTGTCTGGTTCACACCAACTTTTAAAGTGACAGCTTTTGAATGAGATCTGTCAAGTGATTCATTGCTTGACTGTGGCTAAACGAACAGCACAGCCTGTCTTTCACTGGGAGTTCACCTTACTGGGTGTATCTGCCTGGGAGTGTTCCTGACACTGCTGTGGGGCCAGCTTATGTCCTGCAAACACACTGCCTTTCTTCAGGCTCTCCGTGATGTGCCTCTTCTTAGGTGTCGTATTTCCAATCATAGTTTATGGATGATCAGCATTTCAGCTATCAGGCTGCATGCTGGTTAATTTCATTTATTTTATATTCAGTATGTCTTACAACATAAAATTCACATTGCTTTAGATGTTCTCATCATTCTGTGGACACAGACTAACTTATTTAAAATAGATTTTTGAACGACAACATTAGCTCTTAATGTGTCTGATATCTCCATAGCTTCTTAAAAATCCCCACTGTGTAGTATGTAATAAAGAAATGATAAAAAGTATGATGGATGTGCACTGTTATAAACCTTGTTAATGCAAAATAACCTTTTATAAAACTTCTCAGAGGTTTTCAAATGAACTACAAAGCATGCACAGTACTTAATTTTCATAACTTTTTAATATGGTACATTAGAAATGTTGTAAACCACGTTAATTAAGCAATAATCTCTATGGCTTTCTGTATATGAAGCAATAAACAGCTAATGGAATAGATCACTAGGAAAAGCAGAACAGAGTTTGTTTAACCAGTCTGGGAAGCCTACACAACAAAATACATTGGTCTGTTTATGAAAACCAAAAAACCCAAACCTGCCTGTCACTCAGGAATTGTGTGTGTTGCACCACTTCAGATTTCAGTAACTTCTGCAGGATTCTGGCACCAAACTTGAAAATCTGTGAAGAAAAATTGTCTCAACTTTCATTGCCCACATTGCTTTTGCAGTTATTGCTATCGCTTGCTTTTTGTATTCCAGATAATGTGTATTTCACAAAGTGTATTGTTCAAATATGCAAGGAGATGGTGCTGAATAATCCACTAGTAAAAGTGAAGTAAGCCCAGGGACAGGGCAGCTGATAAACACACAGACATGAATGTATGTGGAAGAGATGTAAAAACTGCAAAAAATGAGTTAAAGTGTTCTCCTGCTGGTTACTGCTTCTCTTCCTAAGCATTGTCATTTCCATACCCTTCTGAAGGGTGAAGATGGGAGTGGCTCACTGTGGATACAGCTCTGGTGGGACTTCACCTGGGAAAGAGACTGTGGAGGAAAATCTGCTGTGGAGGTTCAGACAAATGCAGGAGTCAGGCAGGCAGGGCTGACACTGTAAAAGGTTGGGTTTAGCCTTGTTTCTGTTTGGAAAGGCTATTAATGTAGTCACAGCATAACTGGAAGTTGGTCATGCCAGTGATTCAAGCCTGGTGACAAAACTTGATTTTAAGAAGATAGTGAATCAAGGAAAGCTTCTCTTGCAACAAATATACACAGTGCTTACTCACTGGTGTCTCTTGAGTAGTTAGCCCAACTCAGGGCTATATTGTTTTCTAAAAATATCCTAATGACTCTTTCCTTTTTTTTTCTCTCCCCAGAATGTTTGTATGATAGAATAGCACAAGAAACTGTGGATGAAACTGAAATTGCACAGAGACTCTCCAAAGTCAACAAGTACATCTGTGAAAAAATCATGGATATCAATAAATCATGTAAAAATGAAGAAAGGAGGGAAATTGCAAAGTACAATTTGCAATAAATTTTGGATTTTTAATAAAGTCTTAGTGTTTTACTTAAGTGTTGGTTTTTGATTTGTGTGGCATTTTTGCTGATGGGAGAAACTGAATTGAAGCCTTGTTCTCTTCCTATAACTGATTCGTTTTTTGAGCGGTTCTGTCATGGTGTAAACTGCTTTTTACTAATGTAAGATATATTGTAAGTTCACTCACAATGAAAACTGAAGTTTCAAGGTTTCTCCGGTGAGTTGCAGTTTGTTACCTGCGGTTGTATATAAGTTGTGGTTCTGCGGACACCGACCCGTTTGCCCTATGTTGAGTTTTACTGGAGCTAGTGGATCTCAGCTGCAGTAAAACATCTGCTTAGAAGGAAGAACTGTACAGAATTCACTTTGTTATTGAAAAGGGTTTTCTTGTATTTTACAAAGTGTCTTTTCTGAAATCAAGTTTCAATCGTTTGTTTTTATAAATCTTTGTTTTGATCTCTAACAATATATTTGATCAAAAATACGCAAAGAACTCTTCTTTTTCAATTATCTTTTAGGTAGATCACTATTGCCATCACAGTTTAAAAAAAAAAAACAAAAACAAAAATCAACCAATAAACAACAAAGAAACAAGAGCTCTAAGTTGCAAAATCATTATAATTCATTTTAATAATTAATTTAATAATTGATTTTAAGTTCTTTTCCAGGGACCAAGACACTTCAGATTTCTGGTTGTGGTACAAAGCTCTTCAGTGTGTCCATGCTATTGTCATTGAAATAGTACCTTTTTAGTGTATTTGTACTTTCAAACAATTTTAAAATTGCCACACTCTGGCAAGAGTATGTACAGTAGAAAATTTAGTACCATTTTGTCTGGGTCCATAATTTAACAATGGACACTTTTAGCACAAATTTTAATTACAAATAAAAATAATTTTCTACATTGAAGTTAGACTTGCGATGCAAAGTTTTTAGAAATAATTTGTCCTCTGAACTATACCTTATTGTCTCTGAGTGAAACAAAATAACCTGAAGTCTCTTTTCATGAAGGATTTAGAGATAACTTGAGGTCTGGACTGATGAATTTTGACGCTTTGTTATATTAGTGATCTCAATTAACCTTCCATTTATTCTATGCTCACAGATGCGATTGTCTGCCTTTCGGCCTGCCTGTTTCTTTTCTATCACTGCAATTCTGTCTCCTGTAGTTTTGAAAAACTTCCCATTTCTTGTAACCTTCCTGTAGCACCAGTCCACCCTGACATGAAGCCTTTTTCCATGTCCTGTAAATGTGGATAACTTGGACAGGAACAGGCTGCTGGGGTGGACTTGCCATGCCTGGAAGTATTTAAATGATAAAAGGTATAGATGTGGCACTTGGGGACATGGTTTAGTGGTGGGATTGGCAGGGCTGGGTGAATGCCTGGACTTGATGGTATTTTCCAAAATAAATGGAATTCCATAATTCTTTAAAGGGCTGGGTGGGTGGAAGTAAAAGAGAAGGGAAGTGGAGGAGGAGGAGATGTGCTAGAACTGCTGTGCCTCTCTTGGAGACAAACAGCAGATTGTTCCTCCCTGTAAATCACCTGTATGTCTATAATGTTTTAAGTCCTGTTTGCTTTATGCTTTTTAAAATCCTCTTGCATGGTTGTCTTGCACCAACCTCGTGCTGTGCTGCCAAACAGGAACACCTGACTTTCACTTGCATTCCTGTCCCTTCCCTTAACCCCACAGGTGTGATTGAACAGGTGTGTCAGATCCCACTGATTTCCGAGTTTATTTCACAACAGCTGCTCCCCGTAGCACGGAGCCAGAGTTTCGTGGTGAGGGGTGGAAAAGAGCAGGAGTGTGTTTTTCCAGTGTCTAATGTGTGCCCTGCAGTTTCTTTGAACAGCCTTCCTTGTCTCCTGCTATTATCAAAAGTGTTCTTAGGTAGTGTTTAATGAAGTGCATAAATGTTTATGCTTCCTAATTTGGGATGCTAAATAGCAAATTAGTGTTTAAAATGTCAGTGATTGTATCCTTTTATTAATTAAAAGAAACAAAATAGAGGTAACACTGGAAAAACCCCATTTAAACAGCAAGTTCCCCCTTTTCAAGCAGGCTTGTGAACGTACAGGGGGTTTTGGGTGTTTTTGGGTTTGGTAGGTTGTTTTTTGTTTGTTTTGTTTTGCTTTTTTGGGGGTTTTTTGTTGGCTTGTTTTGTTTTGGGTTTTTTTTGTTGTTGATGTTTGTTTTTTGTTTTTTAGTGATTTTAAGGCAACCCATTATTTTGGGGAAAATGTCCATAATTTCCTCAGTCTTTTGTGGCTTTAGTTCTAATGTGTTTCCATTGTAAGAGATTCTTTAATGAGAAGATCAAGCTCTACTTCTTAGAAGATAAGCCTATTTGAGGCAGCATTTTATGAAACCTGGAAAAAGCAGCTTAGAATTTAATTAGAGTTAGGACTCCAGCCTGGCCCCAAAAATCAGAGGTGTTAATTCCTTCTGCAAAACCAGCATCTTTTTTCGAAGGCTTCTCCTTGACATACTCATCCCATCAGATGTTGATACTGCATTTTGCTGAAGAATTTAAATGTTCTTCTTGGGCACCGTATCTCAGAAGGCTTTGTTAAGCTTTTCCTGGTGATTTCATCAGCCCAGGTTAGTTTTTACTTGAGTTCAACAGGGGTATTTGGGTGGCACAAAAATGTTCAGTTGGTTCTGAAACAGTGTCGAACTTGGGCTAAGAAATGTGTCCATTGGACTGGGCAACTAACACTGAATGTGTCACTTGAAACTTTTTTGAGTCGTGTTCAAGGAATTGGAACTATTGAATGTAGAACACATGATTTTTATATACCTTGAACTAAATCTTTGGATGCTGGAAATAAGTTTTTTTGCTAAGAATAAGCCATTTTTGCAGACTGTGGTTGTATGGCAGCATGCTGGGGGCTCTACAGGCGGTAATGGGTGTGGGAATAACATTTTATACTTGTTTTTTGGTCATTACTCTTGTCTTTCCCTCCCCATGAGCCAGTATCAAAGCTCTACAATTGTTTCCCAGTGTGTCTGTTTGAAGTAAGGAAATGGGCTACAGTTGCGTGTTCCAGCAATACCCAAGAAAAATAGGAGCTTTAATGGTGTGTGCTTTTCTGCATTTCAAAACTAATGTATAAATTAACTGTGAGTTTCATTTCATTTTCCTACACTGCGTTTATGGCCAGGGCTGTTCTTGTTGGTACATTAATTCTTCCATAATTGTGCCTGCCTGTACATAGTTTGCTTTGTTCATATGGCGTCTGCTGTGAATCTACCATAGGAAACTTTATGGAAAATAGTCCCTACTTTTTCCTGCTATAGGGTAACTTCATGCCTGTGCATCATGAGAAACAGGAGAGAGTTTTGACAGAAAATGAAGTAGATTTTATTGTTTTTAAAAGAAGAATGTAATACCCCTCATTCATCATTCTAAGGTTTGTGCTGTGCCATTACCTCATACTGTAAACTTGGATTTGTAAGGATCAGAAAGACACGGATTTAAGAGGAAGTGACTGTTTACTTTTGTATAATCAAAGCAGGAAGGAGGTATTTCTGTCATATGAATAATCTGATCTTCTGTTGCCACACATTGCTACCATAATTTGTGATATTCATGAGCTGATCCATATTAAAGTGCCTCTGGCACACTTGCAAGGAAGCAAGATTAGAGTTAACAAAAAGGGCTTTGTTTTCTATTAGTGATTTTATGAAGGATATGAGTTGTGTTAAAGGAAAGAATCCTACCAGGGATTTTAATACCTGAGTCAGGAAATCTCGCCACTCAGTTAAAAAAAAAAACAAACTAGTATTTATTGGGGGAGGGTGGGGGGGGGATTGTTAATTTCTGCTGTTCCAGAACAGGTTTGGGTTTACTGGTGCTTTATAGAGATGGGAGGGTTGTTGTTTGTTTTTTTTTTTTAAAGTAGTAAAATAGTTATGTCAAAGTTGAACTCTAAGTAGGAATTCAAGGTTGCATTGGTTAGCTGTTGTTTGCTGTCAAAAGCAGGTGCATTCTCCCTTTGGGAGGTCACTTCTTTGCACTTGCACCTTACCTTTGATGTTTTATCTGAGAGCTTAGTGTGATGGCTGCTTTGTTGTCTTAAGCAGAGATTATTGTCCTCTTGAAGTTTTAAGTAGCAATAAATTGAACTTTTAGGGATTTACTGAAACCGTAAAGATAATTCTACTTCATACTTCCAGAATCTATAGACTTAAAAATTAGTGCTACATGCAGGTCATTGTTAAAGTGATAAAATCTTGATGCAGAACCTCAGAGAATTGTGTGAATTGGGAACATTGTGTATTAGCTGTAGCTTCACTGTATGATAGCTGTGTTCATAACTCTTTAGAACACCACATCTGGCTGGTTTCAGAAAGGGAAAGCAAGGTTGTAGCACATGGAGCTGTACTGAGGATTATTTCAATATTCCATTTTTTTGGCATGAGAATTCTCTTCTGAAAGAGACAAAGACACAACTTTTTCCTCCTCAGAATGAGATGGTAGCTTTCTCCATACTCTTGAAAATATTTGTCATTCTGTGCGTGCCTTTAGTCTTGGATTGATGAAGTCATAACATCAATTGCTCAGACTTTATTGGTGACATTTTTTTCATCATAACAGTGTGGAACTCTGAAGTGATTCATACAACACCGAGGCAATAAAAGCGTTATGAAGTGTGCAATCATTACATGTTTCATGCTCAATAGCTAATTTTTAATTTCACCATCTTGGATATTTTTTCATCCCCTCAGGGTTCCTAAATAGGAAAAGAGAATCATTTAGACTTGGAAAACAGGAACAGTGATTCAAGAAGGAATTAATTTATTTGGTTGTTCATCTGTTTTACTTTTGTAATTATTTCTCCTGTTTATGTTTGAACAATAACTTCCATTCTGTGTGTCAGATACCCTCTTGCCTGCAGTGAAATCATGGTCCTGTGGTTGTGAGATCATTTGTTTACCATAAGGAGGGAAATACCTCATGGCATCAGATGAAGTTGTGTTATGGCTGGATCAGAACAAAGGTGAAAATGAGTTTTGGAGGGGAAGAAGGAGCTGAGCTTAAAGGATTTTTTTTTCTGTGCTGCCTCCTGGCTAGAAAACTTCTTCCTACAGAGGAAATTGTTTCCTCCACATTTAGCAGAATATCAACTTTATGTTCCTTGTTTATTGATAGTAAAGCCTTAATGGAACTGAAGTCTATGAATATATATGTTTATTGCATCAGGCTACCTACTGTCTTGCTGAATTTTGGTCTTTGGTGATTTGAAATTAAAGAGTCAGAAAAAATTTCCTGAACAACCCAAGAGAGGTTTAGGCTGGGGTTGATTTCACTTTTATTGTAATATAAGAATTGCTAAAAGTTCTGCAAAATAGAAGATAAGAAATTCTGTGTTGGTGTTTGTGTATCCTTTATAGTTGGCCTGAGCTTTCATGTTTTTGGAGTGGAGAAGGGTGCAGGTTTCATGGGATAGGCTGATTATCAGAGGAATTGGCTGTGAATACCCTTTGGTGTTCAGCCTGCTGCATGTGAATGATGTCCTGGGACAGCAGCAGAGAGCATGTGCCTTGGTTGTGCCATATCACACTGTACCAGCCCCTTCCACAGGAGACTCAGATCAAAGAGCTTTTATGGGAGTTTCATATCCTTTATACTCAAATATATCTTAAATGTCAGCCCAAATGTTTATATGACTCTTACTGAATTGTAGTTTAGTTTTTAAAAAATGTGCTTTCATGTGTTTCTCATTTTTCTTGCAATTAACTGAATATTAGTGTATTGGGAGAGGTCTTTCTCCGTGTTTCAATTGGGGTATTAAGCCACTGATACTTGAAATTGTCCATTTGGACATTTTGGTTTTGTGAGCCAGATTAACTATGATTTTACCTTTCCTCATGGAGTCCTATGCAGGATTTATGGAAATTATCTTTAGAGAATAATTCTCAAATTGTGTAGGATGGAAGGTGGATGGGTCAAAGCATCACCTCCAATTAATGTTCTGTGTTTTCATTTCTTTGGGAGTCTTAGCTTATGAGCAACTAAAACTCTGTAAAGTAGGATTTTGCTCTCTTTTCCTGCACTGTATATTAAAATTCTTTGACACTTGTTGGTTTCTTTGCATTTGCAAGGACACTTTCATCTTCCAGGACCAAGTTTTGCTTTTTGCTGTAGATCCTTAGAGGAATGAACAGTCAAGGGTGTGCCATTTGAGGTTAAATAAGGCTGAAGGAATCATCTCTATTTTAGAGGACGATGCAAGGAGCCGCCCTCCTTGCTAGGATTGGGAAGGATAACCTTTAGAGTTGGCTTCTCTTTAGCTATTGTCCCCTAATGCAGCTTATCCCAGAAGGGTTGTTTATTGCCACATTGGTGGATATGTGCAACTTCCACTCTGGATCTTTCCTGAACTTATGGAGTAACTGAGGTTCCTCACCCAGCCTGATGTGGAGGAGCATCCTAAGTCTCATGGTGCAGGAAGGCAAAGAAGAGGCTGTAGAAGGGTCATGTAGGCCCTTCCCCCTTTCCCACAGAGAGTTAGGGTGTGCAACTGAGGTGAAGTCCCTAGCCAAACAGCAAAATCCCAAGTGTTTTAACTGGCATTTAAGGTTTCAACCAGTGAAAAGTTTTATTAATTTAAAAAAGTCCAGTCACTCTTAATGTTCCCAGAATTTAACCTTTAAGAAATGACAAAATCAGCATTTTCTTCTGCAGCCAGGGACCTCTATCCGGTGCATATACACAGCTGTATGTGTACAGGTGTGATGTGCCATTATTCAGTGGAAATCTCTCTGTGCCATGTAAATCCACAATTTGATAATGTTCCTGATGGTCCCCAGCTCTGCCTGTTTTCCTGGCCTGCCTTTTTCTGTGCTGTTCCTTCTGCAAATGAGAGTCTGTCCTCTGTGCTTGCCTCAGAGCGACAGGATGAGAGCGTTTCATGATTCCTGCCTTGCAAATTGTCAGCAGGACTGTGAAGTGAAATACTTGCTTGTTATTCCTGGGGGTGACTGACACACAAGTAGAGCATTTTCTTGGGAGATCTGGTAGTGCTGCTGTCACTGTAAGGCAGACTTTGCCATCCAGGGACTTCACACAGCAGCATTTTCTTGTTGCTTTTTTCTTCCCCTGCCCTGCCAACACCTAGATCGTAGCAAAGGAAATTTAATTTTCCTGTGGAGGTCTTTAAGTGATAAGATGGAATAAGTAAATCTTTCAGCAGTATCTCTTAAAAACACTAATTTCTCAGAGGTTCCCCTGCTTTTGCAGAGGGTCAGTGGCCTGGAAGTTTCCCACCTAATGGCAGTGCTCAAGTGAGTGGTGGAAAGCATTGGGCACCTTGACAGATTTATTGTGATCTATGGCTTTAATCTGCCCTCTGTTAGTTCCTTTTCCCAGCTGCTGTGTGAGAACAGCCAGCTGTTGAACTGGGGAAAAAAAGAGCCATTTCCAATTCTGTGATCTTACTGTGGTTCTTGATAAGGATGTTTTTAGCTGTGCCTGAAGGTGAGCAGGCTGTGGTGCCTGCTGGGCCATTCCATGAGCTGGTGTGGCTCCCTGCAGAACACATCACAAAACTTCACTCAGCTGCTCCCTGGAAAAGAAGCTTTGGCTGGACCACAGCAATGCTGTTCAGAAAATCAGGCATTCTTCAGAATCCATCAAAGTGTGAAATCCATCTTTTTCTCGAGTAGTTTATTTCAGTGCTTTGTGCTACCCTCACTGCTCAACTTGTGCCGTACCTCTCTGTGAGTCTTTCTGGCTTAACTTCTTATTCCTGCTTCTTGATTTGCCTGTCTTAATATCTTCTCCCAGTATCTCTGCAGCTCATGAACACCTCAATAGACCGAGTGTCTTCCCTTTCCTGCCACCACAGATTTTCTAGGTCATGACTGACTCGTTTTTGTAATACTTTTCCTTTATGCCTACCCAAACTCATTTTAGTTTTATGGAAATACTTTCTATAGGAGTGTTTGGTTTAGTTAATGTGATACAATCTGGTGGTTTAGGATACGTGTTACTTTGTATTAGAATGTGATATACAATAGTGATTTCATTTTGTGGGCCAACCTTAATTTAATTTTGAAAACAAAAAAAAACAAAACAAAAAAAAATCCAAAAAAACAAACCCTGATATTATTTGATTCTTAACCAATTGATGTCTCAGAGTATTTTCCTTTTTTACCCTATTGCTAAGTATAGCTCTGTCCTGGAAATGTTCTTCAAATGAGTGTTTATCTCTACATTTTCTTCTTTGACTCTGTACCACTCACAAGCCAGTGAGGAGACAGAGAATGTTCTTCCTGCTTTCCCAGCTGCTTATTCCTGTGCTCACAGCTGGGCCAGGCAGAAGGGTGACAGGGCCCAACAGGGCTGTGAAGGGCAGCAGGTGAACAGAGTTTTACAGAAAATAGGACACTGAACTAACAAAACTTAGAAGCAAGGGAAGCCAGAGCCATTTTACTCCTGTAGAATGTGTCTTCAGGATACTTGCAGGGTTTTCTTGGTTGAAGATGCCAAAGAATTGCCAAAGGATGGCAGTTCTCAGAACTGGATAGGGTATCCTTAGGGAGAAACTTCAACTTTCATGGAATTACTTCACTCTGGAGCCTCCAGAAGGAATGACAGAAGAGCTTACTGTGCATCAGCCCTAGCTGTGTCTGCTATGATAAATTAAAGGTGACTCTGGGTAGGGCTTAGGCACGTTTTGTTTGTCCATTCCTGCTAAATGATCAATATCCTCTCTTAACCTCAGAGATGAAATGAGGAACTGCCAAGTTTCTCCACTGAGATGGTTTAATGAAAATTGTTCTTTGCCAGAATTCTGAAGGTCAAAACCAGCTTAAATATGTAAACAGATATTCTATCAAGGTAAAGTAAAAAAACCTTACAATTAATCTCTTCTATGAAGTAGTTTCCTTCCTTTGAGAATTTTGAATAGTGCTAGACAAGGTTCTTCTAAATTTCCTTCATCATCTCTCTGAAGATTCCCTGTTAATTAACTTAGTAATTTATAAATGTTGTGAAATCATGTTATTGACTTATTTCTATTTGTAAAGGCACCGGGAAATTTGTGTACAGCACCCTTTGAAAAGTAATTAATGTTTCACTCCTAAATGCCCATTGATATTTTTGTGCTTTCTATTGATTTGAAATTAATATCTCTGCTAATTTCAAGCTCACATGCTGGTTTGTCCAGCTTCCAAAGAATAGACAGGACATCATCGCTGAGCTGATCTGGTTAAAATGATGACCCTCATCTGATGACCTCAAGAAAAAAAGTACTGGCAGAGTTCTGCCTAGTCTGGGCTTCCTCCTTCTCTAGGGCTGGTGGAAGGTGGCCCTTTCCCACGTGATTTGGGAGGGGTTGGATTTAACTAACTAGTGGCTTAATGATGGGAGGAGTAAGATCAGAGCAGTTTAACTGCATGTTGTAATACTGAGGGCAGAAACCAGTTGATGCCCTTACCCCAGTGCTGCAGGATTATTAAACACTCTGGGTGGGCAAGGCCTTGGTGATGTTTTGCAGGGTTATGGGTGGTGCAGAAGTTGCTCTCGAGGTCTCCTTGCTTACCTGACTAATCCAATTTCCTGTTTTGGAAGTCAGGTAGAACCTGTATCTGAGAGGTTTCACTTTTGTGGTGCAAGATGTTGCTGGATTTTCATCCCTTGTGTGTGAAAGATTTGCTGCTCCTCAATACCTGATCTGTGGTGAGATCCAGGGAGTCCCAGTGGCTCCACTCCCAAGGGCAGCTCAGCTTCAGCAGCTGGTCAGGCTGCAGGCTCTGCTAAATGCACTCAGGGTGGGGAGCACTTGGTATGCAGCCCCTCTTGCCCGCTGCTCAGGGAATCTGCCTGGCATTCCCTTCCTTGAGCAAGGACAATGCAGGCAGCTCTTCAGAAGTTTGGGATCCTTTATTGCTGGGTAAAAAACTCTTTTCTGGTCTGGGAAAACCAACATTTGTGGAGCTTTTTTTAACAGAGGGATGTTTTGTTGGCCAGTATTGCCCCTGTGAGAATGTGAGAACCACCTATTTGTACTGTCAGGTACCCCAAATGTAATTACTGGAAGAATCAGATATGGTATGATTAAAGGGATTCATATTTGTTATCCAAGGGTTTTCTCTGTATTAAATACTTCAGCAAAATTTCAGTAACCGGTGACCTCTTTTGAGCAGTGACTCATTGCATTTTAAAGGCTTTATAACCAAGTCATCCCTTCTTGTCAGGGACATGGAAGATGAATAGATCCTTCCTGCCTGCGATTTCCAGTCTCAGGGGAAGTCCCTTTTCACTGCCTGTGGTGATGCTCAGCTGCATCACCACTTTTAATTGCCTGCAGGCTCCTGCAGGACTGCATGTGTCCCCTCTGGCATGACCTACATCCTTCCAGAGCCACAGATCCCTCAGAGCTGGTTAGTGGAGCCTGAGCACAGGACAGAAAGTCCTGTTGTTGCTAATCCCTTGCTGACTCCCAGTGCTGGAAGCTATGTGACAATCTCTTGTTTGCCTAAATTCATCTGGCATTATTTTGCTTGTAGAAGGATACAAATTAGTTTTCTGCATTAAAGATGATGGTAGAAAATGTGGGTGGTGTCTTGAGCATTATGGATATTGGGTGTATTACACTGAAACCCAGGGAAAGATGTATTTTAAAGAGCACAGCACCTTATCAAGCCAGGAATTTCTACATCATTATATATATGTGTTTTTTGCTTGAAAGAGTGAATTATGGAAATAATCAGTCCAGCTGTAGCCTCAATTGCCTTGCTGCAGGTCACATCAAACTGTGTGAAAGTGTCAGGTCAGGTTAATTTGGAAGGCTTGGGCTAGTGGAGGAATAAGATGATGATATTTCAGATGAGTTAAAGTAAGCGTTACAGTCTGCTATGGAAAGGAAGAATTATAAGGGTCTTCTTGCTCATTTTGGAAAGTTCTCCAAGAATATCTGTTCTACTATTCTGCAGCACTGAAAGTGTCTGGGCCTGCTGCTGCACTTGTAACACGGGATTGAAGTTACTGGTCCTGTGCTGTCAAAGTCCCAATGTTCCACAGGTTCATCTGTTCCAATTGTGCTTTTTTTTACACTAACAGCAGATAAACTGAGTACATTGTTCTCCAGGACTTGATTCTTTTGTTTTTCCCCACCCAGCTTCCAGTTTGAATTTATTCATGAGCAGCAGTCTATTTATTTGTTCTTGAGAAAATGTTGCTGCCAAGTTTGGGCAGCTTTTTTTTTTTTTTTTTCTCCTGACTTTGAAGAGTTTATGAGAGATCATACCCACTTTACCTTTGGTAGGCTGACCTATCTTTTAAATTTTTCTGGGGAGATACACTCACCAATTCTTCTGCTGTTATCCTACTCAGTGTCTTCTGCACTTGCCTGATCTTTCTCCATCAGCGATGCTTTTGTGCTGAGTTTTATCTTAGGTGGTAACAGTACATTTTGCAGAGACATTATCTTTCCAGAAATGCCTTTCTCTAGAAATATCTTCATGGCTTTGTCATGCTGAGGGCTCATAATTCAGCTGCAATCAATGCCTCTGCTGAGGTTGTTATCCTTCCTTTGAGTTAATGTATACCAGACTTCCTATCACTGTAGGAACTTGCTGTCAAACTTAATCTCACCTCCATTATTCCACTTCTGAAAGTCATCTGGAGGGATTTCTATTTCCCATCTGATATTTCTCTGTTGCTGCATCATACTGATATTACATCCCTGTATGGTGCCATTTGTTTGCCTCTCTAGAGTCTGTCCTGAACCAGTGCATAAATGAAAGCTGCCTTTGCTCTTATGTAGATTTTTACCTATTCTAAAACTGTTTGTAAACATTTAATGAAGCCTCAAATTGTCCCAGTGGAGCAAGTAGTTTTTCTTCCAGTAAATGACTGATAGTTCTCAGAAACAGGAAGCTGGTGGCTTGTTCAGCATCATGCCTTGGGTCAGAAATGAGCACTAATGACACAATCCCAAGTTCTCTGTTCTAAAAATCAAATAACACTGTATGCTCTTTATCAGAAAACCATCCAAAGGCTTTTATAAAATGGGGGATGTCACTGCAAACTTGAAGCTGGGATCGGAAAAGCCATCTGGAAGATAAATTTAACGGGAACTGAGTTTTCAAGGTTCCTGGGTAGTGTCAAACAGTGACACTTGAATATTTTAGCCACTAATATTTTGATAGATCTGATTTCTGGGGTACTGTACCTGCATTTCCCCATGGTACTGTTGCAATATCTGACTGAGCTTCACCATTGTTTAAGTATTTATTAAACGTGAATAGCTCAGGTGAGATGATGGTTTGTCATGACACACTGGTCTCTATTTGCTGTTTCAGTGGCACTTGCCTTGAGGACTTATGACAAGATTCATTTTGAACTCTCTAACTCTTGAGCTGCCTGCGTAATATCCCTGAAAAAAAAAAAACACCCCGAATGTCCACGTTGCTCCCTGATGTCCCCAATTCCAGCTGCTGCTGTTGTTGTTGTGTTCCTTGTGCAGATTAATCTCGAAGCATGGAGTGATAGTGAGCTTAGGCAATAATGCGGAGTGAAATCTCCCCGGCAGCCGAGTTACAGGGGAGTGCATTCCTGAGAAAGGGAGCACTGAGCCTCGCACCCGGCTGGGAAACTTGGCACCTCCCTTGTAGCTGGGATTAGTCGAATTCCCTCTGCTGCCTCAGCACCGCCTTGCCTTGCTTCACTTCCCGGGATCCCAAACACCATGCACCTTCCCACAGAAGTTGCCACTTTGAGATTTGCACACAGTTTTACCTGCCCATCTTCTGCAGCCACCCTCCTGCCTCTGAGCCAGGGAGGAAGCTCCAGCTGAAAGCTCTTTAGCTTTAAAAAAAAAAAAAAAAAAAAAAAAATAAAACACAAAAAAAAACGCAAAAAACTATTT
>VWZN01002330.1:465235-491865 GCA_013396955.1 Regulus satrapa | reverse complement strand
TTTTTTTTTTTTTAATCTTTTCAGAGAAGTTCAGTATGAATTCTCCATAATGGATAAGGAGGAAAGTTTGCTCCAGAAAACAAGAGACAGGCAGTGGGGCAGGAACTGCCAAAGAAGTGAGTCTGGGGCACTGGTTTCTGCTTCGGTTTCCTTAACATCTTTTTACCAGATGCCCCACAGCTGCTTCTGAGAAAGCAATTTGATTTTGTTTATTTGCTTGTAGTCTGGATTATTTGTGCAGAGGAGCGGAGCACCATTTCCAGGCATTTTTAATTGCAGAAGACTGTCACTTCCACTGTGTAGGCAGTAGGGCTTACTGAGCATTTCCTGGGAGATTTAGCAGGATATTGGGAGATCAGTTAAGTGTCTGTGAAACATCTGACTGTTCACTCTGGATTTACCCACAGCCATCCTCAGCTGCCAGTGGTGGCTGCCAGGCACTTCTGCCTGTTTGCCAGCCCCTTCCCTCCTGCCCAGCTGCCCTGGGGGCTGGATGGGGTGGGCAGACCCTGCTGCCCCTCCGCCAGCCCGGGCACGAGGCGGGGCACTGGGAATGATGTGGAGGAGGCCCAGTTGAATGGAAGTGTCACAGAGCAGTTGGGATTGCTGGAGGGGTACAGCAAGCACAGACCAAGACTCCTTAGAGCGCAGTTATTAGTGGAATAATTTAATCCCAGTGTTATTTTTGCTTAGAGCTGTTGGGAATGATGGGGAAGTCAATCACTGACTTTCCTCCTAACCCAGCCAGCTTCCCACCAGTTCATCCAACCTCAACACGAGTCAGTGATCAGAAACTTTTCTCCAGTAGAATCCCTGACAGTACTGCAGGAAGCTGCTCCTCCTCCATGCCTTGTGTTCCCTGATAAAGAGAATTTGTCTCCGCATCCTAATCTGCATCCTCCCCTCTTTATCCTCACATGGCCCTGCCTTCAGCTGCTGAGCAGGACCCAGGGTAAGGGTCCCCATCAGCAGGTCCTGGGGCAGGTGCAGATGCCAGGCAGGGAGCCTCAGCCCCCCCTGCCCAAAGAGAGGCCGTGCCTGTCCCTGCCCTGCAGCCTGACCCTTCCTGCTGTGCCTCCTGGGGACCACAGGTGGCCCCGACCCCAGCACAGGACACGCTCCCCGGACACTGCCCTGCCCTGCCCTGGTGGCACCTCCGTGGTTCCCGGGCGAGCTGTGAACACGAGCCAGGGATAATTAAAGGAGACACAGATGGTGGCGCCTGCGATGTTCCCTGTAAGTCACAGCACGTAACAGAAAATGAAGTGATAGTTTTAGGTGGTGGCACGTGTAGCTTCAGGTGTTTGTTTAATATTCAGCGTTCATGCTCGGTGAGAGCTGGGATGTGAGCTTTCAAATGTTACTCCATGGCTGTGCATCACTGAGCATTTTTTTTTCTTGTTTTTCTTTTTCAGGGCCTGACAGATGGTGATGTTTAAAGTAAAAGTAATTTCTTTATTAAGCCAACACCCGTGTTGTCAGTGATTTTTTAACAGGAGCTTCATTTGTTGAAACAAGGCTGTTGTGCAGCTAAAGTGTCTGAAAAAGACAGAGGGCTTTAGAAAGACACCTAAGAGAAATTTGGTGTCTGAAGAGCAAGCAGGGATAGTCACAGCCTGGGGCTGGCAGACCCAGATTCTGTGTCTTGGTGTTAGGTTTGGAGTGAGACCTCAAGGGCACCACACAGCCTTCCCTTCCAAAGTGCTCTGATTTCTGCATTCCTAAATGGGGAAAAAGATCCATAAATTAGCAGTGGGACTTCTGGGCAGCCAAAATATGGGCTGGTTTTCCTGTACTGTTTTCCAGACGTATTTTCCAACCAGTGCAATGACCATGGATGTGCTATATGAGGGAGGTGCTAGAGGCAGCCTATGCAAGGAAGAAAGGCCAGAGCACTCAAGTATCCGAATTCCATGTGAGAGTTTGATCAGCTTCTGACTTGTGGGCCTTCTGAGAAGGAGCCTGGCCTTAAATCACATCCCTCAGCAAACAGGGGTTCCTGGTGGAGGGCAGGAGGTAGAGAGCCAGAGACAGGGACGGAGCTCTGCTATTGTTTGGAGTGCAATCCAAAGGCTGTGGGGCAGGTGCCAGCCTGTATGGAGCTGTGGGCATGGTCCTGGGGGTCACTTCTGCCACTCGTTGGTTCCCTGCATCCCCACGTTCATACCTAGTAGTTCTCAGGTAGTTTCTGGAGGAAATCAAAACTCCCTGCAGGTCCTATGGGCAGTGGCCAGTGTGGTTCCCTGTCACAGGCAGTCTCCTGCCACAGCCTGATGGCACAGGCTCAGGGCTGCCTTTGGGTTTCTGTACAGGGGAGGTGGACACTGGGACCATTTGTAACATCAAATGCATTTTGTGGGCTAAAAGCATAGTATCTAGTTAGTTAGCTTGGAGTTCACTCAGCACTGCACTGTAACACGGTCTTCTTGGGAATAAAAATGTCAGTCAAAGAAAACCAAATTTTAATTCTGCCATTGAAAGCCATAGATATATAATTTTTTTTTTCTTTTAAGTTCCTATGGGAAGGTAGATAAACCTTCAAAAAATGAAAATGCACTCTCACTAAAATTATTCTGCTTTTGGGGTCACATTTTAATCAAAACCATACCTGCCTTCAGGAAAAAAAAAAAAAAAAGTAAAACTGATTGAATTTAATAACTAAAGGAACATAAACTGTCTGCTTTGAAATGTATAATCTCACATGACATTTATTTCATAATGTGATCAAATCATATATGTTGTTATGGGGACAGTCTTTATTAAAAATGCCATTTATTTTAACAAGTGCAATAAAAAGAAACCCATATTTTTTATTGTGGTAGAGGAAAAAATTGCTATTAGTGTGCTTTCAGCTAAATGAAAACATCTTTCAAGATTTGTTCAAAAATATTTAAATAAAATACTGTGGAATTTATTCATTTGCTGCCTTCCAGCACGAATTAAATTATCTTAAATACAATAAATGATATAGAATAATTTGTTTTGGTTAGGGTTATCCTTTGCTGATGAAGAATGAGATCATTTAAATATAACATTTTAATATAGGGCTGTAATTATGTCATTGAAAGCCCAGTTTGATCTTACTGAAGCACAGAGTGAGCTCTGCAGCTGCAGCCAGAGCTTCCTCAAGGCACCAGAAGGAGCTGCTGGGATGTCTCTGTTAACAGGGGAGGCACTGGGAGCCCACGGAGCACTCTGGTTTCAGTGAGGTCAAACTCATGGCCTGGGAGTCAGAGCAGGGATGGATTCCTCACCCTGTGGGATGGTGAGGAGGAGGAGCACAGCTCTTGCTCCCCACAGGAGTTCACGGAGCCAGTGCCTCACTGGCAGGAGCCCATGGCACAGTGACAGCCAGATGTGCCCCAAACATGGGGATGCTGCTTTGCTGGTGCTTCTCTCCACGCCTCCCTGGAGCAGAGCGTTTCTACCGTGGCTCCAGCCCATGGCTCTGTGCCATGGCTTCCCTGCAGTGTGGGTGCCCTGATGCCCTTGGTCCAAAACCCACATCAGAGTGTCTGCAGCATCTGATCTGGAAGCTGAGGAAGGAGAGGGCTGTGTTAGCTCTCTGCTGGGGGAGCTCCTGGGAGCGCTGGGATGCCTCCCCCTTGTCCTACCCAGCTCAGTCTCTGCCCTGCAGGCTGGCCCTTCTCTCCTCTCACCCCAGCCTGAGAAACACCAAAGGGAAATGCACAGTATTGGGTTATTACAGCTGTCAGATTTGCAGACAGGTGAAGGTGGACTTCCCCTAACTAAAATTCCAGAAGCCAGACTAAAAGATAATAAATATAAGTTGGTTCAGTCTGGGAACAAGGCTCACCTGGAAACATCGAAGATACTTCTGCTCCCAGCCTTGCTGGACTTTCTTAGGAAGTAGGGCAGGATCATAAAGGGGTTAAACTTCATTCTTCACCTCACAAGTAAGACTTGGGGCCTTAACAAGTCGATAATTAACCTAATGCCATGAGAAACTAAAATGTGTGTAGCAACTTAATGGGAGGAAAGGCCTTTGTTACAAGCTGGACGATGTTCAAGCAATTAGACAAGCAGTCTAATAGTTCCTTCTACTTTTCAAATTCTGGGACAAAAAAAGTGCCCCCATCTATTAGTCATTATTTCTGCAGCTTTTTTTTTTTTTTTTTTTTTTGGCCTTTCCCTTAAGAAGCCATGGCAAGACTTGGAAAAAGGCAGTCAGTTTAGCTTCAAACAAAATTCCATTTTTGGTAGAGGGGAAATGGAAGATAATCTGTGGTTGTGCTTTGTCTGTGATATTTTCTTGCAGGAGCATTTGAAGTTTTTAGCCATGTACCTTGTAGTTATACAGCTTGTAGCCATACAGCTGTTGAAGAAAGGAACTCCCCTTCCTGCTGATCCCTTCTGGTTGATGTTATTTGACCATTATTTTTGGGTTTGTTTTTTAGTTGTTTTGTGGCTACTTTATCCACTGTGGTGTTTATGCTGTTCCAAAAGCAACAGAGCTCAGTTTGGCTTTCCACTGACATACTGGGATTTCTCTAGCAGTGTCCAGTGAGGTTTGTTCTGTCAGTCCCTGCAGTCTCCTGGAGCACAGAGGGACAGGGACTGACTTGATTCTTGGCAAAGAAATTAACTGTGGGTGGCATTAGAGACTTCAGGATGAAATGCTACATCCAAGCTTCCTTCTGAAGTACCTAAGAAAATGCTGAACTTCAGTTTGGGTCTGAAAGTCAATGAATACTTAATGCAGTTCAACAGTGTTCAACCAAACAAAAATGTGACTCTCTCATCTGAAACTCCAGAGTTTTAAGGATCAGTGTTAGCTAAGTATAGCTCCCAGTGTTGTTTACTCCATACCTAACTAGCATAGATCTATTCTAGGGGAGAACTAGGTATAGATATGATAAACAAATTGGTGGTTAAATCCACACCAGAGATTTTCCTGTTTATCATAAGGAAATAAAATTATCACTCATCAAAGGAGCTGCATTTGCCATATTTTATCTATATAAGTCTGTTTCAAGAAAAAAAAAAAAAAAAAAGCATGGTAGAAATACTCTTTGAAAGTATAAAAGTACCAGCAATGCAGAGTGATGCCCTGGAGTGGAAGTGTTTTAGAGTGAATCATGGCTGTAGAACTGGTTTACCTAAACTCATTTGAAATCAGCAGAGTGACAGGCCCAGCACATTAAGTGATGAAGGATTGCTCCGTGACGCTGTCCGAGGCACTGGGTTGGACTCTGCGCAATCATTTCCTTCTAAATTGGTTGTAGTCCCCTTTCAAATTGTCAGAGTAGTTTTCTTCTGCTTGGTTGCACTTGAGAAGCAGGTGGACAGCAAGCTGCTCCCGCTCGTTTGATCCACAGGCTGCTGTTCAATGGAGAGAGCAAATCACACTGGAAGGGATTTCTGGTGGGGCTGCTCCGTGGCTGGGTTAACAACGGGGAGCTGCTGCAACCCAGGCAGGAAGACATCTCTAATTCTGTCTTTCCTAGGGCATATTAAAGAAGACAGTGATAAATTTAGCTCCTCAGTGCCAAGAAAGGCAAGTGTCGGTGTGACACTTGAATGCAAAATGTATCAAGTCAGCCATCTCCACATGAAACATCACTTTATTGGTTTTGGAGCACTGAGTGGTCTAGTTCTTGAAGTACAGGAGATTTTGCTCCCAAATCACTTTGGGAGTTTCCACAGGCCTTCTTTCCCACCAGCCACCCCTCAGTTTCCTCCATCTGAGAAACTGGGGGGAAGCAACAAATTGGCAAGGCTGTGCGGCACAATTCACAGAAATCTGCAAACTATTTCTGGTTCCTTGCATCCAGAATGAGGGGCACGCATCACTTTTGTCAAGGTGTTCCTGTGCCCTCTTGCTGCATGGGGCAATAACACCAAAGATGCCAAAGTGCTCTCTGTGTTTGTTTCCTACAGAGGTTCCTTCGCAAGGACGAGCGCTGGCTTATTTGAAAATTCACCTGAGGTTTAGGCCATAGGTTGTGAAACAAAATGAGAATGGAAAGAGAACATTTATTGTCAAATGGATTTGTGTTCTCTCATAATGAGAAATCAGCATCCTGCAAAATGAATTTGCAGAGAAATTCCTTGGAGCTGTTCCCTACCTTGATCCCAGTGAAAGCACAGCCTGATTTAAGGAAAGGGCACCCAGGCAGTAATTTGAATAACACCTCTGCAGAGCTTCTTTCATCACTGAGTCTTACAGGGCGCCTCAAAGTTATGACACGAGCTGCACAAAGCATCCAGGCGCATCAAGTGTGGTCACGCAGAGTGAGTGGTGATATCTTTGAGGCTTTTCACTTGTCACTTGTCCCAGTGACAGCCCCGGTGGAGAGTAAACTCTCCGTGCCTTGGAAGGAACCTTACATGGCTCCTGATGCAGCCAGATTCTGGGAAAGATGTGCACATCTGTGATGGACCTCTTTATCTCCTCTTTCTCTGCAGCAGCTTGGCACAAAATGTTTCTTGGGCATCTCTGTCCTTTGTGAGACCAGCACACTGGGTGAACTTTAATGCATGTACATAATATTGGGATTTCTTTTTGCAAACTGCATGGCAGTGCCAGGTTAGGAAGCCTTCCACTGCTCTTCAGCAGCAGGATTTTCTTATGCTGTTTCCTGCTAGTGGTCTTCCCCAGTGAGGCTTCCTTTCTCTCATGCTTTATACAAATATAAAATGTGGGAAAGAAACAAAATGACACAGAGTTCTTGACAGAATAAAATAGGGCTGGATTTTCCTTTAAAATCCCTCTACCCACAGATCCTGTGAATTGCAATGGCACAAAATTGTTAAATTGCTTTACATTTGGGAAAACGCAGTTCATAAAAAATTGCTAACAATTTATTTTTGTACTACATGGTTGACATCTTTCTCTCTCTCTTTCTCTCTCTCTTTTTTTCTCTTCTCCTCTCACTCTCTCTGCTGGTAATATGCTGTTTTTTTCTCTGCATGTCTGCTGAGATTCCAAGAAAAACCCGAGTGTGTCGTACAACATTGCTTTCTGATTTGCAAGTTAAATAGTTTACATAGGCAAAAATGTGGAGCAATTGGAATATTCCCTACCCAAACACTTAGGGACTCAAACCGCACATTTTAGCCTGGCAGGCCTCTACTGATATTTTTAGCTAGGAAAAAAAAAAAGCATTCTGAAGTAACTAGTAAAGACAGATCAGATCTAGGAAAAAAAAAAAAAAAAAAAAAGTTAAAGCACTATTAGTCATGTTTTGTGAATGTTTCAGTTTTGGTGTTAGTTTACACCTTGCCCTGTGTGTTCAGGAGTGCAGCACATGTAGTACCTGAAAGTTGAGGCCCTTCTGAAATGCCTGTTTCCAAGATGGGGTTAGCCTTCTTGCTGATTGATTTAGTCTTTTGGAAACAGGGAAACCATCAGGAGCTTTCTGCTCAGAGAGATTAGCATTCATAGCCTGCTGTTTTTTAATTAAAAAAGCCATTTAAAAACAAGGGTTGGGGTTTCTGCCAGCAACCATTAAAAATACTTGTTTTGTAATTATCCCCCAACCCCATTTTCTCTTTAATTTTTTTTTTCCTTTTTGTTTCTCTGAAGTCCTTGACAGATTCTCCCTGTTCTGTCTACCTGCTCTTGTGGCACTGCAGCTCCCACCGAGGTTAGCAGCTGGCTGCAGATCCCGTGCCAGCCCTGCTGCCAGCAGCTGGCAGGAGGTGTGGGAAGGATGTGCTCAACATCCATTTTCCAGGGACTGAGCTTATCCCCTGCCTCCTTCTTGGAGGAGTAGGGGCACGAGCCCAGGTTTGTCACCCCTGCAGGACTTGGGGGGCACCAGGGATTCCCCCAGGGTGACCAGGGCTCTGCACACACAGCGAGGGGACCTGCTGGGGGTAGGACAGACCCTGGGTGGGCACTTAAACAGGTCCTGTCTGGCCTGCCAGGCAGTAAACACGGTGTAGCTGTGCTGTGTGTACCTCTGCTCGGCTCTGGTGTGGAGATTGGTGTGTGGGAGCTGTCCAGGACACCTTACCAAGGTGTTCATGGTGGTTTTCAGTCAAAGGCTGGAGGTGATGATATTGGAGGTCTTTTTGCAAACTTAATGGTTCTCTGTAGGGTTTGGATGAATATTCTGTATCACAGGGCTCTACAGCCACCCTGGGTTCCTCCAGGTATTCTGCATCTGGTAGATTTGTAGCTGTAGATATATAATGTATATGCATTCAGGCACGTGTATTTTCACTAAAATGTGGTGAACAATCTGAGTCATGGCTGCCTTTTTATTGCTTCTGAGGAGTTTACATCTAATCACTTTAGTCTTCTTAAACCTTGGACTGTGGCCTTGGGCTAAGGCAGAAACCCTGACCCACAATATATGCATCACAATTCAACAACACTGTTTGCACACAAAACCTCTAATATTTTTACTGCTCTGGAGCACTGTGTGAGGCCATATAATTCGATGGTGGGAAGAGACAATTCCTGTTTTGGCATCTGACAGGTGATTGTCAAGTTTTCACTTCATTTTCATGTAATGTAAGAGTCTGACTTGTGAAGTTTCAGTCTGTCTTGATCCTGTTTTGTCCTCTCTGCTCCCTCAGCCCATTGACATCTTCAACTTCATCTCCTCCCCCTGCACCTGCAACCTCCTCAGAGGGTGTTTCGTCACCCTGTGCAGGTCCTTCAAGCTGCTCAAACCACAGAGGCAAGGTTGTGTGTGGCTGGCTTGCCTTGGTGCTGCAAAATGAGGAGGGAAAATTCAGGTTCGGTCACCCCTGATATAAACAAAGGTGCCCCTCTTGGCTCCTGCCTCAGTCTCCTGGCTGGTGCAAGCTCCCTTTTCCTTCTGTTTTTGTTTTGTTTTTCTGGGGTTTTTTTTTGTTTGATTGTTTGTTTGTTTGTTTTGGGTTTGTTTTTGTGTTTTTTTTTTTGGTTGGTTGGGGTTTTTTTGTTTGTTTTGTTTGTTTGTTTTTTGGGGGTTTTATTTGGTTTTGTTTTGGGTTTTTTTTGCTGCCTTTTTGCTGCCTTTCCCTTCTCCCCAGCTGCAGTCCTCTGGTTTAGTGTTACTGGTTTGAAAAATGCAGTGATGATAGTGCTTTTGACAAAATATTCTGCAGTTAGGAACAATTCCTTGGGGCAGCCTGCTGGTATTAGGTTGAAGGCCTAACCTCCTCCAGCAAATATTTAACACCAGAATGATCACGGTTTCATCTGGCTGAAAACATCCCAGTGTGGTCCTCGAATCACCAGAAATTTTTCCCCCAACAAATTCAGACAGTTGTACTCTACACAAATTAATAGCCAAATAAAGGACCAGCCCCTCATCTGCTTCTAAATGCGTGCTTCTAGATTTCCCCTTAACTTCTGATGACTGTTTTCAGTTGTATTCTCCAGATAAAAATTATCCACGTGCTATTTTACAAATATGCAAATACCACTCTCATCTGACTTACAGACTGTACAAAAGCTTAGTAAAATTTTTGGAGAAATATTAAGGCTCGTAAATGTCTCTATTCAAATCAGTGCTTAAAATGATCTTCTGTCTGTGGTGGAAATGCAATGAGACTGGAACAGAATACATTTGAAATTCCTCTTGAGGTGATTATGTAAGTTATGAGATCTCTTCTGTCCAGTGTAAAGCCCATGGAGATGTTTTCATTCCAGGGTGGCTTTTTTTTTGAACCAGTATTCCCCCTGCCCTGTTAGGCCAGTGATATCAAACACCACCTTGCACTCGCAGCATAAATACCAGTAAAATCACTTGTTTAAAAAAACCCCAACAAAACATTGATTTTCTTGTTTGCATTTTCATTTTCCTTGACAGACACTGAGTGAATGAGTGCAAACTCTTGGCTTGAGGGCTAAAGAGGCATTAGAGTCAGTGGCAGGGGGCACTGGAGGGGAGCAGCGGGCACCCAGCTCTGCCTCCAGTGACTTCCTGAAGTGCTCACAGGACAAGCTGCAGAGCAGGGGAAGGGATTCACCTCAGCCTCAGAGCAAAAGTGTTCACAAAACATTTCTGTGGCTGAGGCTGAGAGTGCATCACACAGAGCCAGCAGGGCTGCCAGTCCTCTGGGTTTCCCTCAAAGATGTCTTCCCACAGCATTCTCCAGCTCTCTCTGTAAAGCCAAGGACACCAGCCAACTCCTTCCTCCCTCATTTTCCTTCTGCCTCCCTGCAGACCCCTCTGAGAGGTCAGCCTGTGCCTGCCCCCCAGCCCAGAAGTGACAGCCCGGCATCCAAACCACCAAACTCTGGCACACGGGGGACTCCAGCAGTGTCCTGGGCTCTGCTCCCACCCACAGAGAGTGGCCATCCCCTCCTTAAGCCAAAAGGCCACATGCATGGACCTGCAGAGGGCAATGTGAACTTGTACAGCCCTGGCTTCTCCAATACCCAGCCAGCAGATTCCCTCAGTGACTCATTCCCTGAGCCAGGCCAAGAAGTTTTATGCCAAAGAGACAGAGAGAAAAAGTTTGCTCCTGTCCTAGCAGAGGTTTTTTTCTGCTCGTGGTGCAGCAAGGAATAAGATCTGCATTAGGGCAACAAGAGGCAGAAGTAACCAGCCCATGAAGTGATTTTGACTCACATTTCAGAGTTTACAGAAGTAGCTGTGCCTGCCAGATCACACCTGTTTAAAGCAGCTGGAATGGGTCTTAAGGTTCTTTATTCTTGGTACTGTTTTGCTGTCAGGAAACAGCCATGAAAGCCAATAGCAAAGCATGTGTCTGATCTCATCTCCTTTCAGAGCTGATTCTCAGATAGGATGAAGGCTTTTTGCTGCTTTTGGTTACTAGATAAGCTCACATGCTGAGAGCTCTAGGTGGATCTGAAGGATCAAACCCTGTTTATAATTCATCTGTGCTCAAGGTGAGGCTATGTGATAGAATTTCCATTTTTATAAGTTTGCTTTCTTTAAAAAAAAAAAGAAGAAGAAGAAGAAGAAGAAATGGAAATACACCAAAGAGATTAGTTCAAAGAGCCCCACCTTAGGAAATGGCAGAATGAAGTTGGTTTTGGTCTCTTTTCTGAACTCTGGCAGGATGGTGTTAATAACCTTCTTTTAATGTAGATTTTGACCATGCAATACATGCAGAGAGGGAAGTGTACTGTGTTTAACATGTCTGTAAATGCCAGATCTTACAAAGCACAAAAGTCAGACTTATGTGGGCTGACAATGGCTAAAATCCTCTTCTTTCTTTGTGTCCGTTATATTTTGAGTTCAGGGGGTTTGTCCAGAATTTCAGTGTTGGTTGAAGATGCTCATTGCAGGGGACTGGACCGGATGACCCTTAAAGGTCCCTTCCAACCTAAACTGGTCTTTGATCCTATGATTTCGTGTTTACAGAAGTGCTTTATTAATTTTGTCATGCAAAAGGCAATGGTGATCATTAAATGAAAAGTGCCATTTGAAGGGGACCTCTGGTTGGACCAAGAGAAGGAGCAGTTTTTGAGGTGTTACCAATGCTTCCTATTTTAGTCTGAGGTACCCCAGACCCAAAACCATTGTGTGATTTCCATTTAGGCCTAAGAGATCCCTCATGGCCTATGAGGAGTGAGAGGTGGTGCATCTTAATGTTTTACTATGTAGAACAGAAGATGCTCATGAAAAATAATGCACTGGTGCCAGATCTTAGCACCTTGTGGAAGATCCTGTCACCACCCAAGTGATTTTCCTGTACAACAAAAGTCTGGGGAAAGTTGCCAGTGACTGTTATATTGAGCAATATAATATATGCACTTTTTTTTTTTTTTCTCACTGCAAACATTTTTGTGTAATGTGAGATGCTGATCTGTCTGAAAGCTATTGATGGGTTCTGTGCCATCTCATGGGAAGAGCGGAGCAGTATTTTAAGTGATATAGTCATATAATATCTTTGTTTAAAAACATAAAAATCTAACTGCCTTAACACTCCACTGCATAATTCCGCAGGACATGTGAAACACGGCACGCTGCTGCACTTAGTCTGTGAAGGATTCCCTTGTCACTGTCAAAATTGTTTTAAAAGTCTAAATTAATGCATAGCACTGCATTTATTAAAATGTGAAATAATCATAAATTTTTCATTCTTTGTACACTTAAGCTAATTTTCACATAAATGAAGCACTTGGCAGTTGAAATTCCACATATGGCTGACAGTGATGTTTGATGTCAGAACAATGCCCTGAGCTCCATGCAAATTAAACATATTTTAATTATTCGGGATATCCATTCTTCTTTTACAGTGTGTCTAAGCAGAATATTAAAAGGAATTTTAAGTGTAATGTATTGTCAGTGGCTGACTCCATCAGCCAGGGTGAATCCTCTTGCCTCTTCTGCTGCTGAAAGAGAAGTGACCCAAAGTGAAAATCAGAAAAAGCACAAGAGAAAGTGGAACTTTTCCTATGCTTCAGACACTGTCTGGCTTAAGGGGAACAGACTGAGGCTCCCCCTCTCCTGTGGCCACAGCACAGAGCAGAGGAGGCTCTCCAGGGCAGGCAGCCAGAGGCACACGTTGTTTTTGGAATGGGAACTGTGGAATGGGAACTGTGGAATGGGAACTCGAGCTCTCACTGCTGCTTCCCAGGCAGCAGGTTTCAGTTCCCTGTGACAAAACCACTGGGTTCCCATGGCAATGATAGTGTCATTGCTTGGGCAATTCCATGGTTGGCAGTGATTGCAATCCCAACCACGCTCCTAGCATGCTGGGCAAGGAACTGGGGTAATGTGGAGCTGTGCATTTTTCTCTCTGTTTTACAAAGATATTTAAGAGGTGAAGATCTGGGTATTCCCAAGTTTCAGTTTCTGCTTCAGAAATGTTGTATTGCGTGATCAGCAACTTTATGCCAAATGTTTTTGCATTAAAGGCAGATAACTGGACCCCAAATTTCATGAGTGTGTTTAGATGCCTTTAGTTTCTCTCAAGAAAATTAAAGGAATCCAATAGTCTTTAAAATGCCTCTTTCCGTGTCTCTAGGGCATGGTTTGAAGGGTGCCCCAGCCCTTCTCTCCCCTTGAAACTCAGAGGTGTTGGCCTGAATGCCCACTTAAATATCAGATTTCTAAGCAACAGAAGCACTTTTAGCAGGCAAAAATAAACAAAGCCTACTAGACTCCAGTTTAGGCAAATGAAAAGTTTTTCTTAACTTTAGCTAGTGCCACCACAGAGCCTGGAGTGGAGAGACTCTGAAAAGTGGGATCATGCAGACCCCAGGATCTTGTGCAGATGACTTGGGTCAACTCTCTGTAGTGATCTGAAGTCCTAAGACATTACAAGCAATATTTAATTCTTTATCGCATCTCTTGTCATAGGATTGCTTTTAAACATTGACTATTGTTAGAAGCATTGCTTTGCCAGGCTACTTAGAATTTATTTGCATTTTTAGTAGCACTTGTGATTATTTTTAGACATAAGTACATTGATCTTAAGAAGCTGAAAGCAAATAAATGTGTAGAAAGTGAAGAATTATGGTCTTTGATTACCAATTCTTAAAAAAATGAAAAAAAAAAATCATTTGAAAGAGAAAAAAAAATCAAGAGGAAATTAAAAGGAATGTTCCAAAATGCCAAGAAGGTTTTGCTGAATTTCAGCAGAAGCCTTTGATTCTGCCCTGTATTTATTTAATAAAGTGGATGACTTGAAAAATTATTCAGGCTTCTACTTTCCTTAGGATTTCTTTCCTTTTTTTGCATAAAATAAAGACCCTTTTGCTAACATAACCGGTGTAAAATGTTACCATCGTGTTCAGAAGCTGTGTTTTTCTGAAGGTGGGAGGATCCCCTGGTCACGATCACAGGCATTTGACTCAGTTCTTGTTCTTGAAACAAAGACAAAGCCTTGAATCTCACACATTATTTCTGGGTGGTTGGTTTTTTAGGTTTTTTTATCACCTGTCCCCTGGGTAAATTTAAATCTCTGACCCCCTCTAGCTGCTGTATAAAAGAGTTCCTTGGCTCCGTGTCTTCCTCCCCTCCACTGCAGAGATGAAGGGTGAAGTTCTTAGAAGGCTGGGGTAGGAAAACTAAGGAAGAGTTTTGGCCCAGAGGAAGAGGAGATGAGAGGGAAGGCACGGAGACAGTAAACCTTAATGGCTCAAGAGTCTAAAAGTAGCTAATAAGTTTCTAGATTAAATGGAGGAGACACTTCATGCAGTTTTTCAATCATCCTATTTTCTGTGGAAAGGCTTTGGGTTTTGAGATGTGGATGTAAGCACTCCAGTAAGTTCTGGCTCCCTAAACCTTGCTCCCGAGGGTTTCATGTGGAGGATCAGCTATTAAAAAATGTACAGAGGCACTGTTAAAGATGAGAAGTAAAAAATTCTGATGCTTTAAAAGTATTTTTTTCTCCTCTTAACTTTGTCTGTTTCAGCTTGAGGAGTGAAAGCCTCAGTGCACTTATTAGCTTCCCAGTTAATGAGATCTTGAAACAGGGGTGCTTTGCTTTGCTTTCCCCTGGCTCACCACACCGCCTTCTCTTTGGAGAGTGGCCACAGAGTGAAGATGAGGAAAGAAGAGTGGAGGACTCATTTATGTGCTTGTTGGTTTTTGTGAGCAGATAGATACTGAACTGGCTTTTTTTCAGCTCAGTCCTTCCCCTGTGTGTGTTCCAAGTTTTGCTTTTTTGGCACCTTCAGACGTGGTGGGTAGTGTGCTGTTCAACAGGCAAAATGTGCTTGCAAACTTTTGTCAAGCACCTCAAAACACAGACATAAAACTCTCAGAGATTGCTCCCTTTCTTGTTTTAAGAACCTCTGCCACCTTCTCTATTCATATTCCTACAATAAGGCAGAGCTAGAAAATAATGTGGACCATCAGATCAGGTTCCAGCAAGAATTTTGCAGTTAAATAATGCTGACAAGTACCGCATCTAGGACATAAAAAACTATGGCTAAAGGAGAACACATATTTCTTGTTTCTCCCTGTGGGGTTTGCAAGAGGTGATGAGATTGGACTGGAAGGCATGGCAAAAACAGTTTTAGGAGGAAGGCAAGAGTTAAAGGCATTCAGACAGAGAAACTGGTCTTTCTTGAGCTGTCAAAAGATACAAATACTTCAGAATATCTGAGCATTGCACAAAGCTGCATAAATACTGAGTAGTCCTCTCTTCTCAGCAGGGTATTTAATTTATATATTATTATTATTATTAATATTATATATTTATATATTCTCATTTATAAAGTGAACAGTTCATTAAGTAGCCATCTTGATGTGGATTAGGTTGGTTTGTGTGTGTCTGCCTGTTTATTCTTCTTTTTTTCAGGCTGCTGAGTGTGAATCTGGTTTCAGAGACAAGTTGATCCCAGATAGTGTGGGAAAAAACAGGGGCAGCTTTGTAAAAAAGGTAGCAACGAGGCAACCAGAGAATTTTAAGTTTGTCTAAGTTTTAGGAGAAGTTAAAGACACTGGCTGAGTTTGGCTACAATGTTAAGTCTGGGTGGATATATAAATGCAGAACTCTGAAGGAGAAGGAGGTGAGTTGTTTTATTTGTAGGTAAAAGAACAAAGCCAAACAGAACATCTGCATGGAGCATCAGGACCCATGGAAATAGAACTCCTCTGTCAGTCTCCTCTAAAAAAAAGCCCAGCTAAACCTGGCACTTGCTCAGGCGATGATCCAGAGCCCCCTAGGGCTGTTCTCACAGGGCTGCTCACCTGTGCCCTGTCAGCAGCCTGGGACAGCCCTGCTGAGCGATGTGCCTCCCTTTTCCTTGTCACTTCAATCCTAAGCAGATGTTTCAGCCCTTAAATAATAATGAACAACCCTTCTGCTGTGCCTAAAGGTTAATAAGGTTAGTGCTGGGAAACAATGAAGCCTGAGCAAATTGGTTCTGCACTGACTTGTCAGGGTTTAAGGAGCTGCTTAGTGGAGGCAGCGGGGGACAGTCTGGGGCTGAGGAGATTGCACCAGCCTAATGAACTGGTGCTCACAGCAGACATTGTTGGGGATGTGGCATCTAAAGATAGATGGGGCTGCATACCTAGGCTTTCCTGGCTTGATTTGTGGTCCTCCTCTTGCTGCTGCACATCACTAATCACTTCATTTAAGTTCAAGAACAATCCTGAAATTAAAGAAAGGCCTGCAAATGTGGCAGGATAACTCATAGTTCCCCCCTAGCTCCTCACTTACAGTAAGAACTACTCAAGTGATTTGGAGAAGGCTGGGGGATAGATTTGAGGGGGGAATTCCTCTTTTTCAATTTCTTTTCTTACATCTAGGAGGGGTGAGAAGGAATAACAGGGAGGGTAGGATGTGTAGGAATACCAAAGACAAGTTTACATAGCATACTCTCATCAGCTGAAATGTGACCTCCTGTACTGACTGGTTGAAAAGCTGTGTGAAAAAGAACCTTTAACTGTTCCCTCGTGAACATTTGCACAGAAAGGGAGGGATGTTTTTTCTTACTTTGGAGAAAAAAAGGAAACAGCATAGAAAAAAAAAGGAAGCATTATGAACCAAAATGACCATTTATCATCTTAAAAAAGATACTTTAATTTTTGACAAAACTTAGAAAAGCATTTTGTTGCCTTAATAGGAAAACAAGCGAGAAGTTGCATTCTTGGGAGTAGGCAGTGGCAGCAAGAGGGACTGCTGCAATGACAGCTACCCTTCAAAAACAGGCAAAAGGACTTCAAAAAAAGCAAAAGGCATGTCTTATGGTTTTGTCAACCCACCCCTGTTAGGCCGTTTTTCTAAAATTAGTGGAATTCCTCCCTTGGTGGGCTTCTGACTGCTGCTCAATAGGATTAAATTAGAACCGGGATTCTTCTAAGAAAAGGCCTGGAATCAATTGCAGTATTGACGCTATTCCAGAAAAGAGAGAGAGCCAGCATGAATTCAATAAGCCTCAAATAATGCCCAGTGCCTTTCACTGCTAAATGGTTTCTGAAAAAAGGCGTTTTTTTCCTTGTCTAGGTCTTTAATTAATCTTTCTTCTCATAGTCTTCTGTCATCTCTGGAACAGTTAAATGTATTGCATGACTGACTCATCCTGCTCTGTGTATCTGGATTAAGAGTTTGGCTTATGCAGACAATGTTTGCAAATATGGGGGCTGGAGGACTGAGCCAGGTAAAGCAATTCAACTGTCTAAAAATGCTGGTGAGTGCTTTGTCAAACTTGCAAAGGCTCTAACATGGCTGAGTTAATTAGTAGGAATTAGAAGACTTGAAAAATCTCCCTTTGTCCCTTGTCTGTATCCTTAGGTCTGCGAGAAGTAATAAATGTTTCAAGGTCTGCACCAAAATGTCTGCGAAAGTCTAAAGAAAATACATACTGACTTCTGTGTCTTAGACCAGACTTAAATAACTGGAAGAGGAGCTGGGAAGCACATGTGTGTTGGAAAGGATGTGCTGTAGGCCCTGTACATCCATCATCTCGGATAATGAATACTGAAGCAGAATAGAGGTCAGAACCAGAACTGGAATCCAGCATGTGGCAGTGAAAACTTTAAAGTTTGGTGTACAAGGTTAGGATGAGTTGGCTGAGAGAGGGGTTTAAATGGGTAGAGAACATTCCAAGACCTTGTTGTTTCCCCACTGTATTAATACTGGAATTCCTTGCACCATTCTGGTTTTCTTACTATCACTAATGTTGATGTAGGACAATTTACAGTGCCTTTCAGGATGGCAATTAAAGAAGCCAACAACCACACAGTCAATTAGTGGGGAAACAACAATCAATAGAACATACAATGAGCCCTAACTAGCAGGAAGACAATTAAGACACTGGAGATAAAACAGTGACCAGTGACAAGTGCAAAATCTCTTGCCAGAAGTGTAGGGGAGAGGAATAAACTTGGTCCCTAGGGATAGCTAGGTTCTTCCCTCAGCCTTGCTACTGACACACCCCATTGCCTTTGCCATGTCTATTAAGCCCTAAATTATTTGTGCCATAGTATAAGCCTTCAGTTCCTTCAGGAACTGAAATAGCAGTTCTGTGCTTCACAGTTCACACAGTTCTTCACAGTTCTGTGAGCTCTGTTTTGATGTTCTAGGTGCTGTCTGCTCAGCCATAACTTCCTGGTGCCAGTGGTTATTCTCACCTGCCCTCAGGGCCATCCAAAACTGTGGAGGTGAACTTCAAAAACCATGGAGCTGATTTTTCAGGGTGTGAAGCTTTTTGGACTCTTTGCCTTGTCCCAGTTTATCAGCTTCTGCTTACCGTAAGTCGCATTGCAGAACTTTCAAGGAAGGCCATTGCTCTGAATTCCATTGGGTTTGCAAAGAGCAAGAGAAATGCTTTTGTGCTGGAGCTAGGTCTCCACAGCCTTGGAGAGAGGTGCTGCCTGTTGAGTCTGACAACGCTCACAAGTGTTTGCAGAAACAGGAATCGTATGGCAAATAGTGCAAGCATGGCCAAGAGGAAAGGATTTAATGCGCACTGTGTCTGCCAAAGGCATCCCAGACCCAGCGGGGGTAGTGATGCTCTGAGGGCTGATCTTTTAACAGCAGTATCCATGTCTGCTTGACTGATCTGCTGGGGTCTTGAAGAGCAATGGATAGGTTTAATGTGCAACAGCAGCAGAACCGTGCTGCCTTTCTTTTTGGTGCATTAGTAGTGTCACTCATAAGTGTTCCTGAGTTACCCTGCCATACTGTATGAGTGAAAAGTGCAGAAGTTCATGAATAAGTTATAACCTGAACCCTATTAATAGTCCCACTGATGATATGTTATGGCAATCCTCTGGCTTCTCCCCCACCCTCCAGCTTAACTCTTACTCTGCCTGTGAGGAATGGGCTATGAAAAGCCTTCCCAACAGTGCTGTGAGAGCTGACTGCCCTTCTGTGGATGCTGGTGAGCTGCAGACCATATGTGAGACTGCTCCATTCTCCTTCAATGGAAAGCATCCCTAGATGTTGTCAGAGCCACTGGTCTTCGTTCAGAGTTGGTGAAGGTGGGATTCTCCAGGGCAGAGCCTCCATGTTTCATTTGTGTTACTGCTGAAGGACAACTGATGCCAGGTTTGCTTCCTCTCAGCCAGGGTAGGAGTGGTGTTTGCTAAGGTTAATATTTAAAGGCATTAGGACAATTTGGAGGTGTCAGGGGGTGTTGGCAGAGCATGGCTGAGACAACTTAATTCAAGAGACAGCAGAAGTTGTCACTTCCACAAAACCATTAATCTTCTGGCCTCAAAATACTTGTTGTTAAGGAAAAGATAGGTTGGGGAAATGCTACCTGGGCTTATAGAAGTGTTTTCCTTGAGATTACAGGGGGACTTTCATTCTATGATACCAGTGGCACAAGTACAAGCTATTCTTTGCTGCTGAGCAAGTCTCTATCTTTCTCCAGATATAACAAATAACTCCCCTCTCCTACTCCAGTAAAGTTCTTCCTCATTCCCTCTGCAGGCACAATCTTTACTCCTCCATCCCTGTTCCATCTGCACCATTTATTTCCTCCATTCCAAGAGCAAACTCTTGATGTGAGCCAAGAATAAGGCTTTTTAAATGATAAAAAACTGGATCAAACTCGATCCTCATATTTACCCACATTGGGGTAATTCCACGGAGCTGGAGTGTAGATTTGTCAGGTGCTATTTTATCCTTGCCAGCCTCAGCCTAGATGCATGGCCAAGCCAGCAGGACTAGGCTTGGGTTGGTTACATCCGTGATGTAATTCAGCAAAATAAGCACATATTACTGGTTTTGAGCTTGAACAGCTTTGTGAACATTTAGAGAAATTATTTTTGAAGACCACTCTCAGAGGTGGGGACTGAAAATTTTCATATACCACATGCACCTGTACAAACCAGAAAGCTTCAGCAGTTGAAAAATGATCCTTAATGCCATTGCTGAAGAGACCACCTGCACTGAGGTGAGCCTGCACCATGATGGAGCCTGTTGAGATCAACAGATAGATTTGCAAATAGGGGACCAATGAACTGATATATAATAAGAAATTGTTCGTGGAAGAGTTCATGAAAGTGTGATGATCCCAAACTATCAAAACCCTCTTAAAAAAAAAAAAAAACAAAAACAAAACAAAACAACAAAAAAACCAAAACGAAAAACCCCAAAAACACAAACAAACAAAAAAAACCCCAACAAAACAGGTTAGAATAACTTTCTAAGTACTTTCTATATGTAACCTCAGACTTCCCAACTATATGTGTTTTGTGAACAAAATTGAACTTTGTTCCTTCCTTATTAACATAAAAAGATTAATTCTAATTTTATGGGAGAACAAGAGATTGTTCATTACTGATAAAGGTTGCATTAAAGCTCTATCCAGACTTACAGAGGGGAAAGTGGGGAATTTATCCAATATTTTAAAACACATGCCCCACAGATTTTCCAGCACCATGGAGAAAAGCTTTATAAAGCAGCTCAGATAGATGGAAGGCTGTGATAGTTCTTCAGCTGAAGGCATTGCTGAGATATTACAGTGATAGTCATGTTAGAAAAGATGATAGATTAGATACAGCCCCACTGGAGGGGGCATGTGTGCACTGACTGCTGAATGCTCTGTGCACATAGAGATACAGCTCCGGAGCCATCACTTAGCAGCTCTGAAATGTCTGTACAATTTTTTATGCTGTAATTTTGTATTGTTCATAAATATTCATAGGTACTGCTGCTTTTCTTGATCTCATTTTAGTGAAGCAGCACAGTCTGTTGGTTAGGGATGGAAGCTTGGAGGCAGTCAGAACTCCAGACTTCTGCCCAAATGCCACTGGATTCCTCTCTGTAAACCAGGCACTTAACCTCATCATGCTCCAGTCTTCTTATCTGTAGATTACTTATCTCACAAATAACTTCCCCCCTTGCAGGGCAGGGGGAGGCATTAATTAATGCCTGCAGAATGACTCAGGCCCGTCCATTGCAAGGTGCTCCAGAAGTGAAAATGGCTCATTGTTGTTAGGATGCTTTTTTTTAGGATGAGCCATACTGAAGTGAAATGCTCTACTTTTATTACCTACCCTGGGGCTGGATCAGCATCAGCATTTAGACATCTCTGCATTTGGGAAGTGTTGCTCCCATTCACTGCTTTTTGGAGAGGTCCCACCTTGCTGAGCCCAGCAAAGGTGGGGATCAGAGCATCAACTGGTTAAAGTGACGGGGGGAAGGGCAGGAAGAGTGGAAGTCCCATGCTTTTGAGGAAAATCTGCATTGAAGTCCTGGGGACATTATGTTAATGGCATTACTCAATTTCTGGAAGCAATGCTGATTAAATATTCATTGACTTTGATTATACTGAAATTAGGACTAAAGCGTGAACTCAAATTGAGTGGAATAATGGCAGTGTAAATAATGCATACTTTCTAAATTGAAAACACCAGCTTGTGCTCTGCTCCCCCTCTCCCCGCCCCCTCGGTTTGTCATTGTGCCATTTGTTTAGGAGACGATTATACTGATGTGTGCATATCCAGCTATCATTTTTACCAGCTGGGAAAAAATATGAAATTAAAGGTTTTCTACATTGTTTGCTTTTCCCTACTCTTGGAAAACAGAAGTAAATACAGTGCAACAAAGACTAATCTTGTTTCAGGAGAAGGGGTTAGAGGCTGCTGCTCAGCCTTAGTCCTCTGCATCTCTCCCAAAGGATGAGAAATGCTGATGGCAACTGGGCCCTTGGAGAAAGAGGCCAGGAAGAAATCACTGTGGGAGATGCAGGGCACAAGTGGAATGGGATTGGTCTGGCTGCAAAGGTGACAGATGGTGACTTGGCTCAGTGCTCTGGTCCTCTGGAGACTCCAAGTGTGACCGGGGGGACAACACCTGTCCTGTCCCAGGTGTGTGTGCTGGAGCCTAAATCATGACTGCTCATGGAGAGCAGGCTCTCAGGGGGCTTTGGGCAGGGGTGACAGACAGTGAGAAGTCTCCTCCCTGCACATCCCATCCAGCTGCTGCCCCTTTCTCTGGCTGAAGCTGGGCCTTGCAGAGCCCCCCAGTTCCTGGTGCAGTGCATGCATTGCACTGGAGAACATTAAGCACTGCCCTGAAACTGAAACACTGCCCTGCTCAGGAACTCCCATCCCTCCTGTCCTCTCTCTAGAGAGGGGTAAGAATAGAGTTGGGCCTGATCCTCCACTCTCGCTTGCCCTGAAGAATCCTTTACTCCTACCCTGAATCCCTCTGGTTTCTGAGGATCTCATCCGGCTCTGGGTCTGCAGTGCTCATGTGGGCCAAACTGCACTGTTCCAGACTTTCTTTTCTCACCAAAAATGCAACTTTTCAGCTTTTAGCCAGGTGATGTTCCAATGGCATATTTTTAAAATCTCTTTTTAAAATCAGAAGCACATTATTTTTAATACAATACATGATGTAGAAATGGCAGGGAGGCTCTTTTGGCAGGGCTGCCAATCAGGCAGCTCGTGTGCAGGGGGAGCAGGGAACTGCGTGGGTTCTGTGGGCTCAGGACTGCACACTCTGGAAACCAAACCGGTAGTTTTTCGAAGTTCACATGCTGATTGCAAAGAAAAAGCCCATTAAAGAGCAAATCGTTTAAGGCACAGCCTTCCTTCAAGCCCCAGGGAACTTGCTTTCTGTGACAGCGTGATGGAAGGGTTTCTCAGTCACACTCAGCTTTTCCCTGCACAGCAGGGCTCATTGCTACCTGAGATTTACTCTATTGTGAAGTCCTCACCAGAAAATAGCGGGGGCAGGAGCTCTGTCTAGATCTGCCTTTGCTCCTTGCAGGCAGAGAGGTGCTTGCTCCCAGCCCGTCCTGCTCCAGGAGAGCAGGCTGAGGGAGCAGGGCTGGCTGGCACAAGGAAGTGCTCTCCAGGCTGCAGCACGACTGCAAGCGCCACTTGGGCCCATTCAAGAATGGTTCTGCTTTCCATCTGTGGATATTTCTGCTTTCCCTTTGGTGTCTGTCACCTTCCCCAGCACTCCAGGCTGTGAAGGTACCAAGACTGTTGCAGTTCCCAGAATGCAAACATGAATCTGCCCCATTCTTGCTCCTTTCTCAGAGTGTCTGATTTCCCTCTAGGTCTTGGAGAAGATGAGGGTTATCCTTGGTTCATGTTTCTGCCACCTTTGATTTGGATCAAGGCTCTTTCTGTGGCTGTGGAATAACTCCACTGCTAAGCCATGACCTTTATGAGCTGTGTGATACATGCACCTTTCTGTTCCCAAACCTCTTCCTCCTCTGGAGCTGTTGTTCATGCACACGTGGGCTGTCACCCCCTGTAGTTCCTGTCTGGGAGCTGGAAGGGTGGCACATCTGTATTCCAGTGGCAGGGATTGGGAGGGGTCTTTGTCCTCCAGCCTCTTGGAGGGCATCACACAGGGACAGGCTGGGACCCTCCCCTGCAGTGCTCCTGCACGGGCCATGGTCCAGCAGGCACTGGAGGGCTTCAGCTGGTCCTGCTGGAGGAAGGAGGAATGCCCTCCATCTTTATGGTAGATTTGTGCCTGAAGAGATTTACTTAATCCTCCATGAAAGCCAGTGTGGGAAGGATCTGCATGCCCCGCTAAGGCTCATGGACTCCTGCTTTTGTTCCCTCTAAACCTATGAGGGGTGATGGGATTTTAGAGTCACTCTAATTAGATTTTATATTTTTGCAGCCCTTTTTTTTTCCAAGGACTTTCTTCCCCCCCCCTCTCATCTGACCTCTCACTCCCATTTTCATAGCTGCAGATGAGGTAAGTATTGACAGTTCTGCTTTTTCTTTGGCTTTTTTTAATGACCAGAAATTCCCAGTCAGAGGAGGAGACTGTGGGGCATTTTGCACTAGAGATTCTTCTGTTCTGTGAAATATCTTTTATTAAAACTGTTATTCACAAATCAAAGCAAAGTCACCACCTGATTAAAACTTGATAGGATTAATTTCTTTCCAGGCCAAATTAATTTAATGGCATAAGCATAAAGATTTGTCCTTTTCCTCCTTAGGAGTTTCCTCTCATTAATTTTACCACTGCACTACAACACCATTTCAGACAAATGTCTGGATTTGCAGAAAGTTAGCGAAGTGCTTTTTGGTATGCAGGATGACAAATAAATGTGGAGGAATTTGCACAGATGTTAAACTGAGATTTGTGCTTCAATCTGAATGGTTGTGCAGTGGCCGTGGTTTCCAGTTTTCTGTAAAGGGCAGAGTTTTATGTGTAGCCTTAAGAGTGTCTTAAGCTAATTTGAATTTTTTAAAATGAAATATTGAAAATGCGATCATCCCACCTGAATAGCTAGCCAGGCTCAATGTTGCCATTTAGCAATAATTAGCCAACTTGTCTTTTAAAGTATATTGGGACAAATCTCCAAGAATTACTTGATTTTAGGAAAATACTATACATTTTGGAATCATTTGAGGATTTTTTTACTAAAAAGAGGGGAAATTTGTGCACCAGAGTACAGTCTACTTGAGGAATTCATGGCCATGCTCTGAAATGAGTTTGGGTAGATGACAGATGTCTGTCTCTGAAGTCTTGGCTGCTCCTAAATTTTCCCCTGATTCCAGTTAGCACCTTTGGGACATGTTACACAGGGAACAGGTGAACAGTCACTGCAAAACCCCCTACATTTCCTGGTGTTTCCCAGGTCCATGCACTCCTCTGAGGCTTTTGGTCGGGATTATGGCTAAACACAGCTTTCCTGGATGGATGTGTTGACATCAGTGTTTTTTCTCCCCACTGTAGCAAACTGACCAAACTGTTGTGAAGTCACAACATTACCTGTAATGTCCTGGATCAAATCTGTGCTGTGAACCCATGTCCCAGGAGCCTAATTGTAATTTGCTGGATCACGGGATATCAGAGCACTTGGAGGATTGTTTCCAAAAAAAAAAAAATTTAGAGTCTGTTTCTTCCCTTTTCTTAAAAAAAAAAAAAAAAAAAAAAATTTCTTTTAAGCCTGACACAGCGCACACGTACTTAATAATCTATGCTTGTCTCTATGTAAATAATTAATCAGAAAAGGAAAATAATATAAATCCTAGCTATCATATTGCTATTAAAATTGCAGAAGCATTAGTGCATCCAATAAGTATTGTTTCTGTAATTAGATAACCTTTCTGGGCTGTATCAGCACTCAGAACAGGTAACATACGAACATCTGCTTGGAGGCACCATGGAAGGAAGGAGGAAGCTCTGTTTTATTCAGAGACATGGATTTCCTTGCAGAAGGAAAAAATTAGCTCAGCACAGGAGATAATTTATGCCTCTCTCATTTCCCTCAGAGCTGCCTGAGCATAGTAGTTGAGGTCTGCCTTAGCTAATGCAAGGTCAGGATCACCAGGATCCGTGTCAGCCCTGGGGACACATCCCCCTGTGTCACTCTGGGTGTGACATCCTCCAGGCTTGTGCTCGGTCTGGAACAGCCAGTTCCACACCCAGTGAGGTGAGACGAGGGGCTGAACAGCCGAGCTGAACAACCAGGAGCCTGCCAAACCTATTCCCTCTGTTTCTGGGGCTTTTTGCCTTGATGGCAGAGCTTTCAATCTGTGAGGAGATGGATAGGAGAGGGAGCACACCGCCGTCACTGGATTCTTGCCATTGACTTAAAAAAAAATTCTGTTGGGCAAAGATGGGCAAATATTCACTCTGTCCCCACTGTGTCACCTATTTCACTCCTGTCAGACCAAAGGTGCCTATTAGCAGGATCTTCATACTGGAAGGACACAAATTCACAACCATGAAGCATATTTTTCACCTAAATGATACATTCATTTTTTTTCTGAAATGCTGATAAAACCCCATCAAGACACTGCTGAATTTCTGTAAGAGTGGCATTCTCAGTAATGCCAAATAATCAGGTTTTCACTTGCAGTTTGAAGTCTTAGTGCTCATGGCAGACAACCAAGCTTTTGTATCTGGGTACAACTATAAAATAATTATGGAGATAATTCTTCCTTTTGAAGATTCTGTGAGAGTTTTTATTATGTTTTTGCTGGGCAACTGGGGCTCTACCTGCAGGACATACACGGGCTGTACCTGGCTTTTTTCTCCTCTGGAGAGACTGTCATACTCTAGATTACATATGGGAAAAAATCTGGCTCTGTCACCGCTCTCATTACTGCATTTTCTTTTCCATATGGCAAAGATAACATATGGTTAGTGGAAATTAGGGGATTTCTATTGCCCAAGTCCAGAACTGGATTAGAATGGATGGTGCTGTCCAGGGCAGAGATATACAGACAGATGCTTTAGGAGCATCTTATTTAGCACTCATCAGATTTATGCAGTGCAAGAGTAAATTTTACTTACTTGGAAGCTCAAAGCTTCTCCTCCAATGGAGAATGGATTTTTCCAAGGAGCCTGAACAGATTAGGTATCAATCCCATTACATTTAATGGGAACTGGACACTTTTCATTAATAGGTCCTTTTGAAAATCTATCACTTAGAGATAAATCAGTGGAATAATTGAAATTGGGCCACATCTTAGTTAACAATTAGTTGAGGTTTGGGGCTTTTTTCCCCCCCAGTATCTAAATCACTCTTAAATGATTTGGAAAAACCCTCTGTGTGGGCTGGCACAGTGGGTGAGTTACACAGCCTCTGTTCTCATTGCACATTACTGCTGGACACAAACTCCCAGATAAACTAAACCCCAGCAGGACAATGATTGCAAAATTCTGCAGTGCTTTAAAGGATATTTCTATGCCAGCCAAGCCTCCAGTGCTGGTGGAGAGGATGGTTTATATCTCCCCTCTTCCTTCACTGCTGTGTCAAAGTCTGGGACCTGTAGTTCTGTTCTGAGTGAAAAAAAAAAAAAACCTGTCCTTTAGGAAGAAAAAAAAAAAAAATTGTCGTCCACATTTTT
>VWZN01002330.1:451806-464033 GCA_013396955.1 Regulus satrapa | reverse complement strand
TTTTTTTTTTTTTTAGTTGGAAGACAAGGTTATCGAAGTGTGAGGCTGTGGCTTTTCAAGAGGAAAGCTTTCACTCCGGTGGGCAAATGGGAGTCGGGCTCTTGCCGGTGAGCAAATCTGCATTTTCCCAACTTGCATTCCCTGATAAGTCTATTAGCCTTGAACCTCTCTCTTCCCTCATCCCTCCCCTTTCCCGCTGTACAATGCAGGCACTCCTTCCTCGTGGCACTGAGAATTATTTTCTTGTTTTAAATCTCAGTTTGAAAATGTCAAAGTTCAGGTTTTGGAGAGAGGAGCCTGGGTGCTAAAGGCAAGAATGTTCTTTTTAATTAGAGTTATGCCCTCGAGCAGTGAGAAACCATTATGTTTTTATTCTTCCTCTGTACTTGTTCCAAAACCTTTTACATGATCAGACTAAAAGGTAAGTGCAAATAAGCAGCTAAAGGAGTAAAACAGATTCATAAAAAAGAAAAAAAACAAAAAAATGAAACAAAAGAAAACCCCAGCCAGAACTGCAAGTCTTGCTAGTTTGTATTTATGAAATAAGTAACGCTTTAGATTATGCTGTTTCTGGAGACAAGATGTTGGAAAAGACCATTTTCCTTCTAGAACATGGTATTTTGGGGGTGTGCATGGAGCTAAGCTGTGTTTGTGTGGTGTTTTTTAAGCATTATCGGTTACTTGATTAGAGAGGTGATGTGATTCTTCAGCCCGGGAGGCTGAGGAAGGTGCAGCTGTGCTTTCCCAGGGCCTGACACTGCACCAGTGGGTGGGATACCCTGTGGGTGTCCTGGGCTGCTGCCTCCCCCGGGCACTGTGGCCAGAGAGAGAAACCATTCACTCCTTGTCTCTGTTTACTGCTGAGTGGGCTTTAAACCTTAACGACCACAATGAATTTTGGGAATGGGGAAGCAATGGATATTGGATACAAGAAACAGCCCAATGCCAAATGTTGAGGCTTTTTATTTTTTTCCCTTCTGGTAAATGGGTAACACATGTATTTTGTTTATGGCTTTTACCATGGGTCTTTATCCCCTTTGGCACATGCCTGACCTGGAGGTGCCAGGGCTATCTTGTGCTTGGAGCTGCTGAGCTGCAGCTGAGGGTGGCAGGCAGCACATGTGAGCTCCTGTCCCAAAGACCAGATCGTGTCACACACTCGTGTGGTTCCTTGCCAGACTGTCTGTGCTCTGCCTGAGCACCAAGAGCCTGGCCCTGGAGAAGGGTCAGTCTAGAAAACTAATGGAGCTTTTCCCAATAATCACCTAATCCAGCTATTCACACAGGCTGTGTGTAAGCTGCTCACTCAGAGTGCCTCTATGCACGACCAAGGTAGATCTCCCAACACAGGTACTTGCAGATACATTCCTGCATAAATTATATTTATGTATTACATGAAAGACACATCAGCCAACGTGTGAAACCCTGACAGGCAGGAAACTTTGAGATAAGAGAAGGGGGAAAAAAAAAATCTCACCTTTTCTGTCCTATGTTTTTCCTGATAAATTTTCTTGCTGTGAGTGTTATAAAGGAGGATGTTATTTAACACGAGATACAAAAAAAAAAAAAGAGAAGGTGTTATCGTGGAGAGGAAGGCACTTTGTTTACCCTGTTCTGTCTTTGCCACAAGGTTGTTCTCTCTCTGGAAGAGTGTGGGTGAAAAGACCTTATTTTCAGAGGTATCTGGGGCTTTATTTTCTTTCTCAGGTATATGCTTTAACATGGAACGGTGCAAGGCTCTGAATGGAGCTGCCTTGTGGGGCTGTAACCCTCAGGCTGGGAGTGGTGCCCACTGCTAAATTATTCTGCAAATCCCAAAATAGAGGAGGAGGTAGAAGCTGCAGCTGCATGTTTATCTCTCAGTGCATTGTGTGGTGAGAATCCAAGTCCTGGGCTGATATGCTCAAATATGGTTTAAATGCATGGCAGGGCCTGTTGACCCAAGAGCCAGGTGCTGCCCATGCAGGCAGCACAAATGTCCTCAGGGACATTGAGGGCAGCAGGAGTGCGTGCCTGGCCTTGGTACCTGGAGAATGACTGGCACAGGAGCCTCTGGACAGAAGTGGCAGGTGCAGTGCGATGGGAACGAGGGAATATGTGCTGCAATACCTGTTTGCAGAGCCAGGCTCGCTGGAGGCTGCCAGCACAGCCTACTCACAAAGCAAAATACCGCTTTTGGGGATTCCCTCTGACATTAAAGGGACCTGCAGGTGGTCCCTGCTGAACAGAGGCTACATCTCCAGTGTCCTTTAGGTCCCTCTGTGCCCGTGAGAGGGTGGTGGTGGCACTGGAGGGGATGGACCCAGCCCTGGCTTGGGCAGCAAAAAGCTGAGATGAGGCTTCTGGGTTATAGTAGCTGCTTTTCCAGCATCCACTCAACTAAATCATCTCATTAGAGGGATGCCTGGAAAAGAAGCATCATGGCTGTAGTTCTGCTTTGGGCCTGAGGTCTGAACAACAGATGTGCCTTGTATCCAGAAGCTTGCATGTGTCCAAGAGCAGATTTTCTCTTAGGGGTAGGAACTCGGGAGGATGAAAGGGACCAGGAGGAGAGTGATTTAATGGAACACTGATAAAGTCTGACTAAAGAAAACAGACTTCTGTTCAGTTTTGTTTTTCCTCTTGCTTTTGCTGGTTCATTAAAAAGTGTTTTATTTACTTTTAAGATTTTATATTTATTCCCACCGCAAAGGATGGAGTGAGGGAGGGCAGAGAAATCAAAAAGAAACATTTTGATAGCAGTTGCTGTCTGTCTAGATGCCAGCTTTCTTCAGGGAAAATCTTAACTGGCATGCTAGCTTGTTGGGTATTGAATAATAAATAATGAGGTGCAAGGTGGACAGATGGGTGATGGATGAGTTTTGCAAGGCTTAAAGAGGGGAGTGTTTCCTTTTACTTTTAAATTTTTTTCTTATTTTAAGCCTGATTCAAATGAAACAGAAACAGATTTTCAGCTGGGGGGGGAAAAAAAAAATCCACATTCTCTCATTTTAATGGAGTTTCCTTTCAAATATGTTGAGGAAAACAAAGTCTGTCTTATTTAATGTAATTGTGTCCTCATGTGCAGAATGCCAGGGATCCTTGAGCTGCTCTAGTGGGCCAGGTTTGTGTTATTCTTCCAGGTGCTAAAACATGAAGCAGAGGATGTTCATTCAAGGTGCTCTCCCGTAGTGACTCTGTCTTCATTTCCTTTTTTATTCTCCTCAGTAATGAACCATGTGAGTCTGGAAATAAGTCTTGGGCTGTGTGTGGCAGTGCAATAATAAGTGGGAATGTGCATCTGTTTATTTTGACAGGGACCATTTCTCGTGAAGGTGTTTATTGTAGGTTCCTGTTTCCCAGGGTGCTGGCAGATGCCTCTGCTGTCGGCAATGCATGTACATACCAGGATTTTATGGCCTGGATTTTTGCATACCCCATCTTGGAAATGATGGAAAATTTACTCCAAATCAGTCTGGGGAGGGCTGGAGGGTATTTTCTGTGACACAGGAAATTGAGAAGATATGTTGTACCTGCGCTGGGCTGGGTGGGTGTCCCTGCATCCACTCCTGGCTGTTTCCCTGCTCTGCCCTGCCAGGACGATGGGCAGCTGTGCTGTGCCAGGAGCTGAGAGAGGGATGCAGCAGGATGGAGCTCCTCTGCCTCTGTTGTTCTGCTGGGAGATGTCTCCTGGCTCTTTTCCACTGGGCAGCAGTGCTGGAGTGTTTGCTGGAGTGTTTGCTGTTTCCCTGGGGGATTGCAGGAGTCAAATTTAAGTTAAATGAATGAACTGTGATGGCCTAAATAGGAGCTCAAGGTGCATGATCAAGATCCCACTACTGATGCTGCCAGGATGTCCTCTCCACTGTCTCCCGAGTGAGGTCCCCCCCTTCCCTGGACAGGAGCTGCAGGAGATGCAGCTGCTGCCTCCTTGCAAACCTCCCTGGAGGCATCAGCCCCAGCCCTCATTCTGGGCTGCTTTAGTCTGTACTCTCTGCACACACACATCTGTGAGCTGGTCCTGCTGCACGCAGGGGATGAGACAGGGGAACTCTGGTTTTGGGGGTTTTGTGTAGCCCCCCCAAGCCTGAGGGACTCTGAATTGGAGTGGGGGTGCTGGATCCAAGTCTTTCCTGGGGGAGCTGGTCCGCTGCTGAGAGCCCTGACTCGTCCTCTCCCCTTGCTGCTGGCACCTGCCAGTCCCACCCCAGAGTTATCAGAGCAGCCGGACCTTGGTGACCTCCCTGAAATGCCGTGTCTCGTGAAAACTGCATAAGAGAACTTCTAATCTTTCAATTAAAAAGCCAACTATAGAAGAGGCTGTCTCAGCTGCTCTGCCTTGATAAGAAGGGAAAGCTTTACAACTTGCTGTCAAGTCATAACTCCTTCGTGTACACACAGGTCTGCTCTGCCAAAAGCAGGCAGAAATGCAGAAAGAAAACCTCCCATCAGTTTCATCTCTTTATTGAAAACTATCTTGTCTGACAGTGAGTCTTTTGAAGATAGATGTTTTCCACCTGTAGAACTCACCTAGGACTGTCAGCATCCCATCCCTGTTGCCTGAGGACTTTCCTGCATTACCTCATTGAGTCTTGCAGACTGAGATTCCCTCTCTGCTTCTGCCTAATGAAATATGAAAGATAAAATAAAAAACAGGCCTTAAGAGCACAGGTCTGGCTGTTAATCACAAACATATTGGTGCTTAGGCATCAACAGCTTAATCATCCACTATTTATCCACTATGGGGGAACACAGTGTTTAAGTTGATGGCAACGGAAGGATTCTTTCAAGTATTTCTCCACTTGTGAACATTTAGGATGAAGGGAAGTAACTGCCTTAGGCTACAATAAAAAACTTGCCTTGGACTCTTGGGTTACTGATCAGGAATTTCTATTATTTGAACAATGCTTCTAATCAGCTGAAATAGCAAGTGCTGTGTCAGAGGATTATTCTAGGAAATGAGTGTTACGTTTGATTATAACACTGATTTCACACTTATTAAATCCTAGCCAAAGAAGGTGTTAAAGAATATTATTTCTGCCCAAAAGTGTTTTGTTACAGGCAGCACTTGTGCCTGCTAAGCCTTCTCTTAGGCTGGTGGTTATCCCCTCAGAACAGTGCTTATTGCCCAAAGGGAGGACACTAGTATGCTTTGCTGAAATAAAGGGAAGCCCAGATATTTAAATCAGATTTTCTGTGCTTCTTGAGGTACATAGAATCACAGGGTCAGTCAGGTTGGGAAAGATCTTTAAGTCCAACTGCTAACTCAGCACTGGCAAGTCTACCACTAAACCATGACCCTTAGCACCATTTTTACATGTCTCTTAAATCTGTGATGGTGAGTCCACCACTTTTGAGTCACCTGTTCCAGTGCTTGACAACCCTTTCACTGAAGACACTGTCCTGTCCTAAACCTCCCCTGGCACAACTTGGGGCCATCTCCTCTTGTCCTATTAGTTGTCACTTGAGAGAGGACATTGAGGGGAATGGACAGGGAAAAGAAATTAGTAATCCTAGGTCAAATAAGCAAGTAGACACTGTTTCTTTGATATTATTTGTAGAAATGTAGTATAGTTAATATTGAAGTTACTTATTTAAGTTTTGTGTCGCTTTTTTAGCACTCTTGTGTATGTCACTTGGTACCTTCTAATTCTCTGTAGCACCAAACCTGTGAAATCCTGGACACTAAGAGGTTAACGAGCTCCTTCCTATCCACCAGCTAAAGGCTATGTGCTGCAAAAAAGGGACACCAGGAATCTGGAATGTGGTGGTCTCCTTCTGAGTCAGCTAATCAATAAGCATTAATCTATTATGCCAATTAAATGCTTAGAGAAGGTGAAGCTCTATGTAAGTGCCAGGTGTTGTGGGAAGCCTGGGGTCACTGCAGTGCCAAAGGTGCTGTCTGATGGATGGGAGATTAAACAGAAGTCTCCACTACAACTGCTCATTAATGATTCTGTAGCATTTTTCATGACAGAAATCTTCCCTGGGAATTAAAGGTGAGCTGATCAAAATCTGAAGTGGTTTTTTTGGGTTTTTTTTTAGCTCCTGGTCAGTTAAAATTGGATGCAATGCTGAAAAGCAGTATGAACTATGAAAAACACTAACCTGAAGGTAACAGATGGTAAAAGAATAATGATGGATCCAGTCAACAATAATTTCCTGTCCTATAATTTTTTCTGGCTGGGGCACTACACTGCATGCTGAAAGGCTGAGCTAATTTCCGGACTGTACTGTGGCCTTTCTGTATGATGAGATCAGATCATATAGGCCCACGCTCCTCATTTAGGATGCCTGGATTGATTCCCCTGGGAAGATTTTGAGCTGCTTGTTCTTCCAGCACTTGCACTGCCTGTGCTCGGGGCTGGACCTGGTCCCCAGGCCTCTAAGAGAGAGCTTGCAGCTCCGTGTGCCAGCAGCAGTGCTGAACAGCACCCAAGTGCTCTGGAGGTTGGATCCTGTGTGGTTTGGCTATTGCAGAGACGGGAGCCTGAGCCAAATCCCCCTCTAGGTCTAACCTAGTCCTTAGCCAGAGTGGGGTATTTCCAACCAAAGCGGTGCTGAGCCCCTGAAGTGCAGTCATCCAGAGTTAATGCTCTGTAGGCTGGAGAAGGAATGAAAACCCTGCCTGCGTTGCAGCTGCAGAATATGGCCAAGTTCTTTAATGTTTATTAGGCAATGATGAGCAGTACTATTGAAAGGCCTGTAAATAAGCAAACCATCTACAGATGGCTGCTTAATAGGCTCTGCTTCCAGGTTGTGGTACCTGACCCCATGCACAGATGTTGCTTCCTTGAGCAGCTGTGCCGTGCCATTCTGCTTCCTGACAAGGAAACCTTCCCTACCTGCTCCAGCTGCAGTTCAGGCTCTAGAAACCCGTGTGCTCCCTCCCCTCCCCAGCTCACCCCTGCTCCCAAGGTACTCTGGTTTCCCCAGCTTGCTGTTCGGAGGAGCAGGCTGTGGTGCCTGTCATCCTTGGTGTGCGCTTTGTCTTGGTGCCAGCTCGCATCCTGAGGAGCTGCAAAGTGGCACCCGCGCTCCCTGTCTCACAGCAGGCATGTTTTGCATTTACTGACACATGGGGAGTGACTGACTAATACTAACATGAAAACAATTCTGACAGAACAAGGGCTTGCTTGGGGGGGGGGGATATACCCAGGAAAACGGAGCATGTTCAGCATATGCTATTGCCTTCACCAGTTCAATAAATATTTATTGTATTTCTTATAATCAAGTTTCTCCATTGTAGACCTAAATGGGAGAGAGTGTAAGAAGTTTAGACTGATGGCCTTTAGAAATACAAAAAGGGGAAAAAAAAAACCTCACCAAGATTCCATACCCAAGCATACCAGCAGAGGTTTCTTACAATATAAATGAGAAAATATTCCAAAAGAAATTTCTCCCAGGAGTGAAGGGGAGGGAGAAAAACAACAATTGAAAAAGCAGAGGAAATGCAAACCCCCAGCCTTCTCACTGCCTTGGCCTGGGACTTGGGGTGTGCATGTACATGGGAGCCTTCATCCAGCAAATCTTGATATCAGATGAAGCCTTTCATCGCCAGAGCTTTTAAATACTTATAGAAAAATAAATCTGTGGTTAGGAAAAGGCAGCAACCAGGGTCATAGTAATAGATGCTCTGAATCCATTAAAGATGAGATGGTAGAAAAACTACTTGATCTGGAGGGAATAAATCTGAAAATCCATAGGTCTCATGTTGACTTGTTGTTCTGCTGGATAGCTTCTCCCTGGTCACCTCTCCTTCATTTCCAGAGCTGACTGTTGGATGTGGATTTTTTTTTTTCTTTTTCTTTTTTGGTCTACCCACTCTGCTTGCCTTGGTTGAGCTGTTAAAGCCTTGGATTTAACGAGAATGTTCAGGCTGTTTGGAATTTGTCATTTTTAATGCTACTTTTTGGCAGAAGCATCCATGTTCTGTGACATTTCCCTTTAATTTAGAGCCACTTTGGAGCATCTGTAAATGGTCATGAGATAGGAATTTTAATTGTTTTAATTATATTTCTATCTTCCCCAGCCCCCTCTCTCCAGTGGACCTTTTTTACATTGCATCAGAGAGAATTTTCTTCCCCCCAATACATTTTTCAGATACTGACATCTGGAGACATTCATCAAAGAATAACTTCTACTAGAAACCAAGAATCCATTAATGAAGCTGGAAGTATTTGCATAGTAGAAATTATACTTAATAACCTTTAAGGGGAGAACTCCTGTGATTGATGTAGAATACAATTACAGTTAATGGTCAGGGTGCAGGGGTGTTCGAGCCTGTTGTTTTTCATATCTCTCCATCTGCAGCACTCTGGGGCCAGTGCCCCTCTGTAGGGAAAGGGAACTGGAGGAGGGGGCTGTTCCCAGTGACCCCACTAAAGGGCATCCTCTGGGCTGCACATTGCACCTCAAAGCTCTCCTGACGAGGGGCGAAAGGCACTGAAAGTGCAGCAGGAGCTGGGCCGGTTTGCAGCAGCTGTGCTGTTCACCAAGCCTTGGATGTGGGGATATAATAACATTTCTTGAGGGTCTATTGGGAAAAAAAAGCCACCAGTAAGGACTCTCATGCTAGAAAAGGAAGAAAGTGCAACATTTGCTTTGGGTGTGAGGCTCTAAAACCAGCTGCTTTTGCCTCCCTCTATGTGTAGGATGTGGGGAAACTCCAGGAAGAAAATGTTGCCTTAGTGGCCATGGATATGAGAAGCTTCTTGGAAAGGTCAGGTATTTTTGTGTTCTGCAGAGATGGGTTAATGGAGCTGGCAGACAAAGAGCCAGGAGTCCCTGGGAGCAGGAACACACAAGGTGACACGGATGCTGAGGGTGCCCAGAGCGAGTTGGGGCTGGCTCTGTGAAAATGTTTTGCACCAGCGTGGAGGAGGTAGTAGGGAGTGGGGCCTGTGTGCTCCCCTCCTGCCCTGTGCCTCAGAAATGAGCTTGGCTGTGGATTTTTCAGCTGTTCTGCTGCCCCATCCCACCTGCAGCAGGTCAGCTCAGCTCCCAGCTAGGGAAGGGCAGCATCCAGCACGGGGACAAGGGGGTGACTTGGAGAGTCTGCAGCTGCCTTGGTGTGTGAGCAGGTTGCACCTGTTGGATTTGTGGCAGATTTTGATGCTTTGTGATGAAGTCAGTGTTAATTCTGCAATTTGGAGTTTATTGCATCCAGTGCAAAGTGTTAGTGCTGGGGCTGTTGTTCCCATATGCAAGCAGGGTTAGTGCTGAGGTCTTTCAATGCTTTAAAGAACTATCTCAGGACATCTAATTATGCTGCTACCAAGCTGCCTCTTTGCAATGTCTACTCTTTCTGCCCTTCAGTACTGCTCATTGTGTTTTCATTTTCCAGCACTTGGGTCCTGGCCTTTGGCCGGAGAAACAACAAAATAATAATTCTAATTCAACATAAAGGTAAAGGTATAGTGTTTTCTCCTGTGTTTGAGGTGAAGGCAAAGGGCTGAGCTCTGGGGAAGCAGATGGATATTTCAGAGTCTGTGTGTACTAGGAGCAAAAGAGAGCGTGCAGAAAAACAAGCCTGTATAGAGGAATCTGAACTATTTAAGGGACCTCCTGTTTGGTACAGCTGGCCACTCAACCATCTCCATTTCTGCCTGAGAAATGTCAGTCCTAAATTCTGCTTTTTTAAAATGTGCAAAATGGCGAGCAAGCCACAAGGGTGGGTGTGCTCTGTGAGCAGCACTGGAGAACAAATTCCGCCCTCTGTCACATTGGGCCCAGGAGGGAGCAGAGACATCTGTGCTCCTTAGCCTGCTGCTGCTGGGTCCAAGGCACAGTCCTGCCCAGGCAGGTGGGGAGGCCAGATCCCTTCTCCCCACAGTTGCAGCAAATGTGCCGTGTAGGGGGATGCTAAAGTTCTATATCCCCCTAAGGATTTCTGGATTACAGAGTTTGTTTTTCTGTTTTTAAAGGGATCAAAGTTTCTAAGCTGATTTTTCATTCAGATGTCTAACTGATAGCAGTGACAGTAGAGGAAATCAAAGGAGGGAATTATTGTCTGTGCATCTCAGTTAGTCATTCTCGTGGCTGCCTTTATCTGCCAGAACATTTCTGTTCCTTAAAGCCACACTTAACATAAACATAAAACCTTTTTGGCAGGTGGGCTCTGTGCTGGTGCTTGGATTTTTGGATTTCTCTGTGACAGATTGAGTCTTTGTCCCTTTCAGATCTGGGGCTTTGCACTTACATTTGGTTTTCAACTGTTTCTTTATTTATTACTCATCAAAGGGAAACAGCATAAAGGATGAAGGAAAAAAAGAATATTTAGTATTTTTTGATGGGGGAAAAAATACATTAAGACCTTCCATCAATACTTTATGAGCTTGGGGCAGTATTAGTATGTTTTTTTAAAGCTGATTTCCTTGAACCAAAGCATGATTCACTATCACAGGTAGGCTTGTACTTTAGAGCTGCAGGATTCTGTGTACTGGAGAATTTGCCCTGAGAGGCTACTGGTAATGATAGAGGAAGATGGCTTTGCATCCTCATAGACAGTGACCACCACATTTAAAATTTTAGCTCTGCCAATCCTTATCTATCCATCATATAACCTGATTAGGTGTCCAGGTGCAGACTTGCCCGAGCTGAAGAGTGTTTCAAAGAGCAAGGGCTTCTTGCTGTACGGTCTGTTTGCCAGTGCCTGCTCTTTAGTCGTGCCCGTAATTGAACTGTGAGTGCTCTCTGTGCTGGTCTTGCCAACCTTAGATGAATGCGAGGCCTGGAGGGGCCACTTGACATCCAGACTCTTCATAACTATGGAAATTCAGGCTTGACATTTAGGGCATGGCCTGGGTTTCTGTGGGAGGCAGCTGCAAAGAGCCCGGCGATGCCTGTAGCTCTGGCTGAATCAATAGGTGTGAAAAAGGCAGGGCACAGATTTTCCTTCTCCTCTCCCTCCCTCCCTCTCTGCTTCAGACCCGATTTCATATTCCAGACATCCCTGCACCTGGTGCCTCCCCAGTGTGACAGGGAGTTCAGCGAGGAAGTTGCAGAGCAGCCTTGTCCAGGAGGCAGAGAGAGCCCAGCTTGGACAGGAGAGCAGCCCCTCCTTTCCAGGCACCTGCTGTGTTGTTTTCACTAGCCACCTCCAAAGAAAATAAACTCAGCTTAGGTTGCTGGCCAGTGCAGCCAGATCTCCCTGAGAAAGGAAATCAGCTCACCTGCTGAAAGCTGATCGAAGGTGGGAAACAAGATGCCAAAATCAAGATCCTATTCAAAACAGAGTCTGTGCATGATTATTCTTTGTTTTACTGCTCCTTGAGGATGTTTAGAGGACGTTAATGACTTGTCTTTCACTTGGAGAGATCCCAGAGCAAATTGTGCATTGCACACAGTGTGGCAAACCTATTCTGCAGTCAAAGGCATGCCTGGGCCAGTCTGAGGCATGTTTCATTTGTGCTACAGTGCCATTAGGTGGCATGAAAAATAATAATTTGTCAAACTCCCACTTTAGCACTGTGCTTGAGCACACTCATGAGCCTGGGACAGCTGCTGGCCTTCCCCTGTTCATCTGGGGGCCTTTGCAGAGCTCAGGAGTCCCCACAGCTGGGGACAGGTCTGTGCCAGGGAGACTCAAGTCTGGATTTGTGATGCTGGGGTGCAGCTATCTGAAGGGCAGTTGCTCCACCCAATGCTGAAAGGCAGCTATCTCCAAGGAACTGTGTTTTCTTTTAACCAAATTGCTTAGGATTAGCGGCAAATAAGTTGAGATTTGCTAGACGTTAGCAAAGATGAATTAGAATTGCTCAGTGGTTATTCTCTGGAGTTAGGTTGTGCCTGGAAATAACTGATTAAGGCTTTGGTCTTGAGTTTTCTCTAAAATCCTACTTTTCTTCTCTCCCTTTTCACTTACCATCTGATCAGAGGAGTGGGCTGTGAAGTGGTGCTGGTGAAGAGAACCAGCAGCACTGTTTTCCTGAGTCCAAGTCTGAATTTCATTGCTTGTCTCCAGTTGTTAAGACAGATCCATCCAGAGGGACCAGCCCAAGGAGCTCTGGTGAGACCAGTGGCAGAGACTATGAGAGGAACAAGTGGGTTGAGTATTAAGGATTTCTTCAAAACAAATCTCACTACCACAGGTAATTGAATAGATCCTTCCTGTGCATATTCCAGTTTTGTGAACTCAAGAGACACACGTTAACGTGCTTCATTTTACCACCAATTAACTTTAATATATCTTTTCTTGAGCTCTCAAGAATGGGTCCCATGCCTGATTGGTTGTCTGAATTTCTTAA
>VWZN01002330.1:429931-451753 GCA_013396955.1 Regulus satrapa | reverse complement strand
GAAAAAAAAAAGAGAGAGAGAGAGAAAATGTGAGGTTCACACTGATTGCACCAAATTCTTTAAAATAAGAGCATTCAAGTGAACAATTAAATGTTCACCTCTATGGAAATAAGGCTCTATGTGCAAAGTGGAGAGCCTGACAAGTGATTATTACTTTCTGTGCAAAGTAATTGCCTTGAAGTAACCTAGGGGAAAAAAAATATCCAAAACCCTCTCACTTTAAGTCATTCATTTGGAAGGGTCTAATGAGTAATATTAAATGGTCCTACCAGAAAAGCACATTTTGAGGGTAAGCCACTGCCATTCCATTTTGCTTTGAAACTAGGATGCATTAGATAAGACTGCAGTCCTTTCTGTCCACAGAAGCATAAACTGGCTTTGGAGTGAAAGGAAGGGAGTGGAAGGAAATGGTGTTTTCTGTGGGTCTGAATTTGGCTTAAATGATGCAATTTTGTACAGACCTTCCCTTTTGTAGAGGGGAAGAGTTTGCATGCAGCATTTTCTTTTTCTTTCTTCCCCCCACTTTTCAAGAGACAGGGATGCCCATTTGCTCTTGACTCTGACTGCTGTGCTGTGCTTCCATGGCCAAGGGAGGCTGAGACAAAAGATAAGGGAATAGTGCTGAATAAAAAAAAGAAACTAGGCATTGCATGTATGGAACTTCTCAGGGATGCAGTTAAAATAGACAGAAACCTGTTAGACTTGAATTCTTCCAACATGTGAACATGAAAATAAATAAATATATATATATGCACACACAATTAGCTGTATATGTATAATCAACTGAGCAGTTTTGCAGTTTGGGAGTACAAGTGTGACAAAACACTGAGCATAAGCAAGGTGGAAACTGGAGAACAAGTAACAGATGTGCCCCTTGTCTTTGAACTTGTTTTGCCAGCAAAAAGTTATTCTTATTGCTTTGTAACTCTTTAACCTGGCAATAAAGTCTCCCATCTAACAAGAGCGCTTATTATTACTGCCTGATCACCTAAAATTGCTGTGCAACAGGAGAACACCTAATAGCCAGAGCATTATCCCCCATGGAAAGAAATGATCCATTAGCAAAGTGCTATAAACTGACAGGCAGGAGGGCAGCTAAGCATTTTGACCCTATTAGCCTGGAGATAGCAAACCTAGTAATCCTAAATGTGATTGCCTCAGAGATAAGTTTAATTACTGAAAATGCTAGAACTGCAGAAAGCCTGCAAAAAACCCTCTTTCTTTGGGAGAAAAAGTGAGCAATGGGTTCGTCTAGCAGCTAGAAAAGGGGACAAAGAGCCCAGTAGTTAGTCCATGTCATCCTTATGTAATGCTAACATATAAAATATACCAACTCACTCCAAGGGGTTATGGGATGCCCTCGTGAATAACTTATTTCTGCTGTACTTTCCTTTATCCTCTGTCATCTGGGTGAGGCCCTCAGTTCTGAATCTCTGAGATATATTGTGTCCCATCCTTCCAGACAGAGGGTGCAGTGAAAGTGTGGTCACAGAGCCATGGTCCGGGAAAGTGAATTCCTTGAGCAGAACTCCACGGTGCTATTAATTGTGGCTGTGAATGGAGGTCATGGAAGTTATGTTGTGTGAGGTGGGAAACTTCTCAGGAACTGAAGTATTGTCCTTCAGAAAGTTTTAGTACCAAGGATAATCACTATTAATTTAATCAAGCATCCGAGTGGGGTTGTGAAATATGGTACGGGTGGTTTGCAACATTTCTTTGACAGCTGATCCTTCTGGGAATGAAGACCAAAGGAGGTAATTCATGCTGCAGCTGAGGTCTTGAGGCAGTAGTTTTGAGGGACAGGCAGTTGGCTGTCCAAGTCTTGTGTCCTTAGATCTGGTTCAATGCTGCGGGGGCAGTGGAGAGTAGTTTGACTATTTGACTATACAAATCATAAATAGCTATGCCTATAGTCAGTTGAAGACTTGCACAATGTTTTTATCACAGCACTGTCTCTTTTTCAGTGAAAGCAGAAGTAGTAGTGTTCTAGGTTGTCATTCATTTAGGTCCTTGCTGGTCGTAGTTGACTGGTAGCTGATGGCTATTTTAAATACAAAAGCCATTTACATTGCATGAACTTGTTATAGAAAAACCCATTATCAACTAAGCTAAGAAGAAAATACCAGGAAATTAAAAAATAACCAGGAAATCTGGAAATTAAAATACAAGGAAAGTCAAAAGCTTTGTTAGATGGCAGTCCAAGCACCTTGCATTTATGGTGACAATAAACCTTTGGCATGACTTTTAATTTGTGTCATTATTAAGTGTCTCTGTTCTAGAACAGTCAAAGTTATCTCAGTGAATTCTTATCTAAATCTCCACCATATCTGCAAGGAGAAGCCTCATGCTAGGAATATAGCCGTGGATAGAGGCAGAAATAAACTGTTGGCATCAAGTGGAGCTGAATTTTAAGGGAGTGATTCCTGTCTTTTTTTTTTTGTTTTTTTTTTTTTTTTTTTTTTTTTTTTTTTTTTTTTTTTCCCCTCAGGGGTAAAAATAAGACCTAAAATTTGGAAGTCAGATGCATCAAATAATGTCCTGCTCAGTGCCAGTTGCACTGTGTTGTGCTTTGGGAAATAAAAGTCTCTTTCCTGGAAGGATTTGGCACATCCTGTTGTGTGGGTCCCATGTGTTCACCTGCTGGTATGAGGAGAGATGGATTTCTGAGATTTCTGAAAGCTGATTCTCAGCTTTCTGAGAGTACCTGCTGTGTGAGATCGTGAGAGCCCTAAGTGGAGTCGTTTGTATCTATTATGGCATGTCAGAGTGTCAATCCAGGGAAGCATCTCAGCGCAAGTTCCACAGATGTGTCTTCAGAGCCTTGTTAGTTTAATGCTTAAACCTTTCCAGCTAATCCAGGGGAAGCAAAGCACAACTGATTCTACAGGTGGGGACTCAGGCAGCCCAAGTCAGAAAAAGATGATGTTCCCTCGCTGGGGCAAGGTGCAGGGAGATCCTGGAAGCCACCTCTCCAGTCTTAGGGGCTGGAAACAAACCCAGCTCTCCTGCTTAGCTGGGAGCCACCGAGGACCTTGCAGCTGTTATTTCAAACCTGATCAGATGGGCAGGAAAAGTTAAACTTCAGGGTATTGTTGTGCATGTTATCTGACCCGAATGGTTTGCAAAACAGTCTCTGCGGCTGAGGAGAAATAATTGTGCTCTTTAGCAGCTCAATAGCAGAGTATATCAATCATGTGGAAAACCCCCCTACCCTACCCACTAATTGAAACAGGAGTTGATTAGCAGCGGGCGCAGCCCCCGCTGTCGTGGCAGGGAAACTGGTTGTTAAGGAATCACTTGGAAAGGACTGGCATTGCTGATGAGCTGAAGGAAGAGCCATGCCCCGATGTCACTGCAGGAGATGGACTGATGAACTGAGACTAAAAGGGGTGCCCCCACTGCTGGTGGAGAGGCAGCAGCCTCCACCCATGGTTTGCTCTCCCCTTCACAGGCTTTGGAGTGCTCTTGCATGGAGCTGCTTGGGAAAAGCCTCCAGCAAGTCTGAGACTTCAAAGATCAGATGTGAGAATTTTGTTTTAATGCACTGACACTAAGCTCAGGGTCATTGGTAATATCTTGAAGAAATAACAAGTGATTGTGCAAATATGTGTCCCCCAGCCGTCTGCTTCTGTTAGACAGTGCTGGGTATTTTATCACAAATTAATCATACATTCTGACAGTAGCTGGAGTGGCATTTTCTGCTAAACTTATCCCTTTAATTAAATGTAGATGCTCCATCTTCAGGCTGACAGTCTCAGGACACCTGTTTAATTTTTTAATTGGGGCCAGTGCTTTGCCTGTTCATTGCGCTTTTTCCTTTTTGCATCTCCTCATCCCCACACATGCTCACAAAATGTACCAGGCAGAGCTACAGATATTGAACAGGACAGGCTGGGCTGACAGCTAAGGTCACTCCAGCAAAGAACCAAAGTGCTCGAACTAAGAGTGCTGCTGTGTCTGTTAAATGCAGATTGACAGAAGTGTCCAAGGGACAACCTTTCTTTTCCATAGGAAGCATTTAATTACTGCTTTGCATTCTGTGGAAATGCTCACAAGTTTCTGCACTCAGATCTCCCTGAATCATGATGTGTCTGATCACAATTTTTTCTCTTCCATCCAGCTTGCCTGAAATGTGTTTGAGAGAGATTTTTGTGAGGGATTTGGAGAATTAAAATGGCCTTTTTGATCCTCTTAGAATACCAAAACAACGAGTGGGAGAACTGCTCTTTTCTTGTGAGAATCTAGATGTATGTGTCTTTGCTCTGTGCAATTTCAAAAGACTGTTTTGGAAATAATGTCTTGTTTAGTGATTATGTTCTGAAGTGTTTTATGCCTCATTCCTCCAAATGGAGGGTTTGGCATTTTCTTTACTTTTCTTTGGATTCACAGAGATTTTCTGAAGTCTAGAAAGATATATATATATATATATATATATATATATATATATATTATTGTTTTTAAAGAATATACTTTGCATTTTTACCACCTGTCCAGGTGAGGATCTTTGCAAACCTCACCAATGAGCTGTCTGGTGGTGGGAGGTGTCCCTGATCATGGTGGAGGAGAGTTTGGGACAAGACGATCTTTAAGGCTCCTTCTAACCCAAACCCTTCTCTTAATCCGTGATTGTAATTAAAACATACATCACTTCAGGTTTGCTACAGGGCTGCCTTGCTTTGTGGAAGAAGCTGAAGGGTCTTCCTATCTTCCCTGCCCTCTGAAAGCATCATTCTTAGTAAGCATTTTTTTCTGGGTGCTCCAGTTCAGTAAGGAAGGGAAGCGTAGCTCTTTCTGCTCATTTTGCACCTGTTTTTACAGAGCAATTTGCGAGGTAGCAGCTGTCAGATGGCTTCTTGTGGAAATGAGGCCTGGAATAATACACCACTTATTCAATTGACTTGGGTCAGGGTACACCAGGGCTGCTTGTACAGCTAATTCCATCGCTGTACCTTGCCCCCCACCCGTGTCACTGATGTTTCAGGCTTTGGCAGGAAATCCTTTCTGGAACAAAGGAGCTGCACAGTGCTGGCATTTTCTGTGATAGACGAGTCAGAATCCTTCCCCGTTGCCTCATTTGTGGCAGTCTGCCAGCCTGCAGCCCCATCTCTATTGTATTGTGTCTGGTTCCCCTGCTTGTGTGTGTGTGGGTGCCCCACAAGCACCTTCATGTGATGGCACTTTGCTGTGCCGGTGCTGACACCAAGATAGAGGTGTCTTTGTGCTTCTTGTTTGTGACAAAGAGCTGTGAACTGCAGGAACATCTGCGCCTTATAAGTCTCTGAGGTGGACCTACTCTGTTGAAGCACTTTGACTTACCTGGGCTGGGCTCTGGTACAGCAGGATTTCTCCAAAGTCAGAAGCCTGTTCCGAACATTTGACACAAAAAAGTGCATTTCAGGCACATGCAGCCCCACCTTGGGATTCTGGCTCAGGCTGGAGAGATGGGTAGTCTGTCAGAGGACAGGACTCGGGAGGGCTGTTGCAGAGGACATGTATGATGCTGCAGGGAGGGAGAGACTTCCAGGTATTTTATTGTTAGATGGAATTTGGGAAGGTGGTGCTAAGGGTCTGCTTGGGGTTATTCTAAATTTTGGGAAACATTCTGCTTCCTAAATGCAGCAATTCAATTGGTGAAGGGTTGACAGTGGGTGAAGGGCTCTCCCTCACTGCTGTTCTCTTGTCCCCGTGGTCTTTTAAATGCTCTCAGGAGCAAAGGGTTGCTAAAGGCACAGCAGCACAGTGCCTGGAGACAGTTTTCCCAGATGTATTTCAATTCTGTGTGCTTCCTGGGAGAGCAGACTTTGTGACCAATGCCCTGCCATGTTCAGAAACCCATTCATTTACAACAAGCTGCTTCTTCTTAATACTAATATTAACACTACTACTAATAATAATATTTTGCTGGTTTAGGTTGTTTTGAAACAGCTATGCTCAAAGATATTTGAGCCTTCTCTCTTTGTATTAATGTCCTTCTTTCCAGGAGAAGGCTTGACAAGAAAGAGAAATTTGGCTTCTTTCACAGAAACATATCTTAACAAATAGCAGCGTGAAACTAATCCTGGTTTTGGTTCCTTTCTGCATTGTTTTTGTAGCATTATCTTTTCCTGGATCATGCAGCACACCGAGCAAACTCAGTGTGGACTTGGAGAGTGGACCAAAAGAGGCAGTGGGTGTGCTTACTGACTGAGCAAGGCTCAGGACATGCACTTAGTGTCTGAATGTGAAGAGCTGGGAACCAGAACAGAGTCCTGAAGTTGAAATACAAAAGCTGACAAATGGTGACTCCTGTTTAAAGCACTGACAACCTCCTCCAGATGCTGTGCTGACAGGGCTGCATGGCAAAGCAAACTCGTTAGGTATGGTTGTCTGGGTCTTGCTCATGCACCTTCCTCTCCAGGGCTGGACTCTGCTGGTGTAGACACATCACAGCAATTAAAAGGAGCCTTGCTCTGGCTCTAGACCTTTCTACCCTGATTCAGACCACTGAAGCAGTGCAGAGCATGGTATGAGCATTGTGTGGGGCTGCTCCTCAGTCTGGTGCTTGTGGCAGGATTTGATGTGGAACTTCAGACGAAAACCCTGCTGTTTAAGAAATACTTTACCTTTTACCCCTGTCCTCTGGGATTTGCCCAGAAATGGCTGGTGTCTGATGGCCTGATAGCATTTGTGAATGACTTGGTCACAGTCCAATCCTTAATAGCCATCTGTATTTCCCTGCATCAGACCACGATCCAGCTCGGCTGGTCTGATTAGCAAAGCCCCAGAGAGGCCCCTGGCTAAATATCACAGTGAGCAAACCTCAGCCTCTAGCTCTGGGCTGGGTCCATCACACCAAGAGGAAAAGGGATGCTTTTTGGTTTTTTTTTAATCCACTGATGATGCTGTTTTGTCAGAGTCTGTTTCTCATCCAAATCGTTTTGGGCCAGGTTCCATTTCCCTTAAGTCTGGCTTCGTTGTAGCTTAGTTTGCCTGTAGCTATACTAGTGAAAGTAATTAAAGAGTAAAGGATTACTTGGTGTGAAGAAAGGTGGAAGAATTGGGCCCTTGATTAAAGCACTAAAAATAGCAAAATAGGGTTTCAAAGAAGATGTAATTACTTCTTTTATCTGCCCAGCTCTTATCATTTGTGACAGTTACTGGATGTTTCTTGGTGTGTTTTCAGACCTGTGACTTGATTGCATATTGCAGAGTCTTTTATGCGGCTCCTGAACATTGCAGCAATCTCTGCTTAAACAAATGTAACAATGGCAGTCAGGTACCCATTGCATTTGCTATTTTTGCCCTGTCAACTCATCCTTTCAAAAGACACAATCTGAAATCAGTTTCTTCCATATTTATTCTCCATCAGTGAACTCCCAGATCAGATTTGCTCAGGTTTAAAGCCAAAACAAGGTTTCTGTGCTGAATGCTCAGCCTGGCATCTAAAACTCAAGCTGTGTTCTTCCTGCCGTGCATGTCACCGTGTCAGCAGTCATGGTGCTGGAACCAGCCCTTCACTGGCAATTTTGCTGGACGTGCAGGATGTGGGGGGAAAAAAAAAAAAATCTTTCTGGTCTACATCGATTTTGTTATCAGAAAACTGAATATGTATTAAGCCAAACTTATTTTGCTTTTGCAATGGGCAAACTCCAATGCATTCAGAGATGCTTCAGGTTTGTGCAGGTGCTCTAGAGGGGAGCGTGGGACCGTGGACATGGGAAAGGCTTTGAAGGCAGCAGCGGGTGGTACTACAGCATTCTTTAACTGATGTTGCTCTTCTCTTTAAGAGCAAACAAAGAAATACCTCCTTCAGTGTTTAGTCTGTATTGTTTCCTGGTGCAGCCCATTACAGAGACAAATGGGTGAACAGTAGCCCCCAGTACTGTCCTGTGTGCTGTGGCTGAGAGACAAATGACAGCTTGACAATTTCCTGTATGTTTTCTCAGCAAGGCTCTTTTTAATTGTTAGAAGGTTTTATCTTCTTCCATTAGTGTGATGTCATTAGACTGCAGCTCATGGGATTTTACACTAAATTTTTCATGCTGGGAAGCAGAAGTGTTTCTGGTTGGTTTTTTGGGGTTGTTTTGTTTTTATCTTTTTCTCCTGCTTGTCATGGTTTTTGATTAGGAATTCAACTGATCCCTGTCCAGAAGAGCCTTTATTAAAATGCAGCTAGGGAATTAATAAGTAAAAAGTACACGAAAACTTTTTGTCAGAGTTAGAACAATGAGCATTCCTATAGCTTCTTAGTCTTCTGTCTGTCTCTCAGCCCTCCTAGCTTGAACAGGGAGACAAATTAATATTCTATTAAGAAAGTTTTACTTTCTTCCTGTTGAGTTGATTTTGGTTTGAATGACCTGCTGTGTGCCTGGGAAGTTGTCAGGGATCTTGTGAGGAATAAACTGTGCTTTGGATACTCGGGAATATTGTCTGTTCATTACAGTACCTTTGTTTCTCTCCAAGTTTCAATATTTTGTATCTGCTTGGAAGACCTTTGACAGAGGCAGGATGGCAGTTAGTTAGAAAGTCAATTCTATTTTCTGAAAATAAAACAATTCCAAATGTCAGTGTAGTTTTTATATGTTCTTATAATTGAGCCAGTTGAGTAATCTAATTTTCCCCCCTCTAAGGTTAAATCAAACTATGCTTATTTATTTCGAAGGACAAGCGTTCCCCCCAGTTCTTTTCTCTGGGGTTAAACTTGAAGTGTGAAATCTATGGGAGGCCATCTGCCAGTGCAAGGAACGTGAGCAGAAATCTCTGTCCCTTAATGAATGAGTTTTCTTGCCATTAATATTGTTGATTGGTTTCCTGACAAAATATTGCTGTGCTCAACAGAGAGCTGCCTTGTCTTCTATCCAGAAGCTGCTTATCAGCACTGACAAAACAAGCTACTTCATTGTAAGTTTCCAGGGGATTGTAAAATTTCTTAAAGCAAGTGGCAAAAGGTGATTTTTTTTTCTCCTTTTTTTTATTTTGTTTCTTCAAGTCTGTGAATGCCAAAGTCTTGACAAGGTGAAACCCTGTGCAGTGTATTTGTTGGCATATTTCCTTGCCCTTCTGAAAGTCTGTTTTGATTGTGTTGGTTTTCTGCTTTGTACCTTCGAGCAACAACTCAACTTTAACAATGCATGTGAGAAACTCCACAAAGAGTTACTTTTATGTGATAGCTGGCTTGGAAACAACTCTTTTCCGTGACTTACATCCCTGCTGCCAGCTGAGATATATAGTGCTTACTCCACTGGATAGCAGTTATACAAATTGTACCTGTGTGGGCAGCACCTGTCAAATCCTAAACCTAAGTGCTCAACTTGGAGCCCTAAAGACTTTATTCCCATGATTTGTTTTTATTCCTCCTTTCTGTAGTGTGTCATCCTAACTTCTGGAGCCACTGATTGCTATCAGCTAACCAAATCTGACAGGAAAATGGTAGCCTCAAAGGTGAACTTCTAAAATCTGATGGCTGATGGGGCACTTCTATGACGGTGTCCTCTGCCCAGATTGAAAATGTTGGCATGGATTTAGATGCTTTTAGATAAAGAACAGCTTTCTCTTACAGAAAAGACCTTAATGGGAGAGCTTTTGGGCAGGCCTGGCTGCAGGGGGGACTTTGGAGAAAGGTTATGCCATCTTGGCTGGCTGTTCAGGTTGGGTATGAGGTGGGAGCCTTCTGGGAAGGAGGCTTCATCCTATGCCTGCAGAGGTCCTGGTGGGACCTGCAGGCTGCAGCCTTTGCCCAGGTTGTGCAGGTTGAAGTCCAGCTGCTGACGTGCTCCTGTGAGGGTGGTGGGCTTGCTCAGACCTTCCATGGGGCCTTGACTTGGCTCCTCTCTCTTCAAGTGCCTCAGACAAAGTTTCCCATGTACAGTTGGGAGCAGTGGGCAAAGGCTGACAGCTGTGGAAGGTCCATTCAGCTGCCACTCAGTCTTAATTCAAGCCACACTCAGCTTTCCCACAAGCAGAATTGGGCTGGGAGCTGTGGGGTTGACAGTCCCTTTAGTGTGTGTTTCCCAGCCCCTAAAGCTGTACCCCAGAACAGGGAGCCAGGGCTGCTGAGCCAAGGACTTGAGAAGAGGAGAGAACAGAAATTTTTCCAAATCCCTGAAGTTTCCATTCAGAGTCGGTTCTCAATGGTTTGTCTGTCTTGCTCCTCACATTTAAGTTTTAAAATGTTGGGAAATGGTGCCATTTTGCTTTTGGAATGTCCATTTAACTCTCCTGTAATCCTCAGATCTTATGTCTCTGTGACAGGAACAGGAATCGGGAGGAAGCTGTGGTTTGGAGTCAGGGTGAGAGGTGTTTGTCTTGCCTTCCCAAGGAATTTAGGAATTGCTGTACTACATCATCCTTCCTGATTACAAAAGCAATTACTCTCTTTCAAAATAAACCTTGTTCTCTTTTCCCTGTCACCCCAGCCTGAGTCTTCTCTGTGCTGGACTATGACCAGATCAATATTCTCCAAACCCTTTGATTCTCACATGTGCTACAAAATCTGTAGCCTCTGCACAGTTTGGGTGTAATTGGACAGAACTCATGTGATGGCTCACCTGCTTGTGGCTATTACAGAGCACATTTCCTTGCTATCAATCTTGGCATGTCCCCATAATTTGTTGGATCCTCTGAGGTGAAATCTGGTTTTCACTTCATTAAGGGACTCTGAAACATGGACACAGACCAAAGCCCAGGCAGATGACAGTCTTGATTGTGCTGTGTATATTTTTTGACTTCTTTGAGTGGATGAGTTTTTAGCTTTCATTATGATGTTTGGCTCGGGTCTGAATGGGGCTGAGATGGCAGATTGCTCAATGTGTTGTGACTGATCTAGAATGAGATGGGAGCCTCCACATCTTGGGGAAAGAGGGACTTGGCAGGCACCATGTCCCATCTCCTAATGTCCTTGGCTTCAGGAATTTCTCATTTCTTTAGCAGAGGAGCCCAGTCAGGCCCAGCATGTCGTGAAACAAATCTGCTGCAGATGAAAATGACATTCTTGTTTCTTAGCAGATCCCATTTAAATGGCAGCATGAGCCTGCAGATCATCTGCTGTGTGCACTCTTTGTTCTGAGCTTGTACAGACGGGTGATTTGCATGGCCATCCTTTCCAAAAGTGTCATCTGCCTCAGACCAGATGTTCACCCTTCCTCCACTGGGACTCTGCACTTTTCTTCTTGTTCCTTACTCTTGAAATAAATCTCCTGTAGACATTATCATCCAGATTGAAGGTAGACAACCTCCCCTTGAGTGACACACATCCAGCTAATATCTGGATAGTTAATCTTGCTGAATCCTCCCCATGAAAACTTCTGCTGTTCTGGCCACCACTCCCTCCCAAAATCCTTTTCTCAGTCCTTTGCACACCCAGGTGTAAGAGGGAGGTAAGGGCCACCACAACCTATTGACCGCCAGCTAGAGGAGCATTTAAAGCCTCAATGTGAAGGTTGGTGTCCTGCAGGAATTATCCTTTCCCACTGTCAAATCAGCATGGATGCTTGCAAAAGCCAGCTACAGATTGGCTAGCAGCCCCCATAAAAGGGGTGTTATGGGATCATGTAAACACTTGTATAACCATCCTATAACCATCCTCCATGAGGATGCGACTAGGATATGGTCTCTTTTCCATCATAACATACAAAAAGAAGTTCCTGGCTATATAATATCTTTTTTACCAGCTATCCTGGTGCCATGAAAGTATTTCCAGTTTGTTGTGTTGCTTATGTTCGTCTTTCTGCACTTAATTCTGGCTCTGAAATTCCTAATTCTTCCTGCAAAAAGTGAAACCAGCAATCACACACTGGGAAAAGACTCTGAGATCTTAAGTTGCTAAAAATGCACAACATGTTGCACAGTAAAAGCAAAACTTCCTGTCCTTCCTGTACCCATCTCTTTCCTCCCCCTATGCCCACCGAACATTTCTATAATGTTTAGATAACTTGGATAGTAATTTCTATTTTAAATTCCTTTCCTGACTGAACAGGGCGTGTAATCCCTACAGTAGGATTATGTTCACTTGTGATGCTGTCCTTTAAGATTTATTGTTCTTTAAACATTTCTTGGATGATAGATTTGAATTTGACGCACTTTTTTTTTGGTTTTTTTTTTTTTTTGCAAATAGCATGAATCCTGTGCGTTGCTTTTTGTGCCTTTCCTTCTGTAAAATGAGTCAAATGATGCACCTAATTATAAGGAAATGAAAGGTTGCCTGGTGTTTATTAGGCCCTGACTGTGTGGTCTGTGCCTCATGGAACAGGAAATCACAGTCCCTGCTTCAGTGCTCTTATGAGCTGAGCAGGGCAGTGGGTCTTACATCTAAGACAAGCAAGGTCTGGTGAATCAGACCACTAAATGCTTGGTCTTAAAGCTGTTTGTTACCTTTTGGTGGTGAGTTTCCTTGCAAGGTCTCACTGAAGCAATGTCTCTGCAGAGGCACAAATGGAAGAAGTGTGGTCAGGCACGTAAGAAATAGCAGATTTTATGCATGGGTGGAAGGTGAGACTTCCACAAGAGTGAGCAAAAGAGAGAAGCTGGTTTGGAGCCTGGAAGGGAGCACAGGGAGTAAAGAGGGAGGAGGAGTTGTTGGGGGATGTGAGTGGGAGGCAGGAGGCTTGGGTTTAGAGTGGGAGGTGAAATGAAGCCAGTGCTGTGATTGAAAAATGGGATTGGGCACAAGTGCATGCAGGAAAAAGCAGAATTGCAGAGGAAGTGCATGGGGCAGACAGAAAGCAAGTGAAAAGCAAAAAGCACTAAGGCTGAGCTGTGGATGTACATGAGTTAGATCAGTCCGAATTCCTGAAAATGAAGCTTGAGGGTACACTGAGCAAATAAGAAGTGAGCAAAAGCAGATGGCAGAGTGGTTTGAATCCCTGAAGATAAACAGGAGGGCTCAGTGCTTAGCAGCTTCAGTATCCTGAAAAAAACATTAAATAAGTCTTTTAAACAGGTTTGTTTTTTTCTCTTTGTTTTCTTTATTTTGGGGTGCAAAGCATGTTTGGGTTTACTTTGGTGGACTTGGACCTGACCTGGGAGGTGGAGCTGGGCCAGGGTGGTTGGCCCAGTTTAAGATGCTGGGCAGAGTGTGCTGTCCCAAAGCATCGATTTGGACTCTCCCTTAGATCCCCTTCCCTCAGTCCTCAGGAACCTGCCCTTAATGCAATAAGGTAAATAAAAGAGCAATAGAGGTAGATGGAGAGCCAGTGCAAAGTCTGTAGCCTACTTTGTAGGCATTTGGATGTAACTCCTGCATGGAGCTGGCAGATGGGTCTACACTTTACAGAGCAGTGCCTGCCGAGATTCTAGTTTCTTCTTTCCTAGTTTTATTTTTCTCAGAGGTTGATTTAGTAATGCATTAATGGGGTACTGACATGTGCCATGGCTGCGTTCAGCTCTGGGATGGTTTATTTGCATTAATGACCATCAGCTGGTGCTGGCAACTGCCTTTTTTATTAAAAAGGGAATCTCCCATGTCTCCTTGCTGTACCTGCCAACTAATCAGCAGGAGGTGGGACATCAGATCCCTGTCTTTTGTAGTGTCTCTGGATTGGAGATGATAATGCTCAGGAGAGAGCGACACTGCAACCCAGCTGGATAATTTCCCTGATCTGGTTGTTGATGTGTTTTTCAAATGGCTGCAGTGTCACTGAAATAAGCTGTTGCATGTGCCAAATTCCTGTTGAACTTGTCCTGCTTGTTGCTTCCTAGAGCAAATTCCCACCCCCCCCATCCTGTGTGCAATGGGTCCCCTTTGCTAACACAGTTCCATGCAGTGCTTACACACTGCTGCTAGCTGAGATGGTTTCATGGGTTTCCCAAACCCCTCACAGCTGGAGAAGTTGGTGGCCTGGCTCTTCTGGGCCCTGCAGGGAGTGTCTCCAGAGGTTGAGTGCACGGTGCCATTCCCTGGATGAACAACATTGAGGGGCAGGTGTAGCTATGAAACTGGGGAGCAGTGCGGACTGCCAAGCCTAGAGAGGATTTTTTTTTTTTAAACAACTGTAGTGTAGAGCTTAGGCTTGCAGAGCTGGGAGTGTCAGGTGAACTATGAATTAATGTGTAAAAAGCCCTGGGAAAGTTCACAATTGTGTGTGTTGTTAGGAAGTCGATACCCAAGTTGTGTGGGGTCTATTGAGCTGGATTGATGCTTTGACTGCCCTTTAAGCTTTCCTTCCCCTCTAGTGTGACTTTCTGTTTTTTCTCTAACCCCATCCTCCAGCACAGTATCTTGGTGTATTTCTTTACTCACTGCAAGCTAAATAGGGGCAAGTTTTACAAATGTTGAGATAAAATGGGTCTTCTGGAGTGTTTCAAGAGGGACCAGGCCCCTTGAGCAGACTGGAAATGGTCCAGGATTGCATATGGGCAGCAGATTCTGAGGGCTGATGTGCAGGGTGAGCAGTTCCTCCATGTGTCAGCTGCCTGCAAGTGGTGGTAAAACAATCCACCACGGAATAGGAAAAGGTTTCAAACATATGGAAGTATTTATTTGGCTACCTTTGAGCTAGAAAGGAAAAAAGAAAAAGCTGTGTAATTTATCCAAAGTATGTCTAGAATACAGACATGAAAAAATGTCATTTTTTTGAGAGCCTTTTAGCGCTTGGTGCTGAGGAAAGATGTGTTTTCTTAGGGCCTTTTTGAGAGCAGGCAAGAAGCACTGCCAGGTGAAGCTCCAGCTAGGTCCTGTACTGCTAAAGTGACTGGGATGAGGTAAAAATCTGCTGCTTGGGACCCAAATATTGTGAGTTGTTTGGCTTTGCTCTGAGAAGGAAGGAGAGCAAAAAAATTAGAAGATTCAGTAGGTTATTATAGGCAAACAGTTGCACTTTTTGATCATTTGCTAGCCAAGTTCTGTCTTGAATCCTGGCTGCATCAGGTTGGAATTGTCCATGGTAAATCTGCTTGGCTTTATTGCCTGAAATGTGTGACTGTGGCAGTCTGTGTCTCTGAAGGTAGCACTCTTTCCTCTTGGGCTGAATTGCCCAGAGTCAAGACTATGGGTTAGGGCTTTCTCTTCCAGTACTGGAGCTGGAGGATGAAACATCCTTTGAGAAGGTCAAAAAGAAGGGCTAGAGAGGAAAGAGGGAAAGCAGACATCCTTAAGTGCCTCTTTGATCCCAGCTTTTCTTACGTGATTGTCTGGAGTAGAAAGAGAGAACTGATCCAAGCAAACCTTTCCAGTCTTTGACCAGTGCTTGCTAAATTGCAATTGCTTTTTACAATCACCACTTTAAAATGACTATTTGCATAAACAGGCATCAGCTGGACCAAAACAATCACAAAAGAAAAGCTGGTGGGAAGCTGTTTCTGGTAGCACTATCTGCAAACAAAACAAGATGTGCAGCACAAAACCTATTAACTCGATTTGCTATATTTATGCTTTGTGTGTTCAGGAACAGCATGTTGCTATGGGCCATCGTGTAATCCAAATTGCCTTGCAGGGGCTCAGAGCTTTAAACCATTCCAGAAGTTTCACAGCACTTTCTTCCCTCCAGAGGCCACCTGGCAGCACTGCAGATTTCCACATGTGATTTTCATCTAAGGTCTTCCCCAGCTATATATAAATCATGGCAGTGAAATCATCTGAGGGCACTAGGAACTTTGAAAAAAGCCCTTTGGGGCTGGGATGTAAACAGGCCTTTCCTGATGGGATTTCATTTATGTTTCATTGAAGCTAAATTCTTCCCTTGGCTACACTAGGCTGTTCTTAAAATAAATGGCTTAAACTGGTTTTGGGACTGGACTTTTTTTTTTTTTTTTTTTTTTTTATGTATAAATGCTCTTTCATGTCAGAGCTACACTCAGAAAGTACCTATTAGTGTTTTGTCCATGACACAAGTGCCTGGGAAGTCTTCATGTGGTGGCTCTGGGAAGGGGGAAATGGTGCCTTGTCTGGCTAAAGACACAATAGGGGGAACTATTTTAAGTTGGAGTCAGCAATTTCTGGACCATGACAAACCATGTGTTACTACAGAATAGGTGCATGTGCAATTAGTCGTGAGGTAAAACACAAGAGAACTTTTTTATTAGCATTGGCTCAGATGTTGTAGACCAGGAACTCCTACACGTTCAGCAGAACTTGGCATAACTGCATGGGTTTTGGCCCAAACCTTGTCATCCTCAGGGTTCTGGAGAAATCTTTCAGTAGTCACCTGTTCCTAATACCCAGTACCAAAGACTGGTTGCTGATCAAAGGTGTGGGGTGTTTTGATTTCCCTCCAAATACTGAAAACTAGGTTTATTTTTGGTGCTGGATATCAGTGGTGGGTAGAAGGGATTAATTCCTTCTGAGCTAAGTGGGCTTTAAAACAAAAAATAAATGCAGCACAGGTGGGTGATGTAGTGCTGCTACAGCTTTCCTTTAATGCAGGAGAGTGGAATGTAATTGCATCAAGTAGTGGTTTTGGAATATCAGATGTCCATTAGTGCATAATTAGGGAGTTAATGATGTGTTGCCAAACATGTGGTGACCTCTCTTTCTCCGCCAAACTTGGAGACACTGTTGCTCATTGCATTATTTTCTTGGAAAATGCGCCCGGCTGGCCGTACCTCCAGGGCCTGTCTCTGGGAGTTACTGGAAGAGGACTGAAGGTCTTTGGGAGAGATGAACATGCCTGAAAATGTTATCCTGAGTACATCTGAGCCCAGCAAGTCTGGGCTACCTTGAAACACAAAGAGTAGAAAAGCAAAAGGTCAAAATGGAAGAGCAAAAAGGAAATTTGGAGAACTCCATGAAAAGAAGTGAGTCAAATTCTTACAAAACTGTCTCCAGTGGGATGTAAGGACCTAGCACCCAGTTCTTCTAATGCTTTTCTGTGGTATATACAGAGTACATGATTGTCTGAGGGAACAGTTACAGATTTTCCTTGATCGTTTATTCACCCAAGACTGACCTGCTTAAGAAAGCCAGATTATTCACCAAAGTAAGTCTCTTGCAATAAGACTGAATCAAAATGTGGACATTTTAATTGAAAATGGTTGTTGATAAGAAAGGAATGGTCCTTTGTTCATTTCTGGCATAGTATATTATGTAAGGTCAAGTTCTTTTTTGGTTTGTATTAATGAGATGTCTACACTGATGATTAAAAATAATAATTAAAATATTGTTCTCTTTAGCTACAAAATCTCTATCTGTTTGGACAGCAAGTGTTGTCCAGGGTGAGCAATCGCACATTCCGTCAGAATCAATTTTGGTGTTTGGTTATGGGCTGACAAACAGCTTTGTGCACATTGTAATATTATTCCAGGAATGATACTGGCCTTGGAAATGCTTCATGCTAAATGGAAGATGCAGTACAGTTCTCAGTGGGTAAAGGAAAATTTACCTACAAATTTCCTTATGATTTGGCAGCTACAGTTTAGAATTTTTTAGGATAGTGAGGTGAACTTTTGAATGAAGGGATTTTTGTTTCAAATCAAGCTTGGATTACCCTGACCTGTAAGTGTGTGGCATATCTTTGTACTGCTAAGTTCCTTTTCTTTGTCATGTTCAAGTATTCTACTTTTAACTTTGACCTTTATTTCAATCACCAACTCTCACTGTCCTGTTTTCTTCCATGCCAGCTTTCACTCAGATCTGCCTCAGTCTCCTGGAAGACTAAGTGATCTATGTCTCCCTTTGTTTCCCCATGAAAAGTGGTGCTTGCTTCCTAATAAAGAGGAGTTGTGTTATTTCCTCCTCTGGGTGGTCTTCCAGTGTTACTTTTTTAAAAATTGCATTTGCTAGAGCCAAATTAAGGTTTACAGCTATACAAGAAATATGTCTTGCTTTGCTCAGCCTGAAAGGTCCTGAGGTGTAGCATGCTGCAAAGCCTACTGCTCATGTGGAATAGCTATTGGGCCAAATTCTTGGCTTGCAGAATTCTGCAAAATCTGTATGTAAACCAGTCAAATAGAAAATGCAGATAAGGTAGGCATGAACAACAGGTATGAGACTTGGGAAGACTGCCTTAACTTTGAAATTCTAATTGTGTTAAAATTAATCCTTTCCAGCAAAACACTCATTTGAATTAATTGGTGTGTTACTTTATTTTATTTTCCCACATAATACAATTTATTTTAAGCTTCCTATTTGTTTAAAGATCTTATCTGTGATTGATGGCTGGGATATTCCATAAGTAAGCAGGGTTTTTTCTTGAGATGAAAGTGTAGTAAAGGAAGTCAAGGAATTATACCATCATACCTTTGCCTGCTCTTTAAAAGACTATTTTTAATCTTGACATCCTAAATAACTGTTTAAATCATCTACAAGAAGAAATATATCAATACCATGGCCTTATATTAAAAAAACCCACCAGATGTGACTGGCAGAGTATGTGTATTTATAGCTTCTCTATTGCTGCTGTAATCTACATTCATTTCTCTGTGACTCCAGAGTTGTACAAGCAAGACTGCATCTCTTAAAAGCATTTGAATGATTACTTGTTCATGTCAGTGTGTGTAGTGATGCAAAGGAAAAATTCTTTTCCTTTCCTCCATTAATGCACCCTGTAAATAAAAGCTTGTTTGTTCTTCGTCATGCATTTTAATTCTGTAGAAAATCTGTGATCCCTTATGGCCTTGGATGAACTGTCTTTTTTATTATTGTTATTTTTCCTGGATGTCTTTTTAGAAATGGAAAGAGCACTTTAAGTTTTTCTGTAGCAAAAGATGCTGCCGAGTGGTACGAGCAGTTCAATTAGAATATGCTTATTTTAGAAGGCTGCTTAAAAGAGGCTTAACAGTAGGAAAAATTGGTGCAAACTCTGCTTTTTAGAAGTGGTGCACCTGGGTTCTGATACATTATGCTCATGTGAAGAGGACAGGACTGGGTCTTTTTGGAGCACCCATTTAGCTGTCGGCAAGTGATTAAGTGGCACTTGAATAGGTTCTGCAATATGTGGAAAAGTCTGATCTTTGGCTTCTTAAACTAGAAACTGCAAAGTAATAATGAAGAAAAGAAATATGTGGAATGCAGTTAATAAAATTTTGGGTTTGCAATTTTTTCCACTCTTTTTATTTTAGATTGAAAACAAACTATGTCCATAGTGAATCGGAGTGATCAGCTACCTAGAGATATTTCCATTAAAGGTTTCCACTGCAGTATCTTTTTAGAAACTCTTTTTTAGTTTTCTTTAGAATGAAAATGTGCTGACAGTCACGGAGTTTAAAAAAAAATAAAAAAATTCTTTCCCCACTATATTTTTCCCAGAGGATTATTTTTATTACCGATGTGCATGAATTACAGTAGGATGCAGTAGCTAGATCAGGCATTAATACAACCCTTCAGTGTAACATTTCAGCCCTAAGATTAATCTAAATCTACCCAGGCATCCAAAAGCAAATGAGAGGAAGTAGGAAATGAAGGCAGGGAAAGAAAAGAAAAGGAAGAGGAGATCTATCTTGGGACCATGATTTATATAGTTTTCCAGGATTATACTGCAATCTGTGAGCACTGAAATAGTCTCTGGATTCTGTAGAAATACAACCCAAATCTTTGCTTTAAGTGCCAAAAAAGTCTTTTCAGTTGTTGCAGTAGAGCCTGTGTTCCACAAAAGCAGGACAGTGATTTGTTTGTCCTTCATACCCTTTTCCACAGCTTATAGATGATGTACTAGGCAGGGCTGGGCATTGCAATTTTTCTTTGGCCAGAAAGTTTTGGGGACTTCTTGCTGAAATCTGCATAGACAATGGCAAAGGACAAGATTTCAAGGTCACTAAAACTTTTATTAATTGTCAGAGCCTGAATTCTTGTCTCCCACTTTTCCCCTTCTTCATCCCCATGCCTTTTAAAATATGTGGAAAGCTAGAACTAATTTTGGGGGGTCTTGGTGGTTTAGAGAAATGTTATCATCTGGATCCTGGGAACCCTGGGGCAGACTCCTACTGCTCTGAGCTCTTTCTTTCCCCTGCTTACGCTGCTGTGCTGAGGTGACAGGGAATGCTCTCACTGCCTGTTCTCAGACAAGTGTGCAGTGCTTAATGTGCCGCTGTCCCATCCACACTGGAGACCTCCAGACAAAAATTAATAAAGAATGAAGGTGATAACAATTTTTTTTTTTTGAACAGTCACAGCTGATCAAATAAACTCCTACCATGCTTAAAAATTAACAGCAACAACAAAAAATCCATTTGAAAGGCAAAACTGGGCACGCCGCACCTGCCCTGATTTTTTTTCATTTTCTAAAGTAGCACATCTCTTTGCTGACGCTTGACTGCAGTGACTCATCATAGGAGGCTAAATCAGCCATGTAGAGTAATGCAGCATGACTGATTTAGCCAGCTCTGATGCAGCATGATGAGAGTAACTTTAACCAGGAATTTCAGCTCTTTTCCCCTCCTCTCCCAGCCTAAGAACAAAGGGAAAGTTAAACATCTATCCAGCAGTCAAGTATCTTGCTTCAGGGCCAAACTTTTTGTTTGTTTTCTGTCAACTCAGAGTCTTGTGTGTAAGAAATAAACATTAAGATCTTGAACCAGAACTGTGGAGGGATGTGCAGGCACAGCTTGTTAAAAAACATCTGAGTGTAACAGGTCTTTAGTGCCTCCTTCATCTAGGACACTTATCCAAATGTGTGGTGAGGATTTTTGAGGGCAATTCCTTAAAATATTGCCTTGTGTGGTATAATACAGAATACAACCGGATTTTATAAGCCCACACAGAAGGAGGGCTGGAAAAGTGTGCCTGACCTTATGAGACCTGTCCAAATTCCATCTGCCCATGCAGCCATCCAACATCAGCTGGCTGCCTCTGGCCACTTCTTGTGTCCTTCTGGTCAGAAGCAGAAACATTATCCTGCCCAAACACCTTTTGCTGAGATTTGAGTGCAGAGAGTTTGTTTCAAAAGGTGAGCACATTGAACCATGGGAATTGTCCCAGGTGAGAGGCTTCTTAGGACTGAGAAATTTGATCTGGGGTCTGAGCTTTTATTCTGGGATGATCTGCACGTTTTTGCTGAGGCAAAGGAAGTTTGCTTTATACCTCAGCCACTGAAATTCAGACCAGACCACGGTGCAGAATGTCAACCAAATGGTGCATTTTGAGATGAGATGGAGGAGGAGTAGACTTAGAGAGGGAATGAGGGCGTGTGTTCTCATTTTTGGAAAAATCAAGTGGATTCAAGTTCTGTTAAGCAGGCATGGCCACGTTGTGCAGAGGGGAAATAATCCTGTTCAAGAATATAATTGGCCTGTTTGAAATAACCAGCATCACTTGAAAGTGGATCCTAAAATGGAAGAACAGAAAATAGAAAGGTAGGAAGAAGGAGCTTTTCTAAACACTTGTTTCTCCAGATGTTTGGCTGAATCATGTCAGTGAAGCAAGCACAAGTGGCTTTTACTGTTCTTTCCAAATTTAGATATTAGGGTAGTGATGAGGAGCTCTGCTTACACAGTCTTTTCTCCCATGAATATGGTCCCTTGAATCTCTTCTTACTGATTATCAGTGATTTAAGAATCTTCCAACAAAGACGTTTTGTGCACGTAATCTTTCAATCAGCTTGAAGTGCTGGCCTATATGTATTCTTTTCCTTTTAAGACAAAATGTGCCTGGGATCAGCTTCTGAGCCCAGAAAAATCAATCGTCAATCCTTAGTCCAATGTAACATCTTGAGAAATGGCATCTGATTTTGGTTTCTTACTGTTTTCAAGAGTTTTGATACTACAAAAATATTTCCACTTTTGAATTTAATAAATAAACTCCAACTGCATCTGAAATGGAAAAATTCATTATAGTACATACAGGTACTTTTTCCTCCCTTACTGCTTTTGTGTGGTGTGTAGATGAGTGGTGACACCTGTTTCTGAACAACAAATGCTGGTTCAAAGCCCTCTCTTGTGCTGGTTCCCATGTGTTGGCTTTGAAATACTGATTGCACC
>VWZN01002330.1:359312-429718 GCA_013396955.1 Regulus satrapa | reverse complement strand
TTCTCAATGCCACCTCAAGATTTTTAGATATTAATGAAATAATGACTATGAGCTGTACATTGCTTTGCAGCCTGAAGAATGTCAGTGCAGAACCAGAAGCTCTTCAGCTGAAGTGCATCTTGCTAGGCACAGTGGTTGTCAGCACAGCTCATTGCAGAGTCTTTTGTAGGGGCAATATGTAGTTGTCATTCCTGTGATAATTTTGTATAAGATGTTTGATGTTAGTTCCTGAAGTGACCTAGAAGAAAAAATGAAGCAACATCAGAAATTCTGAATTTTTTTTTTTTTTTTTGCTCTTACATGATCAAAGTAAGTGGGAAACAGCATTGTGTAGTGAACAGTGTGGAACACAAACATATTATCCCTTCACTTGGAGTCAGCTTTTGTTAGGCTTACTGACTAAACACCACAGAAATCTACATTGAATCCAGAAGAAATACCTGAAACTGCCTCTTTGTGCTGAAGGCTAGAGTGCAATTACAGTGTTTAATGGCAAGGCATGAACTTAAGGCAGGAAAACAGGATGGCATAACCAGTACAGTGGCAGAGAGGGCAGGAGAGGTGAGCGATTCGTGTGTGAGTTGGGGTTCTGCTCATGGGAGAGGGAGGTTTGTGGACACAGGATGAAAAAAAAATATTACAGATGTTCAGGAATTGCGTAAGGAGAAATTGCAGAACTTCAGCAATTTGTTTAAATAATATTCAAATAAGCCGCACTGATTTTTTTTTCTCTATTCAATTAATATTTTCTCTATTTTCTTCAGTTTGTATTTTCATGCATACTTAAAATTTTACTCCCCTGTATAGCTGCTATAAAATCTGGTTTATCTCAGATTTGAAGTGTTTTACTCTTGTTTTGTTTTAAAGTTTAAACAGCACTTTATTAAGCAATTTATTTTTCTTCATCATCACCTACAAAAATAGGAGATTTTTTTGCATATTTACATTGTATTTCACCCCATACTTACTGGCTACTTTACAAGCATATTTAGTTCATGAGAATTAAGTGCAATATTAAACACAGATTTAAGAAATGTTAGCTCTGTGCAAGCCTAGGGATGGTTCTGTGCCTTTTTTTTCCTAGTATTAAGCTCAATTGTTTAGCCTCAGTCAAAGACTGCAGCCCACAAACACTGAGTTCATGTCTCCACTGCAGTCCTTTCACTGCTGAGAAGTTAATAGTGAGGGGTACTCTTCACTGTCTCCCTCCTCAGTGGAAATCCTGTTATTTATGCTTGTTCCTGGGGGCCTGGGGTTAGATCTGGGGCTTAACTCTATTGGGAGGTGATAGATGATCTGTTGCTGTCTTCAGCATGAACCAATTTAAGCCTGAAACTCTTGTCAAGCCCACTTTTTCCAGCCTCTTCCAACACAATGTCTTTCCAGCCTGAGGCCATCTTCCTGCCCACTGCCGCTCCTATAGGAATTTATTTTGGAGCCCATGATGATTTTCTGTAATAACTGAAGGCATTTATAGAGGTATTTTGATGAGGGTTGATGTGTTTGTGAAGCACTGCATGGACTATCGTGGGCTGGAGGTGTACTCTGGAGATCACATCCCCTGAGGCCCAGCCAAGGCTGGGTTTGGTTTCCCGCTCCACAGCTCATGAACTCTGTGTCCTTGGATAAGCTGTTGAACACTCTGTGTCCTCCTGTGTGTATGAGAATGCTTATCTCACAGGTAAGGATTAATCAGTGTTTAAAAAGTAATTTGAGATCCTTGATGAAAAGCACTGTGTGGGAAGAAAATAGGTGACCGCACAGGAGCATCTTGGAGATTGTGATCACCCCCATTTCCTTTCCTGAGCTTAAGGGAAAACGTGGCGAGAGGGTTTTTTTAAGCAGGGGGAAAGCTGCTCCTGTGTGTGTGTTTCTTTGCAGCACGAAGCACCAGCTACCCCTGATCCCTGGGTGTGCTTATCCTGCACCTGTCCCTCTGTGGTTTCAGTTATCTCCACAGCAAAATGACAGCTCTGGCTCCTGAGACCTCTTCAAGCCATTATGACCTAAGTTAGCTCACAACCACCATCCTTTACAGGGCTTAATCAATAAGCCATGAAAGCAAACTAATCTTCATTTACTTTTGGAGGCCATTGCAGGAAAGTAAGAATTGCCAGATAAAGCTGGGGATCAGCATTCCTACCTCAAGGCCAAGGGTCAGATATTCGTACACAGGGAGATTGCAAATACAGTTTGGTCCAACAGATGGTGAAATGAGTGTGATGGAAAATTGTACCTCCAGGGGACATCACTTTAATGCATGCAATCACAGATAAGAAGCTTCTTTATTACCAAAAGAATGAATTTAAAAACCATATATAATTTGTCTTCGTGCTTAAGGGAGTGAGGGAAGAGAGTGGACTATTAGGTGGAGATAAGTGGCTCAGTGGAATATTGTATTCATTTGGGGATATTTACTGAAGGATGGGAGGCAGGGTGTCCCAGGTAAAATACAAATCTGATGGAGTTTTAGCATGGTTTCCTTCCTATAAAGGAAAGTTTTTACTGTAAAAACTTGATTCCTAGTATGGAGTTGTTAGCTGTTAAATGTGGAAGGGGGGAGTGGATATTGTAGAGATTCTGACTTATGGATTGCTACATTGTGTGATGTAAATGAGCAAAACTCTGTAGGTGCCTTCCCAGCTTCATTGCAGAATATGTCTACTAGCTTTAGAAATGCAATTTTTGAAGTATGCCCATAACTTCTTATGAAAAAAAACCCCAGATTTGGCACGCTAGGGGACCTGCCTTTGAAAAACACACCTTGTACATGCTCACAATAAATAGAGGGCTAATGGTGTTGACAGGATTTTATCTGGTAATCAGTCTTAACTCCACTATGTTTGACTCCTCTTACACCTCAACTTTTCTTAATTTCATTGTGCTTCTCACTTCCTTTAAATCGTGAAGCATTTGAATGAGGAAATAATTTTGTCACTGTGTCTGTTCTTGTATGCCTGGCCTCTAGGATAATAAACGTAGGGTTTCCTATTAAAAGAAAAAAAGTCAGTTTAGTAGTTTCTTCCCTATTTTTATCATTTTGGGGTTTAAATCAACAAAGGTGATGGTGGATATGCATTACCTTTGTGTTGGCAGAGAGAGGATGCTGCTCATTTAGCCAGAAATCAAGTGAATGATGGAATGGACATTTGCTACATATGTTTCTAAAAGTAGAATCTGAATTTCTTTGTTGTACTCAGCATTTGTGTTCTATGTGGTTATGTTGAAGAAAATGCCAAAACTTTCAATTATTGTGCTTGAATGTTATAATTTTTTGTCAATCTTAAGTGGCAAAACCTTCTGATTTTGTCTAAAACAAAAGCTGTGTATGGCCTTGCATTGCACCTATTACTTTTGAAAATTGAGAATAGCCTACTCAATAGTTATGATAAAACTCGACATGGTGAAATTGATGATTCAATAGTAATTTAATTTTGTCCATGTATAGTTTTGAATGTGGTGCCTGCAAATGTCCCATTTTGTCCACCATCTTGTTTGACTAGAACATCAATTCATTAGGAATCCCTGCCAGGAAAAATCATTATATGGAGGCCCTTCGTGTAGCTTTTCATTGGGTGAATAATTGAGTTCCTAGAGGGCCTATCTGATTTGAAGGCCAAAACTTTCTTGTAACACAGACTATATAAAAGTAGTATAAATCACAGTGAGAGATGAAATGATGCATTTAAATGTACTCTAAGAAAGAAGGAAGCTGCAGTCTAGTCAAGTCCTTTGATTGTTCACCAGCCAATTACCCATGTTATTTAGGAATCATCTTTATATTAATCTTTTGAAAACCCCTTTGCACACTGATGGTTTCATCCTACTTCTTAAATTCACCTTTCAAAAATATGCAACTTTAAAACAGTGACTGATTTATCGAATTTAAATGTGCTTCACCTTATCAATTTCTTTTGCTGAGCCAACTTTGTTATTTCTTTTTCTCATCCCAGTGCTGTGGATAACTGACAATTGATGATAAGCTTTACAGAGAAGATTAGGATAACATTATGTTTCATTAGTTTGGAGTAATACAGAAGTGCCTAACCATGGATAAAAGACAATGGTATAGCTCTTAGCCTGCAGAATCTTCAGTGTGTGAGGTGAACAAAAGGTTACACATAAAAGCAGAATTATAGCTATATTTATGTAGGATTACAGAAATATAAATTACTTGCAACTTTTTCTCCATCAGTTTTTCTAACCTGATAAAACTTGTCTTTTGCTGATGTACAGAAACTGATCCCTGTACCCTCCTTATCTTATTTTCCTTTCCTATTCCTTCCTTTTCTATCTCCTCTGTTATTCCAGCAGCAGACTTAAGGATCTTGGTATTTATGTGCACTCATTTCAGGAAAAAAATTGTCTTGAAAACAAGAAAAGACTTTTTAAGAAATAGAGAGATGAAGAGTTGAGCAGTAAAAAAATCTTTCTCAGACAGAGTTTTGTTGGTAATCCTTATAAATCCTTGTTTTGGGAAGTTTGCTGTCTCTATAGTATATCTGAATTGATCAGATTTTAGGTTTAGCTTGTTAAGGACCAGTTTTAGTCTTTGCATCTTGTAATCTCTTAAATGCCATTAATATAGGCCATTCTGTTTAATTTAAAGCATTTCAAAGGAGAAAACATTTAAGATGTTCATGTTAAACTCTTGATTTTCTGAAGACTGATGATCAGTACCTGAGGCCTCAATTTCTGTTTACAAATTCTGTAAATATTTGTTGTGACTTTTTAATGTTGCTCTAACAATTCACAATTTTCACAATGACACAATATATTCTGTCATTTTGAGCCATTCTCAAGCAATTAATCTTTAAAAATAAACAAAAAAAAAAAACCCCAAAAGAACCCCAAACCCCACATCAAAAATGCCACCCAACCCTTAAAACTAACAACCTGAAAAGAAATATGAAACATAAGAGATTAAATAAGCAAAGGCTTTTTGAGTATAGCAGTTGAGGCAGTGAAAGAATGAAAACATGTCATGAGCAGGCGGATGTATCTAAATGCCCTCTAGTCATTGTCATGGGAGCTTCAGTGAATTTTGGCCTTAAAAGCTAAAGATGGTTTGCATTTATCTCATTTCTCTGGATGCAAATTGAGCTTCTGACAGTTTGAAATCTCGGCAAAAAGCCTTGAAGGGCAAAAGTGGTTTTATCACAGTAAAAGTTAATGTGAGAACTTTGGATTTCTGCTGGTGCAGAACCAGAAATGGGTGTGAGCTCTTGAGTCAAGAGCCCTTTGCCTAGAGGTTTTGGGTTGAGGCTGTTCATTTGGATTTTTGTAATTACTATTTTGAGCTTATATCAAGGTTACAACAGGTGGTTGATCTCTTGGAACCGACTGTTTTGGAACTCCTGCATAACTGGAAGAATTCTTCCCTCCTGAATCTGTCCTGAAAATAAGGTGGTTTTTTTTTTTTTTTCCTGTGACCAGCTTCAGAAAGTTGATTATCCACAGGTTCTGCCACTGTGGAATCAACCTTGGGAAGAGCTTATGAAGTTATAATTAGGTTTCTGTCTGCTAAGCTTCAAAATGTACAACTTCCATGAATATATTTGCAGTACTTTTTGCCTGGTTTCAGACTCCTGCCAAGTTCTTGCCTGGAATTTAAGACATCTGTAGGTAGAAAGAGACAGCAGAGCACTTTAGCTTAGCTGGACAGAAACGTGTTATGGGAGACGTATTTCTGCTGTCAAAAGCTCAGCCACCAGTCATCTGTAAACAGATTCCCCTTGGCCACCACTGAACAAGGCCAGCGCACCTTACTAATGGAGATAGACAAGGAGGGGTTTTTTGTTGTCTTATTCTTAGTGTTTTTTTCCTAATAATTTCAGCTTCTTAGACAAAATGACCCAAGAAAGCTTTCATGGGAGTTCAGTGCATTGATGCACTGGATTTTCACCCGTTGAGACCTATCTCTAAATACTGGTGTGACTTTGGGATTAAAATGAGTTCTTACCTGTCTGCTCCGGTACTGGATTTTGCACCTTTGTTTAAAAAGCTGCAAGTTTTGCCTTGACTGGCTGCTGGCAGGTTTACAAAAGGAAACTTACTGCTCCTCAGGTGTTTGCAGTGATGGATGCTGTGCCAGTACTGCAGGAGCCAGTGGTCAGGAGAAAGGTGAAATGTCAGAATCAATCTGTTTTAAAAGAAGACACTTTCTGAGGGAGGCTGGCTTGCACTGAATTTTTAACAACACATTCTCCTTCCCTTTCCTTATATGTATCTAAACATAACTTTATTCAGCTAGGAGAGATCCACTTGTCTCCATCATTTCCATTAATGCAGAGTTGGATTTCAACAGCAGGCAAACTGGTGTTTACCATGGCAGTGCTTGCCATGTTGACGGTGCTGAGTGATTCTGAAGTGTTCAGTAAATCAGTGAAATTTTCTGAACAGTGGGAAGTTTTGATGTCATTAACAAAAGATGCATGTTAACTAGCAGCTGCAAATTAATTAGAAAAATAAATTAGAAGTTGCTTCTCTCTCTCTCTCTCTCTCTCTCTCTCTCTCTCTCTCTTTTTTTTCCCCCCCTCCTTCTTTCTGCTTCATGCTGTGTGAACCAGCCAGTCTAAAGCAAGGAGATCCAGTGCACCCAAATGTCCTGAGCTTTTAGGATCTGAATATTCTAATTTTCCAAACATTCGGTTTTATGTCCTGCTCTGGCTGCTTTTAGAATATTATGGGTCAGGGCATTGTCTGTCTTACAGTGGTTTTCATTGTCAGTTTTCCTAATGTGCTCATCTGGGGAATGTCTGGACCCCTCTCAGCTCTGTGCCAGCCAGGAGCAGCTCACGTCCATCTGAGCAGGGTCCAGCCTTGCCAAATGGGCTTCACTGTGCTGAGGACCCCATCCAAAACCAGGCAAATGGCATCAGGGAAGGCAAAAAGTGTAATGATACCAATAAATGAGTGATTGTCTCATGTATTGGAATACAGGGATTCGTTTCATAAACCTGTTAGGGCTGTGTTTAGAGCAATCACATCCCACTTTCTTTTAAAGGGAAACAATCTTACCTTTTTCTATGTACTGCTTCTAGCAGTGTCAGCTTCTTTAATTATTGCTATTTAATTATGTCTTAGCATTTGAACTCTCCTCATTAACCTTCATCAGACTGAGACACCTAGGATAATGCAATGGCAAAGCCAACATCTTGTGTAATTTTTTTTTTTCCTCCCTCCACCCTCTTCCCAAATCTCTGGAATTCATTAATTGAATGTTAGAGCATCTGGGCCACTTGAGTATTCGAATCATGCAGGAACATGGGTAGTGTTAGTCTGCTATGGCTCAATAAACCTCTCATTCTCTTGTTCACGGTTCATTTGAATTTTGCAGAAAACTCTGGAAAAAAAAGATGAGGCATTCAAATAAAAATGGTGCAGATAATGGTAGGAGGAGATGAGGAACTCAGACAAATGTTTACCCCAAGTACTGTGTGTATGTGGCACTGTCATCCCTTTAATTGAAAAAGAGAAAGGGCTTTAGAGCAGAAACCCACAAGCCAGGCTCTACTCCTGTGTGACCTTCAGCTGTCAGTGGAGCTGTCCTCTCTATCTGAAAGCAGTTTTTATTTTATGCTGCTAAAGTAGCAGAACCTAATTTCTCATTTGACAAGTGCTCTAAGATCCTGTGAGGAAAGGTATAATAAAAGTGCAAAATAAAACTATATGTGGCAGTATTACTCCTGATTCTAATGGATTTTAGTAGGATCTTTAATCCCTTTATCTACCATGAATAGATGCATTGTCTATAAAAGAAGCTTTAAGCTCTTTCGCTTCACTTTGGTAACACCTTGGCAATGCAAATATGCCTTTGGAGTGTGTCTCACGATAGTAGAAAATTAAAGGGCAGGAATAAAATGTAATGACTGTGATGGGTGTTCTTTTATGGGGCTGCTGGACCTAAGCAAGGCTTCNCCCCCCCCCCCCCCCCATTTCTTTGCTCTCCAGACCACAAAGACAAGGCTCTTGTTGCCTTTTCTCCCAACACAGAGACAGGACCCAGGTCCTGGCTTGGATTAGGCAGTCATGGAATAGAATACAGGCTGTGTCACACCTGGCAGAACTGTATCTCAGAGCTGAGGTTTTACTCAGACCCCTCAGCTGTAGAACCCCTGTGTGCAGCAGAAGCAGGACGAAACTTTCACACTGAGAATTGCCTGCGGTAAGTGTGGAAGTGCTTGTGATAGGAGAGGGCTGACCTTTATTTCACAGAGGGAGAAACGGGGAGCGACTAAACTACAGATTTGTCATAACTAGGTACGAGCATTTATCTGAGCTGCCCAGGCTGGAGGCTCCTCACTCCTCTTGCAGGCAATGCAAGCGAACTGGGAGCTCCAAACGCTGCCTGGTCCAACCAATGCTTGCTTTGCTCCCTGGAGGTGCTTGGCTCATTCCTTAAATACCTAAAGCCAGGTGGGATGAATCCTGGTTGAAAGCCAGAGTACAGGAAGGCAGTTAGGTGCCTGATCCCTCCTTATCGTCTAAATCCCGTGGTTTCTTAAAAGGGCAGAGCTTTTTGAATATCCTCCTGGACATGTTCCTGCCTAATCTCTTCCCTGCAGCCTCAGTACTTCCTTTGTCAGGCTTTGCTCTCCTGTGCTTTCCCAGGGAGCCAGAGGAACTCTCCATTCATCTGCCCAAGGCAATGAGTGACCTTTCTTTACCTTTTTTTCCCTATGTAACATTTGTTGCTACTGCTGGCGAGGGAGCTGTCCCACCAGCTTGGCTCTATGCAGCCCGACTGCTGGGACTGAGGTACAAACTCTGCCAATTGTCAGCTCAGGAAAGGGATTCAAAGCTTCTACCTCAGATGGGAGAGAAGAGCTCTCCTCTGAGCTGAGGATTGAGTCGCTGTGCCTGACCCAGATATGGCTGGGGGTTGCTCAGTCAGGCAGTGAAGCTTCAGGGAAAGAGTTGAGTTGTGCCTTGCCGTGGTCACATCAAGTTGAGTGTCACTGTGTTGGCACCCCAGCAGTTCAGATCTACTGCAGAAGTAGCATCCCCACTGAGGCTGTCACTGCTTCGTTTTGCCTGCTTGTTATTTCTTGCTGAATTAAGTAATGCTTCGGATTTTCTAAGGCCTGGTTCTTCCTCTCCCAGTTCTTCATAGCTGGGAGTCTGGAATAGATGCCTATTTTTTTCCCTCTCCTGTTTACTGTTTGCCTTCTGAATTCGTTGAGCTTCAATTGCAGTCTGTCTCCATCCACAGAAAACAGAGTGAAACCTCTTCCCTAGAAACCTTTGACTGTGCCTCTTTATAGAGATCTTGATTACCCTGAACAAGGTGTCCAAAACCAGGCTATTTAACTGCTTTCCTTTTGTTAAGAGCTCAATAATTCTTTTGCCCTTCATGCAGAAATAGTTTTGTTTACTCATCTTGCCCTTTTTTACCTCTTTCCTTGTCTGAAAGTGAAGTGGGAAAGAGGAGTGGAAAAGCCATAAACAGTGCAGAGAAAATGACAGACTGCTCTGTGTCACTGACTCTGCAGAACAGGTCACCAGGCAGAGACATCAGCCTCCTATTGCCTATGCTCAGTGTTTATTATTTTTTATTTGTCTTTACTGTTGTGTACCTGATGTAGAGACATGCATTTTTTTGACAATGACCAGCCAATAAGTCCACATTTGTCAAAGAGAAAATGAGATAATCATTGTGTGGCCTGGTATTACTGGGAGGGCAGATTAGATTTGCTCAAAAAAGGTGCCATTTTATGCTTACTTTTATGCTCTGTAAATACAGGAAGAGACAGATTGAAGAGATTACTTTACAAAAAATTCCATTTCAAGTCACTGGGGAAGCAGGTAACCTTCAGATCTGAGCTTTGCATAAGAATGCAGTGGAAGAGGGAGGATTTCTATTAACAGTGCCAGCTTCTTAAAAGGAAAAAAAAAAATACCCCAAAATACAAGACAACACTGTCTGCTGCTCTACATCAACCTTTTCTCCCTGCTTGTTTTCTCCTCTCCACCCACCTTGTCCCCTGGCAGTGCCATTAGAGATGAGCCAGTGACTCGGGGCCATTCCTTAGCTGAGGCAAGTAGTCACAGTTCCACAGGCTCCAGTGGAGCAGGAATGATTTATGCTGGCTGAAGGATGGTCCCTCGTGGTTTCAGCCTCACCCAGAAGGTTTTGTGTATCAGCAGTGCTGGGACTTTTGTTTGGCTTTCTGAGGTGACAGAGGTCGCTTGAAAAGTTTGCACTTGTATCCGAAGTTTGAGGCTTTTCATGATGGGGGTATTAACCCCTTTCAGAATTGTTCTGAACCAAAAGCTGGGTAAACTGGTTTAGGGAGACAGGTGGGCTTCTGATTGGAAAAAAAAAAAAAAAGGGATATTTTTAAATAAACAAACAAACTAGATGGACCTTTGTATTACCCAGACGATATGCCATCAAGTCAGGTTTTTATTCTTCTGTTTATGCTTAGATTGTGGAAGAATCGAACTAATCTGCAGCTTTTGTGATAACCTTTGAGGCAGGACTGTGGTTTTATGCAGGGCATAACCCAGTGCAATTCCTGTTTCTTTCATAAGGAAACAGCACAGCCATTGTAAAAATGATTTCATGATATCACTTGCTTTTATGCAAAACCAAAGAGTCTTTTGCATAATAACTGCTTGCAAACTTTTGACACTTGAGTAGAAATGGAAACTTCTGGATGCTTGTTAATCCAAGCATCAATCTGTGTCTATCTTTCCGCCTGAGCTGTGCACCCACATGGGACTACTTCAAGAGCAATAAATGAAAGCAGAGTGTGGTCCATCATGCTACCCACAATAAAAAAATAGAGCAAATTAGAACAAGATAGTTGTGTATCAAGCTCAGATGTGTAACTATCCAAATATCCCCCAAATAATAAATTTATTTTAATAAAGATTCAAGGACGATCTTTGACCACTGTTTTAATTAGGTTTAAATGAAAATTAATTTTATGTTCCTTTTGTGACTCTGGTGCATTTACTTTTCCAGCTACTTCAGGTGATTGCCCATATTCCCAGATTTGTCATATCTGTCTCTTTAACCTTGTGAAATGAAGCACTAGATCCTTTGGCACCAATCACAAAGCTGATGCAGGAAGCTGTGTGAAATCCCGACTTGGGCTTTCCTTTGGTGGTCACTCCAGTGAAATACTCGTGGCTGTACTGGCTGAGCACACAAGGGGAATCAGGGTTCTATTGAAGTCAATGGCACAATTATCTTTTTGCCCACAATTTCATGCTTGGGGGAAATACTACTTGCCTGAAAGGGCTGAGGATGTTGAACAGACAGCATGGACAGCTAAACCCATGCTGTTCCATCCCTGGAAAAGGGAACTGTGAGATTTAGCAGGCTCTTGTTTGGGCTGTAGGTCTGGTGAAGCCTGCAGCGTACTTGGCCCACGGGTTATGAGGAATCAGTGTTCCATCACAGACCTTCAGGCTCTCTTTCCACGGAGCTCGTCTCACTTCAGAAGCAGGAGATGACCCTTTTTCTTGTTTGTGGTGGTGACTGGGTACTCTGTTATCTACACCTCCCTGCAGAAACAGACTCCCTGCAGAGCTGGCTGTCCAAATATGAGATAAGTAGGAGATCTCATGAGAAGCCAAGTATTTATATCTGCTTTACCCTCTTCTGCTGTCCCAGTACTTTTTCACATAACTCCTGGGCCCAGCTGTTGTTGTAGTGGATGGCTTTTAAGGTTCACATTGCTGTAACTCTGTGATCAGCTTGGTTCTTAAGTTAAAAAAAAATAACCAAAAACTTTTTTTTTTTCTTTTTAATTGAGGAAATTTAACTTTGTGCAGGCTCTGCACACAAATAGAACAACTGCTGTTGAGCTTGTCAGTCCTGGCAGTGTCCTGTTGAGAGGCCTCCTGGTGTCAAGTGCACTTGCCTTCTCAATATGAAAAGGAATTTATATTTGTAATGAATATTCATACAAGAAAGACATGGGTGATCCGCAGATAAAACAAAGGATTTTAGCCTCACAAAAGCGGTACTGTGAGAATTAGTATGGAGGGAATCCTAAATGGCACAGTTCAACCTATCCCATCACAGGAGCCAATGGGTGCAATTCTGCCAAAATTTTTGGAGTGGCTTTCATTTACCCCAGCAGTGAATTTGTTACCTACCCAGCCAGACCCAATACTCTTTGGCATGAACAGATGAGAGGATCAGTCTATTAATGCAGAAGATTTAGTACTATTTGTTGAATTTTTCTCATCTTTGACATTTCAGAATGGAGCTTAATGATGCAGCAGTTTAGCTCGAACAACCTGACTGCATGGGGACATTTCTTTTTTCTCTCTTTCTGCTGCCTTTCCCAAGCTTGGCATTCTTAGTGTGGCTGACTTGGGACAGTAGGGTCCCTTTTCAAGTGCACCTACAGGCTTTGCCACAGCTGTTAATCTTCCTTTGTGAAGCAGGAGTTCTACAAGGGCACAGGTTAGTCAGTTTTTCAGAGCTTAAAATAATCCTGTTTCCCTGGTTCCTCAGAAGATGTTGTGTTTAAAAAAAAAATAAAATAAAAAAAATTACACACTTTAATAGAAATACTTTTCCTTCATTAAATTAAATCTCTAAAGCCCAATAGCATTTTCAGTGCTTATATGAAAATGCCAGTGGGGATTTGAGATTAAAAGCGGTATTTTTGTACAAGTCAATGAAGATCTCAATAGGAAAGAACACTCTTCAAATATAAATTCCTCCAGTATCGAGAAAGACAGATTTTCTACTTAGGTCCTTGATAATACTTTTCCCAACCTTGTTATGAAACTCTGTTTTCACATATCTGATATAAGGCTGTTACACATTAGCTCTCCATTTAATGAAATCTTATTAATAGTTCCCTTTTTTTATTATAGAGATATGCCAAGCTACTCAGATTTAATTCATGTTTAACAGTAAACATGAGGTACTGTGGCCCATTAATATGCAGCTCAGGTTCTCTTTTTCTATTAAAAAAACCAAAAAAAAAAAACCAAATTGAATGGCATATTAAAAATGGAATGAAAATATATCTACTATTGATTTATATTGGTATAAACTTGGATGTATGTTGCCATGAATGTCCACTTATATATGTGACCCACAGCTAGAGGAGTAGAAAAAGAATACAACAAAAAAATTCCCAGGAAAAGTTTGTTGGTGGTTTGTTTAGGGTTTGTTTTTGGTTTTTTTATCCTCCCTCTTCTGATGTCTCCTATCCATTCAAGAAAAAAGAAAAAAAAAAACAAAAAAACAAAAAACCCCCCACCCAGCTCCCTAAAAACCTGAGATCTGTATTTTTGTAGATAAAATACTGTATGATCATTGTGCAGATTTTGGGGAAATGCTTTCCAGATTGTTTTACAGGGAAGAGAAGAAACAGGCATAATTTGGCTTTAGTAATAAGTACAAGGAGATTAAAGGTTTTATTTGATCCAAGGATCTCAAAGCAATGTATAAAACCAGATAATCATTACTAGTGCTTTCAAAATGGAGGAAAGTAAAGCAAGAGTTGTGAAAACAAACATTTAAAAAAAAAAAAAAGAAGAGTAGGGTGAGCACATACAATTTTTCATACAATGGCCTGTGTTGGAAAACCTTAAGGATTATCATTGAGCTTTCAGAGAATCCCAGTCTTCAGGCTTTAGGGATGGGAAGAGGTGTCTAAGTCTTCATGCTGAAGCTACTTTTCTTTGTCACCTAAGTCAATGTTCACTGGATTAGCTGTTGAGCAAGAGCAATGAGGATCCTGTAATCTTCTATTCAGTGTGTCAATGTGGAAGGAGGGAAAACAACATTCTGGTTCATGTGCTATATAATGCTATGAACTTTAAAAAAGGAAAAAATTCTCTAGTCTAATGTGTCTGGGATTCCCCTGCGAATGTAAAAATGTGATTTCAGGCGTCTTCAGGCTAAAGAAGGGGTTTTGTCTGGAGATTTTCCTAATGCTGGGCAAGTCTTCTCAGCCTTTAAGTGTTGAAAACTCAGAGGTTGTTGCCACTATTTTTTTACCTCTATGGTTTTTGTGGTGCTCTTCCCTTAGGTACAATTTGGAAATATCTATTAAAACTAGCAGGAGAGACAGAGGTATATGGATTTCTGGGAGACTTGGCCAAAGGAAGAACTCTGGTTGCATGTGGATACTGACATCTCCTGAACTAGGTGACAGCTGAATGCAGTTTTTGAAGATCTAAACTATGGACTTAAATGGGATTTAGGCTACTTTAGTGGCTAAATCTGTTTGCGGATTTATTCCTGAATGCCTTTTGAAAGGTTACTCATCAGTTCGGTGGAAGAGCAACAGAAAGAACACAGGACTTTTGACTTCTCTCCTCATATTCAGACAGTGCTACATTATGTGTGTGACAGAGGACAATGACCTTCAGAAAGTTTTCCATCATTTTAGAAGCTTTCTCAAAAACTAGGACAGTGGTCTGGGCTCAGCCCTGACAACTTTTGAAAAGCCTCTCCAGGGTTCAGTCCTAAATATCATCATTGTGGACATATCTGGTTTGAAAGCTTAAATTCTGCAATGATGAGAAAAATCTGCTTGAATTTAATGGCATGGAAGCTTCTTTTTTTCTTTCTGTGCCTTGGAAATATGCAGGGCTACATTAAACCAACACTTTGGAAACAAAACTGCTTAGATCCACTCTGGCTTTTGCTTGTGCTCTCTGTGGTAATAACTGTGGCTAATGGGAAGATAGCTTCTGCAATTATTATGATCAATAGATTGGGAATGCAAAGATAAAGCAAATTAGGACTAATCTGGTCTCTGTTTCTTCTAAATCAGTTCATAAACCAAGAAGATGGTGCAAGCACTGAGTTAGATTTCATTCAAATCAAGCTTTTGTGTATCATACTCCGAAGGACAGCAGGGCTATGTCTTGTTTGTCCTCTTGCCTGGAGCATACATAATAAATTTTCTACCACCTGAAAAAGCTCCACATCTCTCAAATGTTTTTGGCTGAAGAGCAGTATGGTTGGGTAACACATGGCTTTCACCAGAGGTCTGGGGAAGAGAAGGGAGTGTACCCCCAGCCTGGTGGGGCCAGGGAGAAGTGCACAGTTGGGGTAACGATGTTTTGTTGGTGGTTGTGTCAATCAATCAGTGGTCTGTGCTGGATCAGCTGGTTAACCCATATTTCTTCAAGGATTCATGACTTGAACAGGCCTGAAATTGCTTTTCTCTTACTGACAAAGTGCTTCCTGAAAAATACCTTTTCTATAGCCTGAGGGATATTTGGGAAGAATTACCAGCTCCTGTACAACTGGGGGGCGCTTAGCACAAAGTGGGATGCGTGTGGTCATGTTGTATTCACTGATTTTCAGCTCCATGAGGAACCCCAAGGCTGACTGTTGGCTCTGAAGCCTACCTTTGATAAAGGGAAGTGCTGCTGGATTCCAGCTCAGCTGAAGGCCATTAGCATTCTCCTGCTGTATTACATGCAGATTTTTTTGCTCACAAGAATAGCATTACATGGAGTATGCATCCTGTATCAGCAAAAGAAATGCATGCATGCAGAGATATAGCCAGGGTTTATAGGCTTATTAGAAGACTTATAAACAGTCCTCTCCTCCACCTCCTCTGTCCTTATTTCCCACTGACATTGCCCCTGGCTGTGTTTTCCCTTCTTCACCCTTATGCACTTTCAACAGATTGGGGTGACAAGGTTTGTTTTTACTTTAAATAACTTAAAATCAGCAGCAGAGTCTTTGATCTATCACCACCCTGTATTGGCTGACCCTTGGGTGCACAGAGACTGTTTGGGAGTAAATATAGATTCAGTTATGTATCCTTGGCTCAGGGGCTCAAATGCCAGGTGGCAGAATTCCTTATAGCGAGGGGATGTAGATGCAGTTCTCCCTCAAACAGGAAGGGCTGAGCAGCCAAAATGGTATTAAATGATGTAGGCACATGTGTTGAAATACTTTTTCAGAAACTTTTTGTACCATACAGAATATGTAAACGGAGCCCTGTTAGCACCAGGGTGATATGGAGTAATGCATGGGATGGGAGAGTTGGGGAACTCGGGGAACTTGGAAAAAAAAAAAAAGAAAAAGGACTAGTCTTTTCCATTGCCCCTTTAATTAGCCCTCTATTTCTATTTCAGTCAGGATGGGAGTGGGGGTGGGGAAACAGCACTGCTTCTGCAGGTGTGCCCAGATGCCTCTTTGGAAAAGAGGAGGGAAGTTCCATTTCAGCTGCAGGCCTTGGAACGTGGTGAGATGAAAGCAGGCTCCGTGGTGGCAGCAGCTGGCTGGTTGGGTGCCAGCAGCCCACATTAAAGGGGACCCTGAGGCCCTGCTAAAGCTGGGTGCATGGCAAGGGAGCCTCTGTCATCCTGGAGATGTTTTCACTGCAATCCTCCCTCCTTTACGTGGAAAAGCTGTCGCAGGCTCAGACCACTCTGGATGCTGCCCTTCTGTCATTTCAAAATGTATTCAGTGAGCAGAAATCAAGGGAAAGAAGCCTAGAGATGCCTCCCTGAATACTGGGATGTTCTGAGGACAACAGTAAGGCAACTGAAAGCTGTACTGTATGATCCAGGGTCGTGTTCTTCCATAAATCTTTTTCTTTGGAGTAGTGTCGAAGCTACGTTAGAAAGGCACAGGTGCTGTGGTGGTTGACGCTCTGAAATGCCAGTGGACTCAAGGGGGCAGGAAGATACTCATGGCCAGGGGAGATACTTATGTGTCTTGAAGTGATTTTCTTGCTTGTTTTGCCATTTTCAGGGGTTGTAGGGCCTATGTAGCGTATGCAGGTGGCACCTCTGTTGGTCTGGATGTACAAACAAACCCCAACTGGATTGCAGGTGGAAAAGTCCTGGGCTTTCTTCTGGCACTCAGTAGCTCCTCAAGTTCAAGATGCCTAATTAAAGAGGAGTCAGCAATGTGTCAATGCTGATGGAAGCAATGATACCATTTCATTCCTCTGTAATGTCAACCGCCAGCTGAAAATTTTTTTTTCTTCCTAATTTTTTTTTTTTTTATAAATATGCCCATTGTGCACACTGACTCACACTTTTTATTAATGAGAAATGTAAGGCTTTAAAAAAACAATTGCACTGTAGCCTCATTACTATGAAAAATCCATTATGTGGAAGCCATTTGTCAAAGACAACTGTTTAGTCGCTGTAATTTACATATTTATCAAGTTTGATTGGAATGTAATGACTTTGACTTTCTTCCTTTTTTTTAACCTTTCTAACCCTCTTTCCATGAAAAGGGTGTTTTGGTTTGTTTTATGGGAAAGGGCAAAACATAATTCAATTTACATTGACTATAAAATATACTGATTCATATTTTGAATAATTGGAATTTTTTTTCCTACATTGGAAATTACTTGTATTTCCATGCTTTTACATGGAAACTAATGTGGGGTCTCATTAATCCACGAAGTTTTTGTTTCTACCAAGGGATCCAGCTGGAAAATAGACAGCACAAGACTCTGAGTGTCAAGATAGGCAGTCAGTAATAGATCCCCATAATTCTTGTAGTTGAAGACTGAGAGTGGATGGGTTTCCAGTAGAATCACAATATTTATTATGGGTGATTAATTTGCATCTGATGCGGGGGATGTTTTGACATATTATATTCCCTTGGCCAAACAAGAGGCTGCTGAGGACACTGATCTATCCACACTAGCACCTTACACTCCACTGAGCTGTTACAGGGCAGGCAGAGATGATGAGAAGTTGCTCCAGCAGCTGATATTGGAAGCTGTTAAAGCTAAGAAATGTGGCACTGCTTGTTTGCAACTGGCCCTGAGTGAAGAAATCTTTTCCCTGTGCTATGGAAAAAGGTACAAGATATGATTTGGTGGCTGCAAAAATGACAGGTGAAGAGCAGGTTGTGAGCTCTGGAACATGAGAAGTGAGCAGGTCTGTGGTTCACCTGTGTGTAGAAGTTCATCTGGAGGGGTCAGTCAGTTCCTCTGGAACTATGGTCCAAGAAAAAGCTACAACAATGCATAAAAAAATTGAGTCATTTTAAAAATGAATACCCACCAAGGGAAGAAGCAAGTGACAAAAGAATGAAATTCAGCAAAAGAAACTGCTGGCTAAATAAAAAAAAAAAATACCCTCAGGTTGAGAGAAAGGAATAATTTTTCAGCAGAAATCAGGTGCTGACCAGATAAGGATGGTTCTAGATGAGCTAAAAGGTCCTTCCCAGATCTGCTGTGAAAGGGAATACAGATATTTCAGTGCCTAAATTTGAGAGCTAGTGAATATCAAGCAGCAGGTGGCCAGCCACAAGTATAACCTACGTGACAAAAAATGATCTGCTACAGAAGCTGTGGCATGCAGTTCGTCAGCCCCTTTTCTGTCCTCTGCTGCTTCACAGCATCTCCCACTTGACATTCCTATCTTTGACGTGTCCCATCCTTTAAATAAATGATGACTGAGAGTGATCCCCTTGAGCTTCAACTTGGAGCGTGTTTTTATTAATTTATTTCTCGCTGTGCTAGATTTTCTCCCCCTCCACTTTTAAAGGCTCCTTTGACTTTAATTAAAATTCTCCATAGGCTTATTGCCTTGAGAGAGAGTGCGAGTGTGTATAAATTGGTTTTAACAGTTTGCTGACTAGATAGGTTTTACAAAGCTCTCATAGCCTTCCAGCGTGTGTCTAGTGCAGGCAACAAAATGTGTTTTCCCTTATGCCCCGTGCTGTATTGATTGACTTCACCTCTGGAATTTATTGCTAACTAATGACGGGACAAAAAGGACAATTAGGATCGGTGGACACTTGCGTGCACATGAAGTTAATGTGGTGCTTACAGGGAGCTTGGAGAGGGATCACGTCTGTGAGAGGAGCTGTTCTCAGTTTGCTGCAAGGCAGGGGACTGAAGTGGCAGGTTGGCTGGGGAAGGAGAAGGTTTTATGTGTCCACGTGGAATTTAAACATCTTTGCAGTAATTGTTTTTGCAACATAGGGGGAAAATGTCATAAGCAGCATCTGAATAAGAATGGCAGCTTGCTTAATTGTTGGCCCTTAATAAGAATGGAAAGTGCCCTGCCTCCAGGCGTGCATCTCACGCTTTGTTTTGAAGGAAAGGCAAGGGTTTGACAGGACTTTCTCCTGCCAGACTCTGGGATTTATGATATAGGCCCAATACTCTTAGTGCACTCCTGTCTGAGGTCATGTCTGTGACACTTGCTGGTGCTGGAGTCAGCTGCCAGGGAATGGAGTGCACATACCTAAGCACACCTGATTTAGGGCTGTTGACTCCTCCCATGCCACAGACTCCTTGACATCATGTCCCTGTGATTAAGATCTGTGAAGAGTCACTGAATAAAAGCAGGGGCCTGTGAAAAGGGCGCCTTTTCCACCCCATCTTTGCCAACCTGCTTACATTAAGAACAGGTTTTTCACCCTGATTTGAAGACAATGTCTAACATTACAGTAAGGAGGATTTTCTCTTGGCTGCCTTAGGGCTGTGTGTACTTCAGCCCTGAGGGTAGTCTGCATGCCCCACCTCGCTGAAGTATTTAGAACTTTGAATTTGGTGGGTAAGACCCTCTAATGAGCATCTTGAATTTGATGCTGCATATTTGGGGCTGAATTCTGATCTCAGGCAAGGGATGAATATGAAAAGAGAAACAATTCATTGGGGTCTATTTTTTGGTGGTGGCTCAAGCCTCTCTGCAAACAGAGAGTGCTTCCCAGAGAGGTCAGTGTCATGTTCTGAGGAGCATGGCTCTTCATGAATCTCATTTCAGCAGGTTGCTTTTTATTGACCACTGGCTCAGCTACTGAAGAGCTCACAGTCATAGTTCAGTGAAGGCCAAAACCCCTTGCAGACAGCCTGCACATCTTGCTTGGGATCACTGCTTTCAAGGGTTTGTACACTGAAGGTTTTATTCTTCCTAACCCTGCCAGTCCTTGTCCTTCTGCCCAGGGAGAGTCTGATGCTATACTTAAATCAGAAAAATAATCATCTCCTGTGTCCTGTAATTGATCATGTCCCCACTTCTTTTCAATGGCTGTTTAGGAAGAATAAGAGAGAGAAGGGTGTATGTTGTTGAGGTCTGTCAAAAAGGTGGGACACAGGAGATTAATTGGTGACAGTGTTGGTTGTGTTGGTTGTGTTGTAAAGCCCCCAGGTTTGGGGCTTTAACCCAGCAGGCTGAAACTGGTTTATTTTCAGGTTTTTTTCCTCATAGAGAGAGACATGAGTAGGTCTCTAGCTTTGTCTGCCATTTCATACCACTTTTTATTTTTTTCCTAATTCTCCTCCTGTTATACTTTTTGCCTGTTTCTTAGGTGAATAATATGAGGCTTAGCCCCAGTGAATAGAGGTTTTATAGTTACAGCTTCCCAAAAATATCTTCCCTAATTTTTGCATGTTGTATTGAAGCTTGTTCCTTCCCTAAATTTTTTTTTTTTTTATCCATTGGTCTTGAGAGGTTAATCTAACTGGACTCACAGATTCTGGAGTTGCATCTCATGGCAGCTATAAATATAATTTTCAGCACTGCTTTCCTTGGAAAAATCCATGATGAGCACATGAATGTGGCTGTGCATCTCAAAGAAACTAGAAGAGTTTTGAGAATAGCTCTACTGGGACTCTCAATTCTGTTCTGAAGTGCACATGATTTTGCTCTGTTTTTATATGGGAAAGTCTGAGCACTAAAGTTAATCAGAGGCAAAGCCACAGCAAAACTGAAAAAAAAAAAAAAAAACAAAAAAAAAACAACAAAAAAAAAAAAACCAACCCAAAACAGATCAAAGGTGTCCTGGCTGCTCCTGCAAGTATTGGACTACTCTGTGAGGGGGTAGTAATTCTCTCTTTTTTACCTTGGCTGAAATTCTGACATAAATTATTTCCTTATCTTTAAGTCCATACATACTTATAGCAAACAAACATAGCTGTAGCCCTTTCCACTGGAGAGAGCTGATACAGGATTGCTTTTTAACAGGTCCTAGCATCATCTTTTGAATCCTTGGATTTTAAAGACACACTGAAAAAGTACCCATGTAATGTAGTATTTCAGGTAGACATGTCTTGCATCTGAATATTTTAGTTCTAACTCGTTTGTAAAAATGAAGGCTACTGGGATGGTGAGAACTCTAGAGGGATGATATCTCTGAACAGAGAGAGCATGAAAGATACCAGTTAGTATTGATTCCTTCCCAAAGGATGAGGGCTGGTTCCTCTGGGGCAGCAGGCAGCTCCTGAGTGTTTGCATCTCCTCTTCACTGATGAGGGACTGTGGAGCTCAGTCAAGAGAACCCTGTTGAATGGCTGAAGATCATTATTGCTGTCACTGTTGGTGACTGGAGAAGTGTTGCTGCATATGTAAGATACTGCATTTCTATCTGATGTAAGGATTTTAGAGAGAGATAAGTAGGATGTGCTTTGGTTTATTCAGTTTGCAATTTATTGTCGACCATTGCAAGGAAAAAAAAAGTGAGTACTCTAGATCAGTTCATGTATTCAAATACAGATGAGTGAGTTCTGAATCAATGGTGTTTAAGGAAATGGCATTGAAAGACACTCAAGTAAAATGGAGACTGTAGCAAATCATGTCTAGGATGTTTTTGTCTTGGTGGGTTTTTTTTTGTTTGTTTTTATTTCTTTTCCCTGCAGGTAGACTTTACTTTCTTGCTCTGTATCATCTGAAGGACACATGCAGTTTTTTTTGGATTTTGGGAATGATTTCTGGGGTTCTGGGATTAGACATCAAATTTAACAAGATGATGTATAGCTTTGAGGAGACACATTTGATGTACCACTTAGCCTTCCCATAATTTACTACGTGCCTCTGGTCTCAGAGGGGCAAGGGGTTGATCTACACTCCAACCTGACTTTATAAATAGCAAAGCAGAAGAGGGAAAAGGAAAGCAGGCTGGGGACCTGCTTGCTAAACTGTTATGATATGACAGTGATGCAGGTAGGTGACATTAAATGCTACTGTCTGCATCCTTAATTGTGAGTTGTCATCACCTTGTCCATTTGAGGACGAATAATGTGCTGTTCACATCCCAGATTTCTATTTTTATTCATGGGACTGTATGTTCCAATGTTCAAATGCATAGGTATAATTTAAAACCAAAACCTGAGGTTTTTAGGAGGTTTTTTTTTTGAGGGATTTTTTTAGTGGAGATGAGGAGGGAGGAAAGATGTGAGTGTATCCTGACTGGTTTTGCATGCAGGTAATTATCCTGCCTCGAAAGCATAGTGAGCTGCCAGTATCAGAAAGCCCAAATGGAAAAATGGTTGCTTACAAGATGTAATGAAGGTTAAAAACAAACAAATGGGGCTGGGAGGTAAGGGGGCTCTTGCTCTGTAGTGATTTGCCATTTCTGATTTTGCAAATAGCTCTGCAGTGTCGTTCAATCTGTGCTTCAGCATAATTTTACCAGGAGATATTTCTGGCCTTTTGCTTCACAGTCAGATCCCTTTGCTGGACTATTAAGTTGAAAATGCAGTCAAGTATTAACATCAAAACTGTTTATGTAACCTCCCACCACATGGAACCCCTCCAAAACACCCTGCAGCTGAGGAAGGGAAGGAGAAGGAGGGGATGAAAACCAAGAGCAGGGCAAAAAATAGTGCCTGCTCTGAGATATAAATAGGTCAATTCCTTTCAATAAAAAGAAGTTAGGCTGTTGATGAATGTCTATCTACTTAAGCAGTCGTGGAAGTTCCTGAGCTGCATTCCAGCAGGGCTCCAGGCTGACAGGGATGCACAAGGCATTGTTACAGAGGACTGAGAGGAAGAGGAGGGAAGAACTAAGGCATACCCAGAAAGAACATCATACAGGTACTACACTTTCAGAGTCTTGGTGGCACTGACAAGTGTTGATAACTCTGTCAGCATCTGTCTTCAGAACATTGAGTCCCACTTTCCTACCTGCCCGTTTGTCCCAATAGGCTGCTCACATATGGCAAAAGTCTAAAGGCTCCTTCTCCCCATTTTCTGCTAGTTTTCCTATTTTCTAAAATATATTTAATTTGCTTTGAACAACAGCAAACCAAATCCCAGGGCCTCTGAATAAGGAGGAGTTATGGAGGGGGAATACAATTAATGTCTTAATCCTGTGTCACCCTTTCTTTGAGACACTGTGCTACATTAAATTGATTTTGCAAATGAAAGCTAAAAGCTAAGCAAAAGCCACCAATCTATTTTGCCTAAAGATGATTTTAGTGCTCTTTATGTTCCCCTAAATGACAAACCAATTTGTTACCTGCCTACATAAACATTTGCCTATATTAGCCCCAGAAATGTTTTATTTTTATTAGCCCAAACTTTATCTTTTTATGAAGACACAGGGGCCCAATAAAATTAGTGTGCAAATATAATACCCAATTTGCATTTTTCCATGGTCAGCAGAAAAGCTGAGTAAAATCAATTTGATATTAGGTCAGCATATACATCAATAAAGCATACGCTCACACAGGACCATTGTAATGGTTCTTGTAATTTCTATGCTGCCAGAGTAAAGAGATTAAATAATATTAAATGCTCCAAAATAGCTTTGCTTTTAAGAGGAATGTAAAAAGAAAGAGAGACTTTGGCATAAAACGGACAATAAAGGATAATAGTTGCACAATCTCCAACTGTAAAACATTGTGACAATGATCTCAGAGGCAGGCTTCCTGCAAAATGGCCCCAGTTCAGCACAGCTCTCATGCCAAAATTATGGTAAAGCACATTTTGGAGCACGATAGAAGTCCGTCAAACAAATCATGCACTTAAGCACCTGACAGAGTCAAGGACAGAGCCTGAATGAAAATCCAAGACTTGGAAGGTTTTGGATGCAGTTTCAAGCATTACACGCAGGACCATTGCTGAGCAGATGGTCCATGCACAAAGGAAGCTTTGCTGGAAAAAACCCAGGTAGGACAGACTGGAGGTGAGGGGAGTCCATGAGTGCTGAGAGTTCCCTGTAGCAGTGCTACCCCATCACAGACCTGACCTTCCATGACTTTTGCATGGGAGACAAATTATTGCTGCCTCCCATTTCAGGTAAAATCACACAAGAATAGCTGTATGACTTCTGAAACCTGGAGTCCAGTCTTTGCTCATCACTCTGTGGTACAAATGGCATAATTTTCACCTTCTGTCCCACTTAGTTTCTTTGTACTGCTCAAGCCAACTATATGAAGATGAGAAAGAAAATCTGACCAAGTCCAGTGGGAGGACTTTGGTAGTGACCAAAAATGCCGCTCCTTTGCGCTCTTGCATTGCTGAGATGCACACTCTTGCCTCAAATGATATTTGTGGCCAGAAGGAGCAAAAATAAAAGGCATTAGGTGCAGATCTGGTCTCTTAGGAAAAACCAGAGTACAGTAAACGTTGCTTGGATTTGATTTGCTAAAGCAGGTTAACGTGGAGGAGACAAGGCACTTGGGGCAGCACCGACACTGGCGCTCGCTCTCGACACAGATGTTCCAGCTCTGTTGGACACAAACGAGCCGAGGTGGCACAGAGGAGTGTAATGCAATAGAGTTGTTTTGATTTCCTCTGTGGAGTCTTTAACTCGCAGGGTTTTGAATAAAAAGTGCTGGCAACAGCCCACCTCGTACTGCAAAGTACCTGAGACAGGATGACAATATGGAAGTCATTTGCAATGGAAAACATTCCATTAAAATATATGCGGGTATTTAAATCAAATCGTTATTTGGCCATATGTTTCAGGATGATGGATTCCCATGGATTAGAGCTTTCTGGTCTTACAGAGATGACAAGATTTTCCTAGTACCTTTCTCAGCTTTGAAGTCCTCTGCAAAGGAGTGAAATTCACTCCTAATTTCTCCAGATGGGCACCAGCCTAAAGGCTTTCTGGACCAGACTTCTAGGGCCACACCTCTCATCCTTAGTGCTACTTGTGAACTTGAATCATTAGCTACATCATTGCTGCAAGACCTAAAGAAACTACTAATCTGCAGTCTGATTCTGGTCTGACAAGGTAGCAGAAAAGGTCTTGGATATTGAGGAGTGATGTTCTACCTCAGTTCTATTATAGTACTTCATCTTAGTGGTACAAACGGAATTCCATAAATTTAATATTTCTGCTTGAAATTTCTAGACACTTATCATTAAGCTGCTTTAAACAAATACTGTCATTTTCATAGTTTTTTTATAGTAGCATAAAAATGAAAATTAAATGAAAATGGCTAAGTGAATTTCCTGCTTTTCCATGAAGGTTTGGAATTTGATCTGACTCTCTTTGTAAGTAGAAAATGTTTTCTGTGTGACCCTGCTTTAGTTGCAGCAGTATAATAAGCAACCAGGAGTGGAAATTGCTGTTTCCTGGGTGAGAGCTGAGGAAGTGTTGCCAGTGGGGTTGTTTTAAATGATTGGCTTGAACATGCCAAAGCTTTAGAGGGGAAGGAACATAGGTTGAGGGCCAAACAGCTCGAGTGATTACCAGAGTGAGAGATCTGGGCTGCTTGCTTGCAGCTCATTGAGTTTCTTTTCAGTATGGAATTTGCTTGGTGATTACCACCCCTGTGGTTGCTGGAGAGCCAGAATAGATATTTAGGTTAGTGTTGATTGTTCTGAATAGCATCTCAGATCTTCACAGCTTTGCCTGGGGCAATTCTCTGAGCAGAGGCAGGGTGGCAGTGGGTGAGTACCAGGACCCCAGGGTGTAACATACAGTGACAGATTGTTTAGGTCTCAGTCATAAGTCAAGGTAAATATTGACCATGATGATGATAGTGTTAGCCTTCAAAGGGAAGGGAAAATGTTCCTTTCAGTCTCCAAGATACTTTTCAGAACAGAAAACGAAACCATTCCAGACGTACCTACTTTCCTTTCTTTCCAAGTAAACCTGTTTTGTCAGAGTTTTGTTTCTAAGATTCTCTGCTATGGTTTTCAGAAGGGTAAAAGTGATACCACACCAGATTTCTCTGCATTTCCACAAGTCTCAAAGCTGGGGCTGAATGCAGTGTGCCTTTCTGTCATTTTGCTTAAGTGCTTTTGGCATGTACTGAGCAAAGATATACACTTCTAATCGTCTTAATTTTGATTGATCTTTTCAATCCCGAGGTAGAAAATAGGATGTATTTCTAACATAACATTTAAATTAAAAAATGAAATGGTGTTTTGTCGTTGTTTAGTGGGTTAACCTTGGTTAGCAGCCAGATGTGCACACAGCTGCTCCCTCTTATCCAGGATAGGAGAAGAAAATAAAAAAGAAAGGCTCATGGGTCAAGAGAAAGGGATATAATTTACTAATTGCCATTGTGGGCAAAGCAGACTTGACTTGTGGGGATTTAAATTTATTGCCAATTAAAATAGACTTGCATAGTGAAAATTATTGATTATAATAATAATTCTCGTGTTATGAAGCATAAATAACAGTTTTATAATTGAAAACACACAAAGCCAAAGCCACAAAACACCCCAAACCAATCCTCTGTCCAAAAAATTTCTAACCAGTGCTCTTCAGATCCAAAGAGATGCAGTTGTGCTGCTGAGCATCACATCTGTGCTGAGCCACAGTCCCTTTAATGCAGTGCTGGTTTTTCAAGAGGGGAGGAAAACTCATCTCCTCTTGCAAAAGCGATCCCAGCCTTCTCCTTCTGCTCTTTAAAGTTGGTTTGCTGATTTATCTCCTTTCTCCCACACTACTTAATGTTAATGCAAATGATGTGGGATGGTCATCGACTTCCAGCTGATGGGTTTGTGCTCCTTTTTGCTACCTCCCATTTTCTTCTGCTGAGAAAATTGACCCCACCAGCTGCTGGGTTTGGCGGAGACTTTCTGGTATTTCTTTGTCCTTGGGGTTCAAAACCATCAGAGAATGGAGAAGCTGGTGTAAGAAAGAACAAATGAATGGCTGAGGTATAAGGAGAGCAGCTGCAGGACTTTGAAATGCTAAGGACATAAAAGAAGAAACCTGCTGCAATTATCTCCTGAGAAAAGAAAGAAAAAAAAAAAATTGATTATTTCTATGGTTCTGTAAGGCATGATTTACCATGGGTAAAATGGAGCATTTCTAAGAATTGGAATTTAAAAAAAAAAACAACAACTAAGGTATAGTTTTGAGGACTCTTACACCTTTTTTAAAATAAAAGTCTGATTTTGGATATGTGTTAAACTTAATTAAAGCAGGGAAAGAAAAAGGTGAAAAAAGCCCAAAACAAACAAACAAACAAAAAAAAACCCCAAAAAACAAACCCCTTGGATTTAGTTTCCAGTCTATAAACTTTTTACTTCAAAACAAAGATTTAAGCTGTGTCTAGCAATTGGAGCCTGCTGTGTTTAGCATTACCCCTGCTGTGTGTGTTCAGGTTGAGATAAGACATCTAACTGAGGTCTTGACCTCTTATAGTCTTTAAAATTCCCAGAACCCATTTGGAAAGAGCATAATTTTAATTTCCTGTTTATAAAATGCAGTCACAGAGCACAAACAAAGAAAAGATCCTGGATGACCCATGTAGTTTATGGCTGAAGCAGGTGGCCAAAGTGGTGTGGTTTCAAAAATAAGGGATTAACCCATGTTAAATTCAGCATAGTTGGGATCTAAATCTACCTTCCACCAATTTGTAATTTGAAGGGGAAATGGCACATTTTCATGCCTTCACTGGAGAAGGTTCTTGGGTTTGGGTTTAATCTTGGTCTCTGTTCTAATTTTTTTTTTTTTCCTTTTTTTTTTTTTTTAAACTTTTCTTTCAGTTAAAGCAGATGCAGTCCCAAACATTCAACAGATTTTTAAAAATCACCTCAAAATCCTCCAGAGCAAAGCCTAATAAATATAATTTGTAGCACTTGGCCATTGCCTGGCACTGTTAAAGCTTGTACCAAGTGTAATGCAGGGTGCAATTTGCTTTACCTTGACTGGAGCCCCACTGCTATTCCCGTGGCCCAGAGGGACATTTATCACAAGTGAGAGCACAATTACAGTGCAGTTAAACTCGCTGCAGTGAATCTTGGGGTTGAAAAAGAGAGCTAAATTTGTTGGTGCAGGTTTGGCTGCATGTCATTAGTCTTGCAGCCCATGTGCAGTCTGGGAGGGAGACCCGGTGATGCTGCCCCTTTGGTTAGGGATTGCGCTTGCTTATAATGGGAGACCAATTTTAATAAAAGGACGTGTTCTAAAAATTAACAGTTTTTTGCTTCTACATCTGGGGCGCAGTTCAATGATCTTCATTTCTCTTTTTTCCCTTGCAGCAAACCTGCGTCCAGGAGCTGAACAGAAAGTGGTGTTCATCACTGCACGGGTCCATCCTGGGGAAACGCCCTCCTCCTTTGTCTGCCAAGGTGAGTGTCTGCACCAGGGAGGCAGATCTGACTTCCTGCTGATGCGTGTGTTGGGTGTGGATAGCTCTGGCTCTGAAAGGGAAGCTGACAGATTTATCCACAGTGAGGATATCAGCGGAATCTCTCATCTAGTACCCAGCTGCTTGCCTTCCTTGGAATAGGGAGAGACTGTCTCCAAGTCTTGTGAATGTTTGCTGAACTTGGTCAGAGTTGGACAGAATTGGGTTTTGAAGCTATTTGGGAAGAATGACACAGTCACACTTCACATGCGATATATTTGTGTAAAGGTTCTTTTCTTAGAGCTTTTCCAGCCCGTTGTTCTGGGATTTATTCTGTTAACTGTTTATTTTTTTCCTTGCTGTGTACTATCTCCAGCTTTTCCAACTCAAAGCAGTGACCTTAGTTCTCCAGTAGAATTTTAAGAGGCCTCTCTTTGCCTGAAGCTGCTGCTCTGAGGAACACAGCTCCCAGTGGCTGACAGCTGTTTCCTGCACAAAGCATTCCCGCTAAAAATAGAAAGCAAATTGCCCAGCTTGTATTTATAAAGAGTTGTAAATCTCAGACTTGTGGGTACAAATAAATAAATAACCTTGGCACGCCTTCCTATATTAATAACCCTGGCATGCCTTCAACTTCATTGTATGGGTCTAAAATATTGTACTTGTGCATGTGACTGTCTGCAGCAGTGAAGTGCTGATGGTGTAAATCAAAGCAGCTCCTCTGGAGCCAGGGCAATTTGGTAATTCACTGCAGCAGCTTGGACCTGGCCCTGCTGAGCCGATGAGTTCCATCAATGAAGCATATGCAGAGTTTATTACCTTGTCTGCTCGTGATGCCTCAAACTCGTTTGCCATTGGCCCTGCCTGGTGCCCAAAGACCTCGGTGGGAAAGGTCTGGCACACGATCATGGTCTGCTTTGTGTTCTCCTCATCCTGGCAAGGTGTTGTGTCTGGCATCTCTCTGAGGCAAAAGGTCAGCAGCTGCCCCTTCTGCTGCCCCAGCCCCGTGGGATTGCAGGACACTTTCCTTGCTGGCCTGTAGCAGCAAAGGTAAAACCCTTCCTGTAATAAAACAATGCTTCAGACTGAGAGCAGGAAAACTCAGCGAGTTTCCCATCTCCTGCCGTGCCACAGTCAATGCAGGGCATTATAGCACACATGATGTTTGTTAATGAATATGGATTTTTAATTGGCTGCTTTGATTTTGTTTGTGGCTGCTGGCGTAGCCCTGTGAAATGAAAGGCTGAGGCATGCTGCTGAGGTGGTACTTTGTAAATGATGTTATTTTATTTTGATAATGGAGAGTTTATTCAAAAGGGAAATAATAATAAAAAAAAAAAAGTGGAAAAGCAGGAGGCATACTTAGCCTGATGAAACAGCTAGACAGAATCATGCTCTGATTGTCTCACAGAAATTTTGTGTTGTGAGGAAAAAAAAACAAACACAAAAAGCAAACAAAGGACTACTCCCCACAAAAACAAAACAAAACAAAAAAAAACCCAAAAACCCAACAAAACAAACAAACAAAAAACAAACCCCAACCAAAACAAAAAAAAACCAGGAAATATAATAAAAAATAACAAGGCATATCAAGGTATCAGTTTTGGAGAAGCACATAGAAACTTCCCCTGCCCGCAATTCTAGCTCATGCTTGACTCCTCTGGGGGAGCCTGGATCCACAGGCACTGGAGTCTGCACTGAGCCCCTGTCCCGTGCAGGGAGAGCTGCCTCGTGTGCAGAATTAGCATCCAGACAAGTGGAAATGTCAAACATTTCAAGGCCATTGCAGCATTGTTTCTAGCACTGCCAAATGTGAAATTGGGTGTTTGCTCCATCTTTGGAAACTTTTGTGTGGGAGGATCAAAAGAAGGGATAAAAAAGATTCCTCTGGCAGTCAAGCTGAGGGCACACTTAGGAATTTTATTTCTGGAGTCTCAGGAAGCTTTTTGGCATAGTTAGGTGTTGCAGATTTTATATCCAGATGCCAGCTCAGTGCATATGGAACACGTCAGGATTATTTCTTTTCTTGGTGAAGAGATTTCTTCTTGAATGTTTGATGATGCTCACCACCTGGAGTATTAAGATCTGGAAACCAATCCCAGAGATTCCACAGGAGCAAGCAGCATCTTGTGGATGGAAGACCAGAACTGTGACTGCTCAAGCTTAGAGAATCAGTCCATAGGAGAATAGAGAATAAGCTTAAATGATTTTTTTTTTCATTTTTTCCCAATAATCTTTGGTTTTATTCAGTTCAGTCACTATCTTCTTGAAAGCCTAAAGATAATATCTGACTCCCTACTCATTTTTCTACCTGTCTTTGAGCTGGCCAGTTCCCTTCCTGCTCTCTTTGGCCTGCTCTCTGCTGAGGGATTTTAAGCTGAATGTCCCAAACAGAAAGTTCCTGGGGCCTGACAGAAGCTACCTATTACAGCCACTGTTTGACTAATCAAGGTCTCTGAGAATCAAGTTTTCTAGCTTTAATACATCAGGAGATGCTTGTGCCTGCCTTTTGATCCTTTGCCTTCCACTTCTCCCACATATTATGAATCTAAACACGATTTTTTTTTTTTCCTGTGTGAAAAAAACCCCAAAACACTTATCATCTCTCTGTTCAAAATTGTCATTCTTCTTCATATTGTACTATAAAGAATGCACTGAAAACTGAGTTTTGAATACAAATACCCTTCATTCCTGCAAATGTGCAAGAATTTAAACTTGGACACACATTTCTGTCACCTTTCAACAGTGGAGTCCTTGCAGCAGTAGCCAGACCTCCTAAGAACCATCCAGCAGCTACAAGAAATGCTTTAATATTTCACACATGGTGCAGCTGCTGAGCTTTAATTCAGCTCCTTAAAAGCCTTGGAGGGTCTCTTCCCATAAAGATGGATTTAGAACCTTTTTTGTTTCTGTTTTGGTCTTTTAAGAGTTAGCCCTTTTAGGAAGTTCACCTGGTGGTTTTTAACTGCTTGTGGTGGAGCTCAGGGCTGAAAATGGAGACCCAGTAACCAGAGAATGTATTCAGAATATTCACATGAGTACCATCCAAAGGTAGGGTGGTGTTCTCCTCCTCACATGTTGATGGTCACCATGAACATTGATGTTTGTACCACTTTTAGGGATAAATAACTAGGAGTAGGGTCCAGGATTAAGAGGATTTGCTTTTACTTTACTCTTATTTACCATTTTTTAACCTACTGGAATCACTGCTGCTCCTGGAGGGCTTTTGTAGTGAGCACAAAGAAGTAGAAATTCATCTTACAGCCTGAACTCATCTCTTGGGCTGTTCAGATTTCTGAGGGATTTTTCTGAATTTGTGGGTTTACAATATTTTCCTTTCTTAGATATATTTCCTCATTTTTCTCTCCCACAGTATTTTCATTTAAGAAAATGTGTGCTGTTTTCTCTTCTACACTTTACAGTAAAGGCAAATAAACTAACTCTTACAGATGTCAGGTAACAGTGTGCACTAAAGTGTGTAAAATCTGTGCAAGCCCCTACCCTCTAAACACTGGCCATAAGGCAGCCTTCAAAAGGCTCGGATTTTATCCAAGATCTGAGAATAGGAGCATTTTTGGCCCCAAATATTCTCAGTGTCTCATTTTCTTTCCTACATTTGTTAGATTTTATTTTCTTTGTGGGAGAAAAGCACAGTGTCCCTCACTGTTCGCATACACAGAAAGTTGAAGAAGACACTACTGTGTTTAAATTTAAATTTATCCTGTATGCTCTGACTTTTGCCAGCAGTCAGTAATTCCAAGGTTAAGCATGTCTAGATGTAGCAAGACATGTATTTCACTCATTGATTTAACATGTTCTATTAGCAGGATATAATTTGTTGATTTGCCAGTGGGGCACCCACGGTGTCATCTAAGTGCAGAAATGAAAATTTGTACCCTAAGCCTCTAACAGGGTTTTCCAGGCTGGGATGCCAGAATGGAAAGCCCAATGCAGTACAGGAGGGAGAGGAATCTCACAGCTGGGTTTGAAGTTGCTGAGCACCTCAGGCTCAGTGTAATTTCACCTGGAGCTGACCTTGAATCTTATAAGCTGAAAACAGAACAGCCATTAAAAAGAAAATATAAGAAAAACAGACACCTGGGATTCTTTTCCATAAGAAACAGAGCAAAAATTACTTTTCAATCAATCTTTTTTCTTTATAGCTGCTTAAATGAATGCTCCCTCTTGCTTCAGCTTAAATCAGATGATATGAAATGAAGAAACAGATTACACCAGGCAAGATCTCGATTTTCTGTTTGCATTCTTTGTTTGTTTTTAACACTAACCCTCTTGCCAGCAGAGGGCAAGGGGAAAAAAAAAGAAAAATCTGAAAACTTGTACAAATTTTGATTTTAAGTTTAAAGAATGGACTTAGAGCAGGCAACAGGGTGCCTGAAACCAAGTCTCTCAGCAGCTGGGTCTCAAGTTTTGATGCTGCACTATAACTTACTGGGCTAGTGGGTAATTGAACTTGTTCTCTATGTCACCAAAATGCTCCAGGTTCTATGAAAGATTTAAGTCTTGGACAAATTCCAAAGTGGCCTCTTAAAACCATTTTCTAGTTTGGTTTGTGGAGGCAGTGCTTTTAAATTCTTTGAATTAGATACTGCAGGAAACCTGAAGGAGTTAGTAGGAGAGTGAAGTTGCTAAAATAGAATAAATGTGACATGGGTGTTCAGGTTTTTTTGGTTGTTTTTTGTTTGTTTGTTTGGGGAATTTTTGTGTGTGTGTGTGTTATAGGATTTGGGGGTGGTTTTTTTTTTTTTTTGTTATTTGTTTGGGATTTGTGTTTTTTACTTCTTGTGGGAAACACAGTCATAAGTGTGAGAAGGGTCCTTCTGAAGCCTGTTTATTCTACTTAGAATTAAACCCAACCTCTGTGTTTTCTTATAAGGAAAGAGGAGGAATATACTCTCAAAGTTAAAAGCTGCTTTTCTATTTCTTTTATTAAGCATAAATCTTTTGAGCATTAGGACATAAGTGATGGTAACTGAAGGCCAGGATATGTTTTACATGCAAGTGCAAAGAACCTTTCTGAAGTAGAAGAGGTGATGACCTTGCTTAGCTGTCTCCCGGGTATAAATTTCTCCTAAGGGAAAGAAGCTGAGTTCTGTGGCAATTGGTATAAGATGCTTTTGGTAACAACAGCTGTACTGGGGAAGAAAGCACTGCACCTAGACATTCCTCTGGTGGTAATGATTGGGTCCTCAGAAGCTTGGGGACGTCATCTGCCAGATTTCCTATCAGACTGGATGTGCATCTGAATAAATGCATGGCTTGCATCTCACTTTATCTGTTTTATTCTTCTGTCTAGCAAGCCAATTCATCTTCGTTTCCAGGCTATGTTTCCTACCAGAGGAGGAAACAAAATACCATTCCATAGGGAATAAGAATCCTTTAAATGTATGTTTGTTATATTACTGTCAAGTCTCACTTCTGTCTTCTCTGCCAAATGGAAGAGGATGGAAGCAAACACTTATGCTGTCCTCCTGGCTACTTCTAGACTCCAAGTGGATGCCTCCATATGTATAAATGCTTGGTCTGCGATTCCTCTTTGTATGTATTTGTAAGGCATCTCTGGGTGCAGGAGGGGGCTCTGCCATGGCCATGCAGCCAAAGAATGAATGTTCTCTAGCTCAGGAATGCTTGTTTTGGGAGCATTTTTTCCAGTGTTTCTTTTAGTGGGCTGAATTGCAAAGACTGTAGAGAACAACAACACAGAAGATCCACTTCAAGAGTATTTTTTATATTCTCTTGCCGCCCCAAAGGTATAAAGACACAAACCTTCCATTCCTTTTCAGTACTTATTATATCTTATGCAAATCTTTTCTGGCTGCAGTCCATAGGAAAGCGCATTACCTAGAGCAGAGTTCCACCCTATAAGTGGCTGCTCTCAGTCAAAAGAAGAGTTGAATCTTTCCATAAAGTGAATGGTGTTCTGCACCCAGACTGTGATATGCACAAGTTGTGTCAGGAGAGGATGGGAGCACTCCTGTGCTCTCAGAGGCAGCTCAGCACTTAGGAGAAGGCAGGGAACGTGGTGAGCAGGAGCTGCAGTTCATGGTCTCTTTTGCAGGAGTTCAGGAAACCAAATCATGAGAAGCGAACAAAGGCAACAGAGTTCAGCAGCCCAACCATAAAATGAGCTGCAGGGCTCTCTTAAAGTTGTTAAATTGCATTTATCCTTCCCACCAAGATTTTTTTTTTTTTCTGTAAGTGCATAGCTTCTAGGCTTTAATACAAAGGGAAACACACTCTCCCTGGCTTCTAAAGCAACATGAAAAACACTATTGTCTGTCCCTTGTAAATCTCCTGGATGAGATTTTAGTGTGAAGTATCCCAGGAGAGAGGAAGGTTGTTCTGAGAATAATAAAACATCCATATTGGAGTAATGGAAATAAAAGCTCCTTTTAAAGTTGTGTTGATGTAAATAGACCATTTGAGGGATTCCTGCTACCCAGCATGGCACTGTTATAAGATACCAGAGGTTCTGAATCAATTCACTGAGGTGTCAGGCAGGTACGAGAGGTTATACACCTGGGTTCCTGAGCTGGAGGAAATCTATAATGAGTTTAAATTTCTCTGGCTAAGGAGTTATGTGATTCACTCACAACATGTGTTTTAGGGAACATCTGCACAGAAGAGGAGGTGTGCTGGTGACAGGGTGTGGAGGGGGACTGTGCGCAGGCTCGGTGTTGCTGTTTGCAACAGCAGAGAAATTCCCAGAATTTTGGAAATCTGAGCTGTCCCCAGGGGAGAAGCTGTGTCATCTGTGGCTGTTCCTTGGCTGAGACATCTCTCCCCACCAACAGCGGAGGTTGATGTTTGATCTGCAGTAGCAGGAACAGAAAGTTGTTCTGGTCAGGCAGGCTCACCCTGCTCCAGCTCAGCCCTTAGTGCTCATCTTTCTGCTTCCAGTAACTCCTCCTCCCTCGGACAGCAAGGTCAACTTTGCCTGTGCAGCTAAGAAATGTCAAGTGCCTTTGTTTGATTCAGTTTGCCCTTTGCCCAGAGCAGGCCTTTGACTACCTCTGCTTAACTAATCCTCTCGACATTAATCACAGAGCTAAAGGAACCCTTGGTCTTCAAGGGGGAGTATTGAGAAAGGCTTCACTGTAGAACAGCAGGGAAATTTGTTTTGTCTCCATGTGAGATTGCCCAATTAATCTCTTGAACATCCTGGTTTTGCAATATTTCTTGACTGCTCATACTTTTGGATAACTTTGGCTTAAAGATCATTTCCTCGCAGCCCTACCAACCTCCCTCTAGGGCAAAGCACATTGTATTTCTACACACTGCGGCACTTTGCTGATGTCTGAGGATGGGAAGAAGAAAAAATATTGATTCACCTGGACTTCATGATCACTTGGTTTTCCTTAATATGGCCTGTTTTCCCCACTAAAAAGTCCACTAAAAAGAGAGTGGATTCTGAAGGCGCAGTCCATGTCGGCCCTGGTTATCAGGGTAATTTTGTGTTTATTGCTCTGTATGGCCATGGGCAGCAAGTCCTACACTTTTAGGGACCTGCATTACCCCCAGGTACCAGATCTCTTTTGGACTAAGGCAGGAAATAAATATCCAATCTCAGGATAAAGATGTAAAAACCACAGGAAGTTTGGGGGTGTCTTTAGATCTCATTTGCTTGGCTCTGTTGTTAATGAGAAGAGAAGGGCTCTGATAAGTGACCATCATTGCCATCAAGGAATCAAAGTTGAGAAATGCCCTTTCAATCAGTGCAGCAGTATGTGAGAGGTGTGCTGATCGAGCTGCAGGTCAGGATTCACAATTAGGAATCTCTTCTAGTTTTTATAATTTAAGCAGTTTCCATTCTCCTTCAGCAGCTCTTCCTCACAACTGATATTAATCTTGCTGGTTTATTGTTTCCAGCTTTGTCTTCTCACCCTTTGTTCTTTGCCTGCCCTGGCTGGGTTCAGCTGAATTGATTTTGTTTTCGTTTTGTTTTCAATCCTTTTGTCTCCGAGGTGCCCTGCACTTCCCTTCCCGCTCCTTCTGCTTTGCTCTGAGGAGCCAGCATTCCTGAGTGACTGGGACCTGCACAGTCCACTGCACACTTTTCTTTGACACAAGGGCACTTGGATTAAACTTTCCCTCTACCCCTGCACAGATTGCTCAGCTGCTCCTGGGGTGCATTGTGTGCATGTTTAGGAGAGCCATGACTCCCTGACTTCTCCAGTTTACAGAGGAAAGGGTGCAAAACTTGTTTGGAGGGCAAAAAGATGGGACTTGGGATGAAAGCAGGCTTCTGGCCCAGACAGCAGCCCTCTAGAGGCTGGCTTTGTTCTTTCAGTTCAGTCTGGCACCTCTGTGCTCTGAGGATGGAAGGAAAGGGAAATGGGGCACACTCATGACCAGTTCTGCTTAACTTTACCTAAGAAAAAATGTAGGCACAAATTGCTTTGCTGGGACCCTAAATGCAGGGGCAAATTTCTATTAAGCAGTTTGTAGGCAGGAAGGGTAAATTAAGGGGAGTTTTGAACAGTGGCAAAGAGCTCTCTAAAAAGTCACTCTTGCCAGGAAGGTTGGCTCCTTAGCCATGATGTCACCCCCTAAGTGGCAATTTTCAGATGTGGCCTGTAGTGTTAGCTCAAGAATCAAATTACTTATTACATGGTAATGGTTACACACTCCTGGTATCTGTGCTCTGACTTGGAGGTTATGTTTTAGTCTTTGCTGCTGCTAAATGTAAAAGACAATTGGAGATGGATGGATTTTTAAAAAAAAATATTTTAAAATGCTACAGGGTTTTCAAAGAGTGATTTATTATAAATTTCATGCAAGCTCAGTTGATTTTCTCCTATTTTCCCTTTCTCTCTCTCTTTTCTTTTTTTTTTTTTCCTTGTTTCTCTACTTTTTTGTCACGTTATCATTGATGGAAAAAAAATGTGATGGGGAAGAGGAAGAACAAAGAAAGACAAAGATCTGGGATCACTTAAAAGGGGGGAAATGTGAAGCCTGTAGGTCTTATTTGAATTTCTGTTTGGAATTATCAAAGTTTACTTCCAAATTTTCAGCCAGTGGTGCAGTGTGTAGGCAGAATTTTAAAAAGATGGATGTAGTTTATATTATTAGCAAGCATAAGCCAAATCTTTGGGTGACTACAGAACAGGTGTGACACAGACAGTGACAACAGGGCAAGTTCTGGTTCACCTTCCCAAAAGGAGCATCACTGAGAGGTCTCAGTTTTCAGAGTTACTAAAGTTTGTCTGCTGTGATATTTTAGTACAACACTGACCATCTTTGTGTCCTGTTCCTTAGAAACACCTGTGCTTGGTGTCATAACAGCACAGAGAGAAGAGGAGGGTGACCAATTCCCAGGTACAGGAATTTACAGGAGAAGCCATTCAGCCACAGTGAGCTTTACCTGACTTCCATCAAATGGGACATGATATGATTCAAAGGCTGTGTGTGTCACTCATTCCTTGGGAGAAGCAGGGAACAGAGCTAGAAACCTGTTAGAACTGCACCCCTAATTCCCTGCAGGAGGCTTGCCTGCCCTGGAGGCAGCAGATCACTGGGATCTCAGTTTGCCCGGTGTGTTCTGTGGCACCTCTCCCTTCTGAAGTCTGTCTCCTTCATGCAGTAAATGGGGCTGTTTATTTCAGTCAAGTTTACCTTTAAGATCTTAACATTCAATCTGACTGTTCAAGGTAGGAAGTTAGACAGTCCTTGCCCCTGGTTACATGTGAAGTCTGATTTTTCTTCCTGGCAATTTTCCTGATGGCCAAGGATATGAGGGAAATAGCACCTTGACATCAGCTGGTGTGGTCACAGTGCTGCCAGAGTTTAAACCCATCATTGCAAAGTGCTTGGGGAGAGCTTCTATCTGGGGCTTGCTGGCACTTGAGATTTCATTTGCATCTGATGCAGACTGTGAATGTAGAGTGCAATAGAACATTTCTCCAGAAATTCTTATTCTGGGAGCATCTTATGCCTTCATAGTTTAATATGCTTCAAAGCTGATTTTGCAGTAAGACTGTCTCTAAACAGAATTCTTTAGGAAATTGTTGGGGAATTTTAGCTGATTCTTCCTAAAACAGCAACAACAAACCCCCTCAATCCTTGGAGGCCTCCTGAAATTTATATCTTTCTGACTTTTCTCCCTCATGCTGCTCAGATAGAAACTCATGCTCTTATACACTCCTGGAGAATTTCACTTCTTCACAAGGAGAGGTGTCAGTTGCTTGTGGTGGTCCTATTCATGCGAGGAAATTTTGCTGATAATTCTCTTTCCAGTGCTAATTACTATCCACCTTTAGGATCTGCAATGCAGCTTCATTTTCTCTGGAGTGGAGGCAGGGGCTTATGCCATATTCTGCTGCTTAGCAGCCAGCAGCACTTCTGCATTGACAGAGAGTGACCCTAATTTATTTCTGCAGAGCTTTTCCTTGCCTGGATGTCATGCAGCGTAAATAAAAGTACAGATCCATCTCCACTGATGAGGGACAGAGCAGAGCCTTTGCAATTTCTTTCTTCATGTAGAGACATGGTTATGTTTTTTATTCTTCTATATGACCAAAAAATAAACCACAGGGAAAAAAAGCTTTTTCCTGCTGGAGCCTAGTGCCAACAGCTATCGAACAAGTCCCCTCCAATACCACTGAAAGCAACTTGCAGGTACACAATTTTCATCTCTGAGTCAAGGGGAGGAAGTTGAGATGCAGCCAGCATTTTCTTTGCTATCAGATCTTCCCTGAGGATTCCATTTTTGTTTAATAAATCCCTCTTTCTCTCTCTTTTTTTTTTTTTTTTCCCCCTAGCAATAGTTCAGGTGTTACACACAGTCCCAGCTTTATTTGCCTGTCAAAACTGAAGCTACAGACTTTGCTGTGCAGATGGACTTCCATGTTTCATTTCAGTTTTAACTATCCTTTGACACTGATTAGAACAGCTCAGCCTTTACTACCTTGATACCATCTGTCAAGGGGAAAATGGATACAGATCTACTTTAGTCTGGCTTTGCTTATGTGGTAATTTTGGATGTCTTTGAGTGGCAAATCCAGAGCAGGCAGGAAACTCCCACTGGCTTTAGGGGACAGGTGGCCACCTCTGAGGAAACTGATGCCACTCTTGCCTTTCTCATGCCCAGAAGGGAACCACAGGAGAGTGTAAAGCAGTTCTTCATCAACGGGATTCTCTCTCTCTGATTCTGGAATCTGATGGTTGCCCATTTTAGACCTGCTGCCTTGCTGCAGCAACAGACTTGCCTTGTCCAGACTAAGGACTTTGTGCTCTGCTTTTATGCTGGAGCCTCCCCAGTGTCTTTGCCTCACTGGGAAGAGAAGAAGCTGCCTTGTCCCTTCTCAGTCAATTTGAACAGAAGGACAGGAAAATCCTATGAAAGCGAAGCAGTATAACCTGCAAACCCAGTAAAGTGGAAATCAATGAAGCAGGCAAAAGGTGCCATTACAGCTGGCTTAGTGTAAGTTCTCGTGTATCAAGAGCTACAAAGCGATTGCCTCGTTCGTGCCCGCAGGGGAAATGAGGGAAATGGTTGTTCAGGCTCCTGCCAGGTCCAGCTGCCATTGCTTGGGTCTGGGCAGTGTATGGATGCGCCATGTATGAATGGCAAAGCCACGTCTCCAGCAAAGGTGAACAGCTGGGCTTCACTCCTGAGGAGGGGACAAACACCTCAGCTCTTCTCTTTAGCTGAGCAGATTAAAGTTCTGATGTGAAGCACCAGAAGGAGTTGCTTTCTCACATCCAGTTTTGTTCTGAGTCCCATACCTGTGTCCTTTTGAGATGCAGAGCATTAGGGCACCACATCAGCCATGGGGGCACCCGGTGTGCTCTTGCTCCTGTCCAGCAATATGTGTTCCAATTTCATGCCTGCAATGGGTGCACTCCCAGCACCAGGAGTCTGTCTAGTTCAGGGGAGCCCACTTGTGATATGGCCCGCAGCAGATGTCTACAGGTCATTGAAGCTAAAGACAAATTAAAAGAGATACCCCCCCAATACACTCTCCCAACACCCTACAGGTGAAGGGAACTGGGAAGGATAGATGGGAATGAGTGATGTTCTGCAGGTCTCCTCTGGTCTGCCTGACTCAAGCCTGTTGCCTCTGGGTCTTTTCTTGGCTGAGCAATGTTTGCAGATGCTGGAAGCCATTTTTAGGACGTGTTTAAAAATACTTATTTTTCATTTCTTCCCTCATGTTATTTATATAATGCCCTTTCCCTTTTTCACTGTGTATTAGATTTTCATATGCAAATGTATTCTCCGTCTGCCTCCAGAGAAATATACCTTTTGCCTTCTCAGCTTACCACACATTCTTTGCTTGGGCTAATCTCTCCATCTTCAGGATTCTGCAGCTTTGTTGGGAGCACAGTTGGTGCTGTAAGGGCTCAGAGCAGCTGCTGCTGTGTGTGCAGGGCCTGTAGAGCAGCACTCTGTGACAGGGCCAGAGGAGGTGCTGGGCAAAACTGCTCCCACCTTTGCTGAGCCAAGCACACCGAAATCCCAAGGGTTCCTGATTCCCAAGGAAAGGCACCTGCTGCCAGGGCAAGAAGAGATAACTCTGGCCATACAGGGAGTGCTCTGAATCTGGGGAGACAATTCAACAAAAGGCTTGAAAGGAGAAGGTTCACTGTCTTTGGCTATTCCTTGCAACTTTTAGTGGTTTCCCAAGTAGAACTAAGCCTGATTAGTCTTCCTTGTGTCCATCAAAGTTTATTTTTATCACTTTTATAGCTCTACTGGGATTTTTTTCCCCGGTGCAGGCAACTTTGGAAAATTTACACTTGTGGTGCAGTCTTCCTGCTGGCCCTGGAGAGGTTTCTGACCTCCACGTCTGCAGCTGTCATGATGGGGAAGAAAGCAGTCATCTTCCAGGCTCTGGGGAGCTCAGCCTGGTCCTGGGTAAAGCAGCAACACTGTAATAATGATGCAGTTTCTCTATCTCCCCTGCAAGACCTTTACAGCTCTAAATAGCAACTGGAGAACGAAGTGATTTTCTGTTTCTGGTTTTTTTACCTCCTTGCTGGTGCTGTGTGAGCTGTTGGTGGACAGCTGAAACTCCCCTTTAGGGCCATGGTGAAAAGTCTGATGTTTTTTGAGCTGATAAGAATAGCAGGAAACAGTGCAGTGATGCCTGAGTTAATTCTGCCAGGGTACGTGCCTGCTTGACTCTGGTTTGCGCATTCTGGGTTTTTCTCCTCTTGTGTTTATTTTTCCCCTCTTTGCAATCAAGTCTCTATTGTGGGTTGTCTCTTGTCTTGCACATTAAGAAATGTGGAATCTTCTGTATATTTCTGTTCAACTCTAAGGCTGAAATCCTAGTTGTATTTAACATTAGTTAATTCTGTAAAAATTGAGGGCCATAATGCAGTGAATGTTTTTTTGAGCTGACTAGGGGACTCACACTCATGGGAAGGACAGACTTTGAATAATAATGACCAAGCACATCATATTCTGAGGTAACATCTTGAGAATTATTCTGATAAATCCCAAGTAATTCATTAATGGAACAAGATCATCTGATCCTTGCAGTGTTTCTCCAGGAGCCCTTTTGTTTTTCCCCTGGAGTAAAAGAGGCATTATCCAGGGGGTATTGGTAGGCTCATTTTGATGCAAAGAGAACTCCAAGCTCCTTACAGCATATTAAGAAAATTAAAGAAATGAAAGCCAGCCAACAAAGCCACCCACTCAGTCTGTGCTGTGCACTGAATTTAGGAACCCTTCAGGCAATCCTGCAGCAGCAGCTGTGTGCTCCTGCCAATACCTCCTCTCTTTGTCAGCCTGACAGGTTCTTTCAAGTCAGTTCCACTGGTCTTTGCTGTTGCATCAGTTCCACTGGAGAACTGCCCCTGGGCCCGGGGAGATTAGTTTGTGGTTAAGCAAGCAACATCAGCCATCAGGGCAATTAGGGGCTGAGATATGGGCTCATCACTGCAGAGGGCAGGAGACACTCTGCTTCCCTCTGTGCAGGTTTGCACCTCTTACCAGGCAAATCCAGCCCCAGCCTCATCCTGCTCTTCTAAATTACCTTATTCCTTTGGAGCTTGTGGGTGTCCCATTGCTGCAAGGAACAGGAAAGGCAGAGACCATGAAATAATGGGAGGGATTATCCCGATCTTCCACCCGGGCTTGTGGTGCTGCTGGAGAGAGCACGAGTCCCCTGCACTGTGGAATGAGGGAAATGGTGCCACCAACACCCTGCTGCTGCACTCTGATCAAGTGTTCAAGCAGCCTGCTGCTGCCACAAACACCCCAGCTTGAATCTAAGTTTTTTTTCCCCTTGTTCTGTGTCTTTTCCTAAAGCCTGAAAAGATACACAATCCAATTCAATGGCATCAAAATGAATCCTGAGGCCATAAATTGCCGTGCCCAACAGATAAGAGAAAGGCTCAAACTGTTTGGGTCCTTGAGGTTTCCAGCTTTTAAACTGCCAAAGCATCAGAGTAAGACTTAAGGCATGTTGGAAGACTGTTTTATCAGAACAAGATTACATTAATATGACCTAGGTCATCTTTTGTAACAAAATAATTTGTGCAGTCTCATCATCTACTCAAGTCTAGTCATGTTTAGTAATGGTAAATCTCATGCTAGTCTCATGTTTAGTAATGCTTTTTTTTTTTTTTTTTTAGACAGGATTAGGCTTTGGGTAGAATGAAGTATCTAAAAAAATTTTAACTAGGAACTAGACTTGTCCTCACAAAATAGCTTAATTGTCTTTTCTTTTTCAGGCTGACAATTTTAACAGGCAAAGTAAAATACCACATTTTACCCTCTCCAGGTAATCCTGTGAGGATCTGAGAACCAGCTATAGTTTGTGGAACACTTTGTGTGCTTCTTTCTGTGCTTATTTGTTTGGAAGAAAACAGCAGAAGTGAGAGCACTAAGGGCTGCAGTTCTGAACTGACCAGCAGCACTGATTGTCTCTGTCACCAAAAGTCCTTCCATTTTGACATCTGCAGGGTTGATTTGCAGAAAGTGCTTATCTTCAGGAAAGGCTGGGCTGGGGATGGACTCTCAGTGGAACAGATCTCAGTAGTGACAGCTGAATAAGAACAGAAAAGTTTCAGAATTTTACTGAACACCTAGCATTTTGTGGCCACTTGCCATGTTTCCAACTACAGTCGGCTCCAATGAGCCTTCATGAGTTTGTTTGGAAAATCCATCTGCTGGTTTTAGCCCCAGAGATGCCAGATTTGCTGCCCTGCAAATCTGGCCATTGCTATCTCAAGTTGAACACACTAAGATAGCAGACTCTGGTAGCAACTTGCCAAAAATCAGCAGTGCTAGAGACTAAGATCAGGCATTCTGGCTCCTGATCCCACATCCCAGTCACTGGGAATGCCAACTTTAATTATGTTTTACTGGCAATGTATATCTGTATCTTTTCAGCACTGAATTGGGATGTTGTGCTCCAGCCAAGCACCAGCAGCCGCATATCCTTCAAAGCAGATGTGAATCTTTTTATGAGGAAAGAGCAACAGCTCATAAAAATACATAGGAAATCCCAAACACTCATCACTTAGCAACTTTCTACACTGAACCAATTGTACTTCTAGACTGCTGATTTGTGACTGACTATTCCAGTCACATCCATTTCACTGTGTATTCTCCCTGTTTGAAATGCATCTGCAGTGTCAGGGTCTGGAACTCTTTGGTGTTCTAAGGCCTTGTTTGCATGGTCTAAATGTAGAAGTCTCTACAATAGTAGGAGAGTTCATGTGAAAGGCAGTGGTGTAAATGTACTTCCTTTATGGGAAATATCCATAATAAATATAAAGGCTTCCATCCCAGTCAGTCCTGTCCAATCAGCAGACACATTAAAATGGGAAACAAGGTCTGTCTGTGGTATCACATGGTCCATTTTCTTGCCCAGGAGTTCCAGAATGTTTTACTATGGCACAGTTTTCCCAAATCTTCATTGAAGTGGCAATCTTAGTAGACATCAAACATCATTTGAGACTGTGATGGCAGAAATGTCTCCTGCCTCCTTACAAGGGTGTGAGAAGGATTGTTATTATTAATTAATTCTGGAAAGCAGTTGAAGTGCTTGGGTAGCAGAATGGTCAGAGTCATTTCATCTCAGAGCTGTGATGAGCAATGGGCACTCTGTCCCTATGCCCTGTGATCTGCTGATGTGTTCAGAGAGGGCTGTCACACACTTGTGGTCCTCCACCAGAGACTTCAGGCCCCCCAGTTAGACCATTACATGCAAAAGAGGATTTCTGGAAAACCTGGAGGGATGGAGGTGTTGGCTGGGGTGCCCTGACTTGGGTCAGCAACTGGACAGTGCAGTTTCTCTCTCATACTGACAGAACCCAACTGGGAGGCTCCTGGCTGTGGTTCCCACTGCTTGCCATGAATTTGTGTGCCAGCCACACCAAGTTCCAGAGTAATTATTTGTGAAACCCTGGGCTAATAGTAGGAGGGAGGGAGGGAATTGTCAGGAACGATGGGTTTTTTAAATCTTCTTTAAATCAATTATTGTCTGAGCTTACCATGCACATTAAAACTGGATAAAATCCACAGTGCCTTGCTCTGCCATTTGAAGTATTTGTTGCCAGTCATTCTCAATTCCTTTGCATGCAGCCCCTCCAGCAGAAGCATGGTTTTCTCTGGAGCTGACATTAGCACCGTTCAACCGGGCTGGGAAAACGCAACGAGGATTGCGTTCCCTGGGAGACAGGCTGTTTTCCATTTATTCCACTGCTTTGGAAACAGGCCTAGCAGTAATGGCCTAACATATCTTAAAACAGGAAAATTACTAATTCAAGTCAGTGAGCATATTTTCATTTTAAAAGAGTAACAAATTAAATAAACTCCCTGCATTTTGCATTTGAGACCTCAGTGTTTCATCTGCTGTAATCTAATTCACCCATTCATTTCCTGCACATTCATTTTATCCCATTATTTGAGATTTCCTTTGCTTTTAATCCTGTGTTTTGAGGAGAGCAAGACTTACAGCAGAGAATAGACGAGAGACTAAACAGTAAATAAAAGAACAAACAGGCCGTAATATAGCTTGATGTGTTTCTAATCAATCTGCTTATTGCAGCTGGATCCTGAGTTAGGTGTGCAACTTTTCTGTTTCAAGTTGATTAAAACTTCTTTAAAAATAGGTGAAGTGCATAGTTCACCAGATACTAACTGTTGGTTTGGTTTTTGTTTTTTGCTTTTGCTTTTTTTGTTTTTACAATAACAATGATGGTTGCAGGTTTAAAGACACAACTGAAATGACCATGGGGACCTATAGAATTTTTGGGGGGTGCTTTTAACCAACCAAATTCAGGCAACAAGATCTTACTTAGGCCTGAAATATTTACCTGTCTAGCTGGGGAAGAACTGCTGTGTGATCAAAAGGTTTGATATTTCCAGAGAATCAATCAGCCTATCTCCCTCTGTACCCTTCAGAAATAATGTAACCAGGGATGTCCTTCCTAGAGCTGTCTCACCTGCCTTGGTTGGCTCTGATGTGTTTTGTCATGGACAATTGTTGTTAAATTGTTGTTTCCCTTGAGACCTTCCTGCCCACAGGAACCACTGGGGAAAACTGTTCACTTTCCCGCATTCTCAAAAAACTTGGCTGTTTTTCATCATGTGCCACCCGCAGGCCTGTGCAGGTCCCCTCTGAGCCTTTCCTGGGGGAAGTCTAAATGAGAGCTGAACATCAGCAGAGGAAGCAGGAGAAGAGTCCGACCTGAAAAGTGGGGTCTGATGTATGCTCACTTCATGGAAAACTGTTCTGGATCTTCACCTTCCCGACTGCATAAACTACTGAGAGAGAGGCATGTGTATGCAGATATACACCAGTCTGGGCACTGGGGAACTGGTGACATAACTCAGGCATAATTTTTTTTTCTTCATTTAGCCATGTAAGTGGTGCCTGTCTCCGTTTTGCAGTGCATCTTCACCAGCTGTATTAGCTTCTATAATTTTGGTGAAACAAACCTTTTGGTTTTGCCATGGAATCAAAAGGGGTCTCTGGAAGGATAAAGCAACCTATTAATAAAGCATTCAAAGTCTATAAGTTCTTTCTGGAATGATGTTAGTGTTACCCTTCTTCACCCCCTCCCCAGCCCAAGAAACATGTTTCTTAAAAAGTGTGAAATACTACAAGCAAGAGACATTGGAGTTTGTCAGTCTGTTTTTCCACATTAGGAGGAGGAGCAGAATTGTAAGAAGGGGCAGAGTCAGCATCTGTGATGATCTTGTGCATATGGAGCCCTCTGTGATGATCTTTTGTAGGAATAATTTGGGTGACAGCGTGATGTTAGATCATGTCAGTAACCCCAGTATGAGTCAGCTCTGCTCGTTTATCACCCTTCACATGCTTTCATTTTTGTTCTTGCTGTTATGCTGAATATTGAAGCATTTGAGACCAAGGCATTTTTAGACCATTTCTGCCTGTTGGGCTCTGCTGGGGGCTGCACTGAAGGAGCAGCTGTGCGTTCTCTGGAGCCCGCTGTGGCACAGCATTGCTGTGACCTGTGCTGGGCCGGGTTCAGTGGGACTAGGACACCTTTCCCACCATGCTGGGCTGGAGAAGAGGCTCCATCTGTCTATTTCACGTTTTGTTTAGTTATTTTGGATGATGGGTCTTTTTCCTGCAGTCCCATGAGGCAGGGCAAAGGCTGAACAGACAAGGGCCTTGTTGCTGAAGGAGCAAGAGCTCTCAGGCAAATGGCGGTGCGGTGATAGCTCACTGTCATTTATTCTGTGTATTGTACTTGTTTTTTTGAGACAAAATATTGTAACTGCTTGGCCAATATTACCTGTAATTTTTTTTTTTTTTTTTTTCATTATCACAATGAAAAGCCTTTCCAAAAAACTCAACCCCATATTTTGGCTTTCTTACTCTCCACTGAAACATAACTATAGCATCATTCACATTGGATTCAGTCTCCTTTAACAGTATATTTCGATAGTTTCATATGAGCATAAGCATTTATGTCTCCTTTACATTTATTTCCCAATGAATAGATCCTACGGTTGTTAGAGCCCAATTGTCACATTCTCTTTAATTCTCTCCAGGCTGTGGCGAGCTGACCAAAGGGCACCTTGAGTTATTCAGCATTAGGAAATGGGTCTGAAAATGTAAATCACTTCTTTCTTGGCATATACTAGATATAGTGCAGGGTATGTTTGCATTAGCAGTTGCCATATTGCATTAGGATCTGTGCTGATTAGATTTTCTCTAATAGGAGCAGGGCAAATGTATTATATAGTTGCACAATTAAATATGTTGTCGGACTGAGGGTGAAAGGATGGAATAATGGAAAAAACATGGCTTTTCTTTGGAAGGAGCAAATGTGGAGAGGTCATGTTAGAGCCAGCAGGAATTTTAAACAGAGTTTAAGGAGGCTGAGGATGAGGAAATGTCTTGACAGAACAGTGGAAATGACATGTTATGGAAGCGTGAATGATCAAGTTCCTTGAGAACAACCAGAAGATAATTTGAGCTGGATTGGGCTGGGCAGAAAGGTGCCACAGGACCTAACATTGAAGCAGATGAGAGGTGCTGAGCTAGAGAAAGAAGGAGAAATTTGAAAAAGTGCATGCAGCCTTGAGAAAGTATAATGATAAGGAAATGACTCCGAGCAGAAGAGGTTTGGTGCAGATTTAGTGCAGTTTCAGTGAAACTGGGTTTACCAAGGAATCAGTTTTTTTAACAGTCTGACATTTTAAAGTCAATGTGGCTGTGTCAATTACTTGCAGTTGTGAGTATTGTTTCCTCTTTTCCTTGTTTTCAATTCTTTCTTCCATTTCTCTTGCAACTATGAAAAGCTCCTTGAAGTTAATGTAAAGACTCTGGTGGATTTTTAGTGGACTGTGAATAAGCCTCTTCTTGTGTCATGGCTGAATGCTGATTTCTGAGCTGTTCTGGTTCCAGGCAGCATCTATAATTGCACATTATTATTTGAAATATAAAGATTTTAATTGCTTTCCAGAAAGCTTGAGAGGAAAATAATCCATATTGTTTTGCTTCTTCTAATTAGAGAATTTTTCCACACTGTAATGTGTCTCAGTAGGCCCATTCCATCATGTTCTCTATTTCACTTTGAAGTCTCTTGAAGAGTTAATACTTTGTTATTTGGCTACTTTCCTTGATCTCCAGCCACTGAGGTTTGTGTTTTAAAATAATGCTTGTCTTATTTTTCATAGCTGATGTGGCTGATTCAGATTGGATTATTTCCTTTGACCCAAACTGGGGCTACAGTTCGAAGATCCAACCAATCTGTGGGCAGCCCTTTTTTTTTCCTTTAATAGCAGACTAATTGGCAGACCAATTAATCTGCTCATCTGTGAAAAGAAAATTTATGGCAATAAGTAGTTCTATTTCCAGAAGTCATTCTCTAAAGTAACATTACAGTGGCCTTGTTTACTTCATGCCCTGCAACACGATCCAGTGCTTCAACAGTAGCACAGGTCAATTAGTGGACAATTTAAGCAATTATTAGCCACTAACAAGGGTGACTGGCATCATTACCCTTCCTGTTTACCAGCAAACTGTTATTTTAATACAAAGATCAACAAATAAATTAGGGCATCTGTTGTATTGCCATGTCTGCCTTGAAGTAAACTATATTAAATGGGCTTTGGTTGCTGCCAAATTCTTAACCCTGGCCTAATGAGATACACTGATATGTCTCTTGCTGATTATAGAAGCTGTAAAATTTTGTTTGTATTGATTTATTAACAGGAGGACCAAGTTCTCAGCAATGGTATTTTTCCTTTCTTGTTTTTTATAGTCTGATATCTGTCTTTTAATTTTAAACATTATTGATCTGGACTATTTCAGACAGTCCAGAACTATTGGGTTCCCCTGAAAGACAAAGCTATTTCCTAGTTGTATTGATTACTTGGAAAAATTTTAAGGTGAGGTTTGTATGTGTAAATGTATGCTTTTGTCTCATGCTTTTCTCATGATCCTTTAGAACTGCCTCTACTTCCAGGTTAGAATTCTAAGAGTTATTTTTGACTATTCCTTGATTTTTTTACAACGGGGTAAGCCTTTTTCAGGCTGAACTGACTGTCTGCTAAGCAATAAAATCAAGTAAATCTCCCTTTGATACATAACTTGGCTGCAGCAGCCCAAGTAGATTGGGGTGCCTGGGGAAATGCTGGGCCATGTCTGACACCAGTCTCTGGGTGCCCAAAGTCAGGCTCCGTTGGCTGGGTGCAGCAGAGAATCAGGCACAGCAGAGCCTCACCCACTGCATGTTTATGTGCAGCCTTCCACACCATTGCATGTTCTTTCTTGGGGAGCAATAATTGCCTGCTGAAGCTGAAAACTGCAGCTTCCAGTTGCCAAGATGCTCCTGCCAAGCTCTGTGAGCGAGGCTGCATCAATAACAGGGGCAAAATGAGCAGAACCTGCACAAGCCTCCTCACTGGCACAGCCACGGCAAAGCCCTGAGAGTTTGGCCTCCTCGGTCACCTCCTGAAAGAAAAGCAGTTCTGTTAGCCCTGAGGTATTCACAGCTCTCCCTGCTGCCTGAGGATGTGGCATGTGCCTGCCTGGTGTGCTGCCAAAGCCTTTGGTGATGCAATGATCCACAGTGCACACGATGCAATATTTGTGCTGGTTTTAATTCAACTTGAAGGGTTTCTATTTAATATAGGATAAAGCTTGTCCTGGACACACTGATTTCTGAATAATTAACTTCTCTAAGTGTTTTAGAAAACACAAACTGATGTGATGTTTGAGTCTAGTTGAGTCAAGTTGATAGCTCCCTAAAACTGGCAGTGTCTTGACAAACCATGGGTTAAGTGAGGGGCTGTTTCCCTTTAAGTGATTTTGGGCCCTCCAGGTGCGAGTACTGTGGATTATGTTTCAGACATTGCCAGGAAACAGTCAGAGCAGCAGTTTAACATAGCTAAGCTTTTCGTGTTTGCATACAGTTAAGAAATCTGGTTATTCAGGATCCAACTGTGTCCCCGTCGTTTCTTCGTGTTCTTGCTGTTGGATAATGAACAAAAGTCACAACACCAGCCAAAAAGCAGATCGATGTTCAGTTTCCTTCATTGAGAGGAGGTAATTGCAGGAACATTTCCCGAGAAATATAATTATGTATATGTTAATTTGCCTCAGAAATTCAGGTTTAGTTTCTTCTCAAGTGGAGGACCTGGTTACAGAAAGTTTCTCTCTCCTCTTCAGGATTAGTCACTAAACCATGAAAAAATCGCTGATGTTTAGAATCAACTATACCTTGATCATCTCAGACATTTCAGAAGCCTAATTTTTCTCAGAAAATTAGAATTCATTCCAACAGCAGCCTAGGTTCAGACTTTCTGGTATTTGAAGTACAAAATGGGCCTTAAGAAATTAGGTAAATGAAGGAGTCATGTAGAATGTGAGATTTTGGTCTCATCTTTAATGCAGATTTCAGCCAAGCTGTAAACAAGTGCATGTAACCTGGCACGAACATGGGGTTTAGGAGCTTTTATTAATACTTGGAATCACAAAAAAGCAGGTCTGAAGTTAGCTAGTTAGCCCAGGCCATCCCTTCTATGCTGAATTGTTGCTTGTTATAGCTATTCCCTAAGGCTTTACCCTGTCCAGTGTTAAATGTTTCTGATGATGGAATCCCACTCTTACCCTGGAGAGACAATTCCACACTCTAATAGAGCTCACCATTACTGAAATTTTACTGATGAGCAGCCCTAATTTTTCTCTGCTAAATTTTATCCTGTTACTAGACCGTAGTGATTGATTTATTCTGGGGAAATTCAGTAAATGGTTCCTGCTTCACAGGATGGACCTTACAATAAATAGCAAATTGTCATGACCTATCTGTGGGTGTCCTGAGATTACACAGGAACTCAATTTATCTCAACATTAATTCCCTGGAAGCTATTTCTGTCAGTACCAACTCAGTAGAGGGATGAGCAGCGAATTTAACTGCCAGATCCCTGTCTCCTGCCCCAGCACCAGCTCTGGGCTGGGGCAATATTCAGTGGCTCTCTGAGCACAAGGCCAAGAGGAAGGAGCTCCTGCAGGCTCTGGTGCTGTGATGTGCCTAAAGGAAGGGCATTTAGGATCTGCTTCCTCACCACTTGCCTGGGTTCCGCAGTAAGGAGCTGATGAGGTGGAGCTACTCCTCTCTTTTATGAGTGTAAAAGAAGTGAAGAATATGACCTTATAAATTCCAGTCCACCATTGGCACAATATTCTTGTGCTCAGTGAACATATTATGGAACTCTCCCAGTTTTTGTGAGGCACTTTGCCTCTCTTTATACAGTCAGATGATCTGAAATCTATGCTCATACCTTACAGGTAGGTCTGGGTGTATGCTGAAATGAATTTGAGATGGCTCATCTCAACAAATTTCCACTTACAAGGTGAGCTGCAGTGTGAGCCCTTTATTTCTCCTCTTAGGAGCAGAAAGGTTTTGTTATTGTGGCTTAGCTGATGAGCAGTAACTTCTCCCTATGTCAAAACTCGAGAGTGTCTGGTAAGGCAGGTGTTGTGTACTTGCATTATGAGGACAGATTAAGGTATTTCTCCTTAGAGTTCTTGGGGTTTTAAGAATTTTTAAAATGTGATTGCAAGTGGTTGGTTCTGTTGGATGCAGGAGCAGTGCCAGGAATGAGGAGGAATCATCATTCTAATGTTTTATATGTGAAATTTCGGGTAGACATCTGGAAATAATTAATGTCATAGATCCCCCTCTTCAAACTCCTTTTTTGATTTTTTTTCTCAGGTATAATCGATTTCCTCGTGAGCCACCATCCAGTTGCAAAAGTACTGAGAGACCACCTGGTCTTCAAGATTGCTCCCATGCTCAATCCTGATGGAGTTTACCTAGGAAATTACAGGTATGGTGTGGGGAATGAACCCCTGTATTGTTTTTATATCTGCCTTACACACCTTGCACTGTTCTGTCGCCGAATCTTACATGGCTTGTTTCAATTCATTCCCCTTAAACTGGAGATTCCCACAGGGCCATGTACTTCCTGAAATTCCCACCTAGGCAAGGGGGAAATGGCAAATTTGTTTGCTTCAGGAGCTAAAGAGCAACTCTCCAAGACAGCAGGGTGTCTGCTCTGCAAGCCTCCTCTGGGTGTGGGAGTTAATGTCAGCTTGGAGTTAGACCTTAGCTGTGCTTTATAAATGCACTCATTATGCTGCTCATCAGCCTCTATGTAAATGTGTCAGTCAATCACAGCTCCCTGGAACTACCCAGATCATCCATTAAAGTCACAGATTTCACTCTGTTATTGTACTGTAATAGATAGGGATACATGGAATGGAATAATCATTCCACCCTATGCTAATTTTGTTCCATTTTAGTATTTGAATTACTACTTTACCACCTCCTCTGTTGAGATCGTATTCAGATAATCTTTTGTTTTCCCTAAAATTGTTTGCTTTTAATGCATTTATTTACAAAATAAGTGTGCTGCTAGAGGTGATAATGAAAAGCAGTTGATTAGTTGATGATTTGTTTGTGGGGGCAATTACATGTACCACACAGTTCTCAGGAGAAGCCCCTGAGAAATGAAATATACTGCATGTGGTTTTGCTTACAGTGCAAGACTAAATAACACAATTCACTTTGTAGCCAGGCTACCTTGAGCTTTGATCTAATTAGGTATTGCATTGCTAAGCAGAATAAATAAGGTTAGGTTATTGTATGGGTAAAGAGACCACTGAGGAAGACGATAGAAGGTGCAGAAAATGGGGCTCCTGGCAGTTCTTTGTTGAGGAAACAGCCTCAAGTTGTGCCAGGGGAGTTTTAGATTAAGTGTTAGGAAAAAAAAATCTTTACTGAAAGGGTGGTCAGTCATGGGAACAGGCTGTCCAAGGCAGTGGTGGAATCACAGTCTCTGGAAATGGTAAAATTTGGGTGGACGTGGTGCTAAGGGACATGGTTTAGCAGTGTTGGGTTAATGGCTGGACTCAGTAGTTTTAGAGGTCTTTTCCAGCATTTATGATCCTGTGATCTGTTCTCCTTATCCCTCTTTTTCTGTGCTCATTTTTAAACTGAAGCAACAGGGAGTTGTAGGGGTGATTCCAACAGTGTTCCTGTGTATTCTAAGTGGAACTCCTGAGAAGCGGTGGTGTCCTTCCAGCTGCAGTGATACTCGCTCAGCTCTTGGCAAATCCCACATCAGACAGTGATCCTGCAGTGGTGGCATCTGACAGCTCCAGGAATTTATCAGAATGTGTCACCATACAGGAATACAACCCCCGAATGGCCCTAGAATCTGAAACTGCATCACTTTCCTCTCTTCCAGGTGCCTTGTGCATAAACAAACTACACTTACAATCAAGCAGCTTTTGTTTTCCCCAGAAGTTCACTTGCCCTGTAGGGCTTTTCCCTGCACTGTTATTTATCGTTTTTGAGAGACATGCAGCTTTTTATAGGCATTCATATGGCTCAGAACTTGAAAAGCCTTTTGGGAATCCAGGTAGTGGGAAAGGGCATGTGAATTAATTTGGAATTGCTGAGCTTGATGGTGTACTCTTGGTTTAACTAATATGCAGGATTTTCAACCCTCCTGAACTAAAGGGAATTTTAATGAGCTCATTGAAAAAAAAAAAAATTTTCTTGCAATTCTTCACTGTATTTACAAATGGTCTAATGTAACTAATAACTTAAAAATGAGGATAATAAGCAAAAATGCTACCTATTATCTTGAGAAGAATATTAAAAAACCTAGTAATGTGCCAGCATTGCAGTTAACTAGTGCTGAGTGAATAATTTACAGCAAACACTTTATTTCCTGCTCATACAAAATCCACATGCACATCACAATATATTTACTTGAATTTACTGGATGATTTTCTTAAAAAAAAAAACAAAAACAAAAACAAACATCTCTAAGGATCACTTACTTGTATTTGAAAATTTAACTCTGAGGCTTCTCAGTGATTGGATAGAGAATTCTGCTTCATCTCCTTTGGTCCTTGTTCAGGTTAGCACATGAATAAGACTTTCAGAAGTCTTCCAAATAGTGAGGTCTAACACAGATGTATTGGCTGGGGTAACCCCCTGCTTTTGCAGGGATGCCACGAGCAGCAAAAGAGCAGTTTTAGGCATTTGAACTTCTTCCTGTTATCTCCCTCTTTCAAAAGCAGCAGCTGGTGACTATTTCTTTGGTTCGCTGGAGATTCGCATTCAGAACTATGTAAGCTAAGATAATGAAATGGGTAATTAAACCTCATGCTTGAGTTTGTAAATCAGTCTCCTGCCAGTGTGAGAGAAGTTTTTCTTTTACCCCACCAGTGCACAGCCTTGCACAAGTGGCAGAATGCACTGCTGGATGCACTTGGCTGTCCCCTGGAGCCCCAGTGGCTGTGGAGAGCCTGAGTGTGGCAGCAGCCCTGAGAAGGGAGGGATGGATGGTTCTGACATCAGGACAGGAGCATTCACCACACCAGGGTAGTATGGCAACAGCTAGCTGGGGAAATTCTCTTCATGGCCGTTTTTGGGGATGCAGGACTGACTTGAGGGTGTGAGTCCTGTGGTCTCCTCCAAAATCCTCCTTCCTTTGTTGTTGTAAGCTGAGGTTTAGGAGTTTAAGCCAAATCTGCAATGATGCCACCAAGAACTGCCTGTTTTCCACAAACTGTGCTCATTCTCAAGCGGGCAGACAAAATGGGTTGTGACTCTGACTTGGATGTGGTGAAAGTTGTTGATATGCTTATACGTTGCATGTATATTCATCTAAAAGAAATGGTCATGGAAATGAATGTCAGAGCTCAGTGAAACAGGGTGCATGGAAATGGGATGCAAAACTTCACTGATTTATTCAAGTTGGTGCAAGAGTTTAGGCATTTGTAGACCCATACAGTTAAGAATGAGACAAGGTGCCTTGTTGGGTGTACAGGGGCAATTAAGCAATTCCTTTAGTTCAGAATGTTTGGAAAGTCTTTACACAGTTGGAATAAAAGTTTTTGAGGATTTTTTTAAATACACATATAGCTTTTAGCTCTCTTTTCAGTGGGAAAAAAGCCCTCCAAGTCCTTTTCTTGCTGCATGATTATACTCAGCTCCTCCTGAAATAAAGAATAATGATAGGTACTAGCTGCTTGCTATGGCCACGGATGTAGAGTCCTTCCCAAAGCAGGAAGACAGACTTCACCCTTTTCTTGAAGTCTTTAAAGTCTGGTATCATTACACTTCTGAGTGAAACTGGCTCTGCAGTTAGAGTGTATGGACTTGTTAATTAAATTGCCCAGGAAGATGCCATTGCTTGACCAACTAAAATAGAGAGTCTTCAGCATAACTTTCCCTAATTTCTAGCTGGCAACTTATCCTCAGCTCTCACCTGAATAGAAAGATGCCTTTTGTTGGGAGTAGTGCACAACCTGATCTTTAGCTTTAATTTGAAAGAATGTGGCAGAAAAATAAAAATATTTGTGAGTTTCTCCATAACACTAATCTCACCCTTTCTCACAGATTAAACTGTGAAACAGCTTTAGGAAATATAGTTCAGTAAAGAGAGATTTCTTGACTCTTCTCCCTCTGTTTGCAGTACAGCATTATCATATTGCCATCCCCAGGGAGGAGGCGGGGGGAAAGAAAAAGTGTTCTTGATTTAAAAGTCGTGCATCCCCAGGCTTGGCCTGAACTTTCCTTTATCCAGAGCTTGTTCTTAAGCTGGCATTCTGCAGCTGAATGCTGAAATGTGTCCCTGCAGGCGAGATGACTGTACCACACTATCTTAGATTAGTTCAAATTTGTCAGCCTCACCTTTCAGAGGCAAAATCCTACACTGGCACCAAAAGGGAAGTGTTGCTCAATCTGGGAAGCTCTTCACTGAAGTATCCTAGAAATGCCATGATGAGGCAGATGAAATATCCTGACCATTCTCTAAAGGCTCTGCCTCATGACCCAGTGAGTGCTCCCCTTCCTTGCCTTTTCTGTGTTCCTTCTCTGGGGGAGCTGTGACAGGATCTGCCTTCGGTAAATTAGCCATGAATTAGCTGAAATGTTCTGAAATGCCACCACTGCTGTTTCCTTCTAGCCTGATAGTAGGGACTGTAAAAATTTGTGTGAATGGGGAGGAGAGGGCCCACACTAATTCCAATCCTTTCTCATTTCACTGTCAGCCACAATATCTTTGAACTCAACACAGTCCCTACTTCTTGCTTGTGAAAGGGGTTAATAAGTTAATTTGTTGGACAGAAAGGAGGCCAGCCCTACCCAGACTGGAAAACCAGATTCACCATAAACAGTGTCAGTGTCCACATGAAAGCTGTGTTGGGATTTCGTGTGTTGAGGAAATGGCACATTTTTGTCTCTGAAATGTAGTTTTGTAAAGAGTTAAATAGTTTGTAGAAGGGAGTTGAATTTGACAAACTGTCTCAAGTGGAAGAAAGGGAAGGCTTGAGAAACATTTAAAATTATTCATACCAATATTTTATAAAGGACAATCTTCTTTCATTTTTGTTTGTTAGTGGTGCAATTTGTTTAGAAACTGACCTTTTCCAGGCATTCCTTTTGAAAGATTTTAAATACAATCAGAAAACTAGGCTTTGGGTCAGGTGAAATATTACAGATTTATCCTGAACCTGTTTTTCTGGATTTTTTTCTGTGATTCTAGAAATAGTCACAAATTAATGTTTGTATGTAGTTCATAGGAATTTTTTAACAGTAAAGGCACATATAGACTTTATCCAAATTATTTTATTATTTCTGTCCCTTTTGGGGAGACTGGATATGTCAGGTGGTTCTTACTATCACTTATTCAGTTGTAAGACACAGCTCCACACATGCAGATTATAATTTGTTTGTCTCTCCATTATTTTCCACCTATTTTTCTGATACAGAAGGGCTTTTTTCTCCCTTAAATTAATTTAATACATGTGAAATTCATGCATTTCCTTAAATTGAAAAACAGAGTATCCATCTCAGATGACAAGATGAAGCCCTCAATGGAGTTTATTTTTCCTAATTAGGTGTTTGTCATTGTGTATTCTATATAGCAACATATAAGTAAACAATCATGGACCTTTTGAATAAATTTATTGGTTTTATTTATGTTACTGGGCATAAAAAATCTATAATTACCAGGTACAGCAGCAATATAACTGGTATTTAATGGCAATTACTTTTTGTTGCCATAGAAATGAGTCCAAAGTAGTTACCTATAATTTCTCATTTCCAAACCTCACACATGTTGTATTGCAGTATTACCATAGTAATTGCCTATTAGTCATCATAAAATAAGCAGTTACCCAGAAGATATCAGGATAGTGTGAAATTTCTCATCTTGCTCAAAACTTGCAGCACATGCCGCTTCTCGTCTTCCTTCTGTGGGATTTTTGCCTGAGTGACAGCAAAGTCCCCTGCTCTTTAACCCAAGGGAAGGAGGGATGTGGCTGAGAGAGGATTGTGCTCTACACAGCCACTGAGTCAGGAGAAGTATGCTCCCTCCTCAGAAAACATGGAGCTATTTCTCATTTTTGAAAAACAGGAATTTCTCAAGCCCATGAAATTGAGGTTTATTCCTTGTCGTGCATTTTCCATTTATATTTCCCCCTTCCCAAATTCAGTTGTGACCACAGCAGAGGCTGCAGGCCCTGGGTGGGGGTCTGGGAGCCCAGCTATGTGTGCCAAACCCCACAGGCCCAGGATCCACTAATGCAGCCCTTGGTGCAGGATGCTTCCTGCACTTCTCCTCAGCAGCTCCTCTTCACCTTGCTTGACTTTTAAATTTAGATTGCATGTTATTGAGGCCAACGAGTCTTCCTCTGAGCCCACCTAGATCACATCTGATATCAGCTGGGAACGGCCATTTCCATGTGTCACCTTCTCCCAGGAGGCTGGGGGAGAGGGAGAGGCATGGCAGAAGCTTTCTCCCTTCCCCCCAGCTTTTGCTTGGCATTGAGGATAGGTCAGGAATTTTCTCTTCTGTCTTCCTCTCACATCCAGCATGCCCCAGCTCATGTGTTTGGGCTCTGGGAAGCAAATTCAGGGGTGGTTGCACAGCTGTGATCCAGGTGTGCTCTGGGCAGCATCAATGGAAAAGCCCAGGGAGCAGCAGAGTTATCTCTACCCCTTACACTCACCTTGGAGAATTGCCATTCCTTTCCCACCTGGAATATTTCTATCCATTGTGGCTTTTATTGCCCAGAGAGTGCTGTCACCACAGGACACCTACAGGGATTGCTGCTTTATTACTCACCATTACTTAAAAAAAAAAAAAATCTCCCTTGTAAAAAAAAAGTTGCCAACCTTTATCTTAAAACAAATACCAGGTTTGCAAAAGGGTTCCTATCTAGTGCCGTTGAAATGCTCTTTATATTGATGTGGTAACTGCTCATTTAAACCATATTACAGCTCCTGAGTATTTTTCAGTTGCTGTTGATGTGACAAATTCTCTCGCACAGAGGACTGCACCAATCAATAGAGTCAGTATATGCGCTTTAACAACAAAGCCACATGCCTTGGGGTTCCAGTTGAATCTGAACGTTTTAGTAGCATTAAATAAAGCTATATTTATTTTGCTTTTGGTGCAAGGAAAAAAAAAAATCCCAACCCAACCTAATTTAATACAACTTGTTGGAAAGGTTTGAAGGCAGCGTTATGGGCCATTTCCACATGTGATGAATACCTAACTAGTGTCAGAGCTGCTATTTTGTTTTTGTAAGCGAATTCTTCTCTTTTAGTTAGATTGATCTGGAACTACAGAGTAGCCTTTTATTTTTAGATGAGCGGCTAGAGAAGCCATAACAAGAAATACTGAAATCATAGCTTTTTTTAATAGCTGCCACTATTCCACCGAAAATGAGACATGATGTCCTTAAAGAGACAGGACTATTTATTTTCCATTTAAATAGCACCATTTGTGATTATTACCTTTGAGCCATTATGCAGAAACCAAGCACCTAGCTCATGAATCCCAGCCAAGTGAATCAAAGTTTTGTACCTAAGTGCCATTTATGTCTGTAAGCTGCTGTAGGAGCCTGTTCTTGACCTTCACTGACTTTATTTCTTTTGCATATATCTTTATCTTCCACAATGTATTTGTAATTAACAGGGGTGTTAAAGTCAGTTTGGTTGAAATATTTGTTTCCCTTTTTTCCTCTCCTGAATAGCTGATCTTAGGTCTGAATAATCCCATCTGGGTATCTCAGATTTACTTTCAGTTAAGTAACTAAACATATTTGGTTTTCTCCTCTTTTTTAATTTCCTCTATAAATCTGGCTTGTATCTCTGGTGGTTGGAGTTCTTAGTTCTGTTCATTGCAGCAAAAAAAGGATCGAATTCTCCAGTGTTTTTTTCTTTGGGTTGGCTGCTCTGCTTTGCTTTTTTGTTTTGTTTGGGGTTTTATCTTTTTTTTTTTTTTCAAATGTTGTGAATCACTTAGTAAACTTCTGTTGCTGTGCTTTAGATCTTTGGTTTGGTTCACCCTTGAGAGAGGGGAGTGTCAGTGCAATGGCAAAGGGCAGCAGAGATGTCCTTTGGCTGCTTCTCCCAGGAGGAATGGTTTCTGACAAGGTGTAGGTGTCACAATTCCCATTCCAGTTCCTGTTTGTCTCCTCCCTCCCCCAGACAACATTTGTGCTGCTCTTGCTTTGCTGAAGGTCTGGCTCAGGGAGGTGCCCAGAAGTGGCACTTGCAATGAGCACTGTCACTCAGGAGCAGCTGTTGATTTTCTCTGGGCTTTCTTCCCCTCCTGCCCTGGCCCTTGTTTGGTTTCCTCTCTCTAACACAATTATCAGCCAAAAAACAAAGGTGTGTCTCCTTGCAGAAGGAAGGGCAGCTGGGGGAGCTCAGTGGGAGCCATGCTGACTTTGTATTTGCCTCGCCAGCAGCATCACAGAGCTCTCAACACACCTGGGAGCAAATCCAGGACTCTGAAGGTGTTGTTGAGGTTGAGCTCCATTACAGCCCTCTCTTCTCCTGTCCTGGTAAGAAAGATCATCCACCCCTGAGGATGCCCACACAGTTGAGGCTATAGTCAGGGACTCGAGCTGTCCTTGTGCTCTAGTTACTGAGTTGGGCTGTTCCCTAAGCAGACTTCTCCATTCTATCCCATCTTCAGAAGTTACTTTGGAAGAGATTTCCCTGTCCTGACTCCTGGTGAGGAGTACAGAGACACTGTAGTACTCGGCAGTACTCCCTGAATGCCTGGAGAAGGCTCTGGGGAGACCCAGAGGCCTTTCAATACTACAAGGGGACTTGCAAAAAGAAGGGGACGGGCTTTTTAGCAGAGCTTGTAGCAACAAAACAGAAAAACTGGTGATGATTTTAAAACAAAGAAAAGTAGATTCAGACTAGATATAATGGAAAAATTTTTAGGATGAGGGTGGTGAAACACAGGCACAGGCTGCCTGAAGAGATGGTAAAAGCCTTGTCCCTGAAAACTTTCAAGGCCAGGTTGAACTGGGCTCTGAGCAACCTGATCTAGCTAAAGATCCCCCTGCTCTCTGCAGGGCAGCTGCACTCTAAAGCTCTCTTCCAACCCGAGCTGTTCTATGATTCTGTGACTCTCAAAGAACTGAGACCCCTCTCTCAGCTGCTGCAGAACCAGGATACTTCTGTATTTTAGTTTTACAGGTTACACTCCAGTGCTTGCTTGTGCCAGCAGGGATTGTCTTTGCAACAATTAAGTGAAAAATGAAAACTGCAAGTCAAGAGAGGAATTTTTTTCCTTAACTCTAGAAATTACCAATTAGAGGCCAAATTCTGCCTTCAGGAGAGCACCTACTCTGTTCCTTCTGGGTGAGCAACCTGAAGAGGAAGAGTGAGGAAGGTGTTTTGACTTTTTTCTGTGAACATAGGAAGGCTCAGGTTGTGATTAGTATGTATCTCAGTTTCAGACTCTTCCACCCCAAGCAGCATCTCAGAATCCTTTTCAATGTTTTCTCACTTCCATTCTCCAATTGCAGTAGCATCTATTTACCTACACAGATACACCAGCTGCCAGAGCAGGCAGTAGAGAGATTAACTTTTCCTGAAGACCTTTCTGGACAGATTTCCTGGATTTTTTTTTTTATTTTTTTTTAAAGTTTTACCCATTTACATGAGATCGCCAGCAACTACTGATCACTCCCATGATCTCTGCTAGAGCATCTTTCCGTGTAGTCATAATTGTATATATTACAAGAATATCTTTATTATACATAATATATAATCCATAATTATATATAATGCAAAAATATAGTTATAATGCTATGTGAGGGAGGGGTTCAATACTCTAAATTCAGAAAGAATTTATCAACTGGAAATAGAAAACTCCAGTCTTCCTATTCCAACTGCTGCTCTGTGGGTGGAGAGGGGAAAATACCATCCAAGTTATTATGAAAACAATAGCAGCCTAAGGGAATGTTCGTTTAGGTTCCACTTTTGTTGTTTTCTTTTCCTGGGTGACAGNTATTTTTTAAATTGCAGCACTTAAAATGATGGCAGCTTGCTGTTTAATTTATAATATTGGTCCTAAGGGCAGTGTCGTGTAATGTCAAAACAATCCTGAGACAAAGCTAAATAATAAGCACTCGTTATCTAAACCAATACTGTATTAATAAAACAAGATTAAAGAATTGGCAGATGTGCATCACTTCTGAGGAATGTAAAGGCAGACACCTGCCCAAAGCTCCCACTCGCATGGCTTGGTCAGCACATTAACTCTCAGACACTGTAATCTCTTTGTGACTTGGAAGTGCTTTGTGAAGCATCTCTAAGTGGTTCACAGTTTTCATGTTTCATTTTTTGTCTGGAGAAGAAACCATTTTTCTTGGCATTATTCCTGTAGGGGAAGTGTCCCAAAAGAAACATGTTTAAATATTGAATTTAAGGAGCTTGCAAGGCATCAAGTTCCTGAAAACTAGGCCTGGTTTTCATTTGAAAATTTAGGTTGTAATTGTAAAGGAAACTTTATTTAGCTACTAGTGCACAACCCTTTTCTGCTGAAGCACAGAGAGATGGGAGACTGCTATTCCACAGCTGCTTTAAGCTCAGGAAAATGTGTTCTGGATACCCAGAGGGGCAGTTCAGCTCTATTTTCCCTCCTGGCTGTGCATCCCTGCATCTCCTTTTTGCTAGGACTGGTGCTTGTGTGGCAGTGCTGTGAGCTAGAAAAATACTGATCCCACAGAAAAGCAGCCTGACAAAACAGTTCTCACAAGTCTCACAGTGCAGCCAGAAAAGTGCAACCCAGACAGAAGAGAGGAATGAGCAGAGAGGGATCCCTTCTTCATGGCAGCTTGGTTGGAATGGACATAGAGCAATTCTGAAAACAGAGCATAAATTGTAGCTGGCTGTTGTGCAGTGATTTTGGGGGTCTTGGAAATGAAAGACAGTGGCAGCCAGTGATTTCTTGAATGGGTTTTGGTGTGTTCAAAAGCAATCATGCCCATATGATCTCATTTTTAGGATTATTATTTCCTAACAGCAGCAAATTATTATATGTACTATTTGGTAATAAATTGGGTGCCTTGGCATGTCCATTTAAGAAAACAGGAGCTTTTTAGTGTCATAAGCTGGAAACGAGCTGTTTCTATGCAACTATTATACCCCATTATATACCCATGGTGAAAAACTGTTCACAAAACACTTTTCTCTCTGCTCCCTATAAATACAGAAGCCATCATAGCTGTGCTGACATGGCAGAGGGAGCAATTAATCTCATAGCAGATTACTTCTCTGATGCCCCTGGCGCCAGGCAGAGGGTGGATGTCAGGGTAGACGGGCAGGAGGGAGATGGAGAAAGATGGGACAGCTGATGGACAGCTGATGGCTTTCCCTGGTTGGTGCCCAGGAGCTGGAGGAAGAGGTCACTGCCAGCATGGAGGAGTTGGGATCAGAAAGGGGATGAGGTATTTCTGGAAATGCAGTGTTCTGCCACAAAATCACAGTGCATGTCTGCCTGTGTGAGTGGGACAGGGGTTGTGCCTCCTTCCCCTGCCAGGCTGGGAAGGATGGACATCACTGGAGGAACAGGTGACCCAGCGTGCAGCTCCTGGGTGTTACCCAGCTCCTCGGGGGAGAGCAGTGCTGATCTCGGGCTGCACAGATCACAAACCTGCTGCCTCGTGTGCTGCCTGTGCCTGGAATGCTAATGCTGCCTGTCCTTACTGCCACAGCCACGGAGCTGACGTGCTGGAGAGATTAGTCAGTGATAATGGATGGGGAAGGGGAGTTTTGTCTGTCTCTTTAACCAAAATAGGATCAGTCAGTCCTGTCAGTTTGCAGAGAGCAGCTGGATTCCTAACAACACTGGAATGCTGCTGTGGTGAGTGGGGGTAAGGATGGGTTTAGCTGTCCCCTCCCTTTATCACTGCCATTCAGACATCCAAATGCTGGCAAAAGGACTGAGGCTTCCCAACATCCAATGCAGCATTTACCCTGGGACCCTGTCACTTGGAGCTTGGAAAAACCTGACCCCTCTAAGGTGCCTCTACATCATGGCCAGGGAAAGAAAAGGATGCAGGGGTCTTATCTTTGGTCATCCAAGTAATAGCTGAGTGAAATAACGGGTTTTTCTTGTTTACAAGATCAATCTTTACTCCCAGAGTAGGTTGAGCTGTGATTTGATTCTCTGCAAAGCAGCGAGTGAGGTGCATCATGGAAGGGCTTACGGTAGGGCTGTATCTTTGGGACTCCCAAGAACTGACAGAAGGATGTGACTGAAGAAATGGCCAAAGCCTCTCAGACTGGTTGTATTTTGTATTATTAATAACAAATTCTGTACGCTAGTTCGAACAGAAACAGGTCAGCAAGGAAGCCTGAATGTTGAGGTGGTCAATAACACATTGACACTGCCGTGCTGACCAGAAGCCACAATCCTGCCCTGCTATACAAGAATATCATAAATGATCCTCACTTTCCCAAAGTGCTTTCAGAGCTAAAAGAGTATGGCACAGCAGGGGGAAAAGGCAATCAAGCAAGCTGTTACAGCAGGGGAAGACAGAGCGCTAAATATAATAGGATGAATACTGGTAGGTTTTTTTCTCTCTTTTACATTTCCTTTTCCCCCCTCCGGCTGGTGGAAGGGAACACAATGGCAAACTATACAATCAGGCTGAATAACCTTCATATATCAACTGAGAGTAGGACTACTCTAAATTTGGTGAACCCAGGGAAGGAGCTTTTAGTGACAAAATACATTTGAAATGGATGGTTGATCCAAAAGGTGTGTTTCTTCAGAATAGAATTACTTTTAGATGTTCTCCTCTTCTTTATTCCTTGGGCAAAACTGTGGAGCTCTACTCAGCTCCCAGTTCAATCATCAAGTACATTCTAGCACCAGGATTGCTGTTATTCTGCTGCAGCTGAGCAGTGTAATGGTTCTACCCATTGTTTTACATCTGGATTAAATCGTCGTTTTGTGCATCTGGAGACAGGTTTGTTCGATAGGTTTTGAAAATCCACAGATGTTCAAGGCCCAGGAAATCTTTTGGCAGTGCTTGCCAGTGAGGAAGCTGCACAGTGAGAATATATGTCCCATGCAAGCACTCCCAGCAAGTTTTGTACCCCAGCAGTTGTCCTTGGATCTTTTGCCTGCTCTTCCAAGTCTGAAGAGACTCAATTAACAAACTGCCTGTCAGCCTCCTTTACTTCCTGCTGTGCCTTTGCTAATCTTCTGCACATTTTCAGCTGGGAAAAATCTTTGGTTTTGATTCTTCCAGTAGGATTTACTTTTGCTCCTGCTCTCGGTGTGCAGGGAGAGCTGATGCTGGCATGAGTTTGTTCTTGACATCTCCATCTTGCTGAGGATGTGCTAACTGGTGTAGGAGAGCGACAGGCCAAAAGCAGGAGATAATGCTGTTATCAGGGAGGGTGTGAGGAGAGTGCAATCCTGGCAGACAGCTCTTTCTCCTCACAATGGTCACCTTTTCAATTACAGATCTGATCTGCTAAAGTTTTGTCATTCTCATTCTACTTTCTATTAATGAAGTGCATTTAACTGTCAGCTCTTGTTAACAGTAACAACACAGCTGAGGATTCATAAATTCCCATGGAACTTAATTGACTGCTACCTTAGAAGAACTGAGTCAAGAATAGAGGGGTTTGGTTTTAGTTGGTTGTTTTGTTTTGTTTTGTTTTAATCTTGAAGCTGGAGAAGGAGACAACCACAGCTTGCTTGATAAGACAAGTAAAACATTTTGAACAATAATTCTACCTCAGACTTTTATTTCTGATTTGTGTATGAAAAAATACTGTTTCTTAGAATCCTGGGTGTTTAAAAAGAGTCCATTCCATCATTCAGTTTTCCTCTGTGTTTCTTGGATTGCAAATAATTACTCGCTACCCAGAACGTTCAGAAGTTCAGCTTTCCTAAAAAGCCAGTTAGACAAGTGCATTGATGTGTAAACAGCTGTGTTTGGCACAGGTTTGACCTGTTCTAAAGACCAGAACAAGAGTTTTGGGAAAACTGTTCTATGACAAGACAGTCCTGGAGTTTAGTTTGTTTAGTTGAGCAGAGAGCAGGGAAGGGAATGAAACATCTGGGGCCAATATGTGGAGATCCACTGTGATCTGAATAGATACATAAGGAACATAAACATGGAGTATTGGAAGGGTATTTTCACTATAATAGGAGAGGGCATTGCAGAGCTGAATCTCTTGACACAGCTTCTCAAGGAAGGAAGATTCAAGTCTTTAAGGGGAGGGACATGGTGGGTTTTCCCTGATGTATTGTTCTGTTTGAAATAAAAATAGTTTCTTAAAATATCTGTTTAGGGTTGTTTTCTTGTTTTTTATTGGTTTAAGGGTTTTTTTGATGGGGTGGTTCATTTGTTTGTGAACGAGAATGGCTTTGAAAAAAGGTCTTTGTCTATGAATGGTAGTTTAGCACAGTAACTTCTTTCTGGATTGAAAATATATTATTTTCAAACTATTGTATAGTGCTCATAGTTTTCTTTTGCAAGAAGCCCACATACCAAATTATTTCTTGGTCTTTCTTAGAGTTAAAGGACTGCTTTACTGGGAAAATTTGACATAGAGCATATAAACTAAGCAATTCCATCTAATTGAAGTATTCTATGAGTTCTGGAGAGAATTTCTTCCTTTCAAATGACAAATTCCATTAGAATCAATGGAAGCTAGAGGCTTTTTCTTTCAACTGTGTGTTGCAGAGGGGGTTTGTGGTTTGGTATCATGTAAGCTTAATAGGGTAAGGAAGAAACATCACAAAATAAAATGTTGTACTTCCTCAGAAAATCCATTTAACTTTGCTGATGCCTCCCTGAACACTTGCCTTAAGCAGAAGCTGTTGGGTTGAAGCTGTGTAAGCCCTATCGTTGTTCCAGGTCTGCAGAAGCAGGAAAAAAGTCAGCTTTGACCATTTGACCATTGCTGGCATGAGCAGAAATAGTTGGTACTTGCCTGTTCTTGGTGACAAGTTCATTACAGACATGGTGCTTTATTTAAGGTCATAAACATAAAAAATTGAGTAAAAAAAAAATCATTATAAAAATACAATCTCCAACCTGTAAAATAAAAGGCTGATGCATGGAATTTGGAATAATTATTGCAGTTGGATGCAGGCCATGACTAAGTGCTTTTGTGAACAAGGAAAAGAATGTGGCCACATCCTTAATAATGGGCCTCTCAGATAGTCCATATCTTATTTTCTCTAGTCTTGGAAACAATGAAGTATTTTCCTATATCTGTGGACATAAATTGTAGCAAACTCTGAGCTCTTAAATGGTCTCAATGTGACTTTGACCAGTGGTGAAGATGAAAATTAGTACTGAGTTCTATCAAAAACATAATATTTTGGTTTTGGTCATTCTTAACTCGAGCGACCACCTAAATTTCTCTCTATATATGTGTTTATCATACTGTATAGCTGAGGAAGTTACTTTGCAAATTAGAATTACTGCCAATGACAAAATACAGTAAAAATACCAAGTGGTCATTTACACGTTTGGAATTACTTTAATATGACTGGTTGGGAGTAAGAGCTTTGTTTTACAGCAGTCCATGTCTCTTGAATCAGTATTTTGAGAACACCTCAGGGAAGATGGAGTCTGGACATCAGCTCTGTGCTCTTCCCAAACTCCTATGCCTTTCTCACTCTGTCCTGCTGGAGCTGGATTTGTCTCAGGTACCTGGCTGTGCCTCCTGTTCCATTCTTGAGGAAAGCCTTAGGTCTGCCCTGGATTTGGGGGCTTGTGGTTTTCATTAACAATTTGTGGTCCCCAGGTGCTGAAGTTTAGGTTGCTGTCAAAGGCTTCTGGAATCCAGATGAAGAGGGTTTAGTGGCTTTTATATTACAGATCCTTTATAGCACCTCTCAAATCAGAGAGTCTTGAAATGTTTGGCTTTGGAATTTAGAGTGTGGCACCTCCCTGGTGCCTGGAAAGTTTCTACAGCTTTGTGTGCTATAAATTAAATAGAGGGGCAACTGGATTCTTAGACGGATGATGTTTTCTCTTCTGATTGCAGTCTTACAGCTTGTTTCCAAGTAAGCCTAAGAGAACGGGTGGGTGTAAGCCAGCTGCAAGTAAAATTTCCCAAGGGGTTGCCTGCAGGCATAAATGCACCAGTGTTGGGACCAGAGCAGCTGCCTCAATTCTGTAAGCTGAAGATCTGATTTGGGGAGGATGGGGCATCTGAGGATATGTAGGATATAAGGAATGGAATTTCAAGAAGTATATTCGGCTGCAGGATACAATTCTTGTAATAATAATAATAAATTTTTTTTTATTGTTTACTCTTAAGACAATTACAGTTCTCCCAGGAGCATAATGGAATCCTGGGTTTCTAGAGCTTTTTGTAAAAATAAATAAATAAATAAATAAATACATATATATACATATATATATAAGGCAGAAATATTTGGCATATATAGTTTAAGATTATTCCCTTTGTTCAAAACGTTGTTTGCTAAATAGAACTTTTCTGCAGATTATCAATTTTAAAAATCAAAAAAATTATGCTTTCTCATAAGGTTAGCTTTCTATAACTAGCTCTGTAATTCTTCAGCACATGGATGTAGTTCTACATGAGATTGCATTTCTAGGAGCAGTTGATGCTACAGCAAGTAAGATCCAGAGTGTCTCTGCAAGGAATTACTAGATCTGTAATTAACAAGAACATAACAGCTGCATGTTTTAAGGCTGCACTAGAGACTCCTTCTAGTTGTCCTAAAAGATCAACAGTCTGAGTTGGTTTCAGAACTTGCTTTACCCTGGATTAAAATAAGAAAGAAAAATACCTCAGAGGTAGTTTAATTAAGTGGGCATTTGCCTGTATAACACATCTCTGTAACTATGGTGTGTGGGAGCCACAGTCTTCTAATCTAAAAAAGCTGAAGAGCAGGACTTTAGAAGATAGGTCTCAACAGGAGGAAGAAAGTGCTGTCATTTGCCTTTTTTTAATCTCTGAAATACTGAATCCTCTGCCCAGAGATTTTGACTGAAGGTCTGGCTTTAGTGCTATAATACCTAATTGAATCACGAGCCTTGGTGTAGTCCTGAGAGAGGACTTAGCACAAATTCTCATACTGATTTTGGCATTTCAATTACCTTTCAAGCAATGACAATTACTTTAATTTGAGCACCTGGACTGCAGCTGCTCTGGGACATATTTGTAAAGCTAACTTGTGCTTAATTCCTCTTTATTCCAGCAACTTTTCATGGGACAGAATTTTTTAACAAGAAATTAAGAGTTTGGTACCCTATGACTGGGAGACGGGACCTGATGTCTGTCACCCACACACCAAGTGTGAGCTCCAGCAGGAAATGACAGAAGATTGCCATTAGTGAGAATTTCTGTGGCAATCCTTGACTTGGGAGGAGACAGAGTTCAAGAGAGTTTTGGGAATAACTGTGAGGAGCAGAACCATAATGGCATTTGATACTCTGGGCATGAGCAGAGCCAGAGTGTAGCAGCTGAAATCCACTCTGGGTATGGCTAAGGAGGAAAGGGGTCTTCTCTCTCTCCTTGCTCGTTAGTCTGTGCTGGGGTGATTTGTGTGCTGGTTTCCTGTCCCTGGCTGATGTGCCCCTGACACTGCTGTGTTTGCCACTATTTGATGTGAAAATACAGACTGGAGGGAACCTTTTATTTGTGTGACACCGTCCTGAGCATTGAGGACTACATTCAGATGCTGGAAGAGCTTGTTTGGGCCTCTGGGCTAACCCTGGGCTCTCACCTAGACAATAAGCCTTGCTGCACCGGCTCTGCTTTGGGAGGTTTAGAATTGGGATGTGAGAAAGAGGTGCAAAGATCTGCCTGAGGTCTGGAAAACATATCTTGTAGAATAAGATAAAGGAGAAAATTTTGTTTAATGCAGGAAGCTGACACCACCATCATGCCCATGTTCAGTCAGAGGAGTAAGGCAGGTGATGACAACTTTAGATGAGGAACATATAGCAAACATATTTGGCTTTCAAATAGGAAAATAAACATTTCAAGTGGGGAAACAAGCTGTCAATACAAATAGCAGACTGTCACCTCATGAAGATAGTAGGTGGAGACCAAACCTTTTTCCTCCCTCATGGGTGTGACTGTAGAAGTTTGTTGGTATGAAATGGCTCATTGTTTTAAAAAGTCAGCTTAGACAAAAAGAGTCTGATTTTTTTATAGTATGTGGATATTCTGAAGTTCATCATAATTTTCTGGACCCCTTGATGTACAATTTTCTGGTCCAGTTCTTCACAACTGTTTAAAAATCTCCTCCAGGAGTGGTCTCTGCTCCCCAAAAGGTAACTATTTTGCAGTACTTGGCACCCTGCTGACAAGAGCTTCCTTCTGTACAAACCCACATTAAGTGGGAATAGAAAACTTATGGGAAGAATGATACAAAACTTCAGATGCAATAATTATACTCACCTTTTCAGAGTACCATTATAACAAGAAATAAAAATGGAACAACATTTACTTTTTCATTTTTCAGGGGCTGATAATGTGGCCCTATTAAAATAATCTTTGGTTTAATGTTCCATATTACCTTCATTAACTTCCTTTACATTTCTTATTTTATAAACCTTGAAATTGAAGGTGGGGCAGGGGAAAAGGAAAAGGAGACATTTTGGAGGAAAAAGAGCAAAAGAAAGTTTTCTCTCAAGCATTATGTATTCCTCTACAACATTAAGAATGCTGCTGCCACTCCATATTGAGACTCCTTGGATTGCATTTAAATCTTTGGTTGAAGAGCTTTTCACACTAAGTTTTTCTTTGGAAGCCTCATTTCATCCAATTAAGTTTTCTGTATCTTTGAAGTTCAGCCAAGATCAGTAAGACACTGGCTGCTTCTTCCTAGGAAGTGACAAAAGTAGCACAGAAGTCATATAGGGTAACAGAGCTCTTTTTTTTTTTTTTTTTTGGTTTTTT
>VWZN01002330.1:305242-359268 GCA_013396955.1 Regulus satrapa | reverse complement strand
GCTTGTTTGGTTTTTTGTTTGGTTGGTTTTCTTTTGTTTTGTTTAACTGTAGAGTGGGGAGGAATTAAGAACCCACAGATTCAGACACCTTTTGCTATTTCAATGACTTGGTGCTGTAGGAAGGCACAAGCCACTTGGTTTCATTTTCAGCGGTCTTCTACTGTGTGAACAAATTTCACCTATTAATGTGCTCTTTTAGATTTATTCACTCTGCAGTGGAGCTTTGCATGCTTGCATTTTTAAAAGAAATGAAAGGATCCTTGTATACAAATTTCTCAGCTCTAGAGCAGTAACCAGTGGAGAACAGAAGTGATACAGAAAAAGATGGGTCAGTGAGCCAAAGCTTCTTTTGTCTTCCCCAAAGGGTAGACCCCCAAAAGTTAACCTAATTATGAAGGGCACTGAGGCTATGGGGTTAACAGCTGTTCAGGAAGAAGCAGAGAGCTCCTCTAGGAGCTGAGGTTAGACGTTGGAAATAGTTCCTTGTGGGAGTACACAGGGAAATGGTTGTGCACGTGTGCATGTGTGTGTGCAGAATTCAGAACGAAGGGTTTAGACACAGCAGCTCCAAGGATGGAAATAGGTCAGTCGGTTTAGTGCTCTCTACGTGTTCCTCCTCTGTGACAGCTCCGAGTAGCAGCTGGAAGGCAGCCTGGGATTTCATTTAGAAGCGTGAACCAGAAGAAAAGGAAAAAAGAGAAAGGAGGGGGTCATTTTGCTTGTTTTGATGCCCATGTGTCCCATTTTCAATTATCCCTCTCATCCACTCTCACTGGAATACTGTGAGATGCCTACAAATGAGCCATGAGAGAATTTCAAAGGTTTGGATGCTCCATTCGTAAAAACTCAGTGGAAGAAAACTATGCACCTCATTGGGTTGTGAAACTTGACTTTAAATTGGTTGAGGAAAAAATTTCCCTTGGGGTTTTATTATTTTGAAAAGCCTGAAAGATTTTGTGTACCTGATTAGGAAATTATTGTCTTATTGTTTTCAGATCTTGCCTTATCTAGACTTTGCTTAGTAGGTATAACACCACCTACACTTTAAGTACATTTTTGAATGATGCAAGCTATATTAGTGTGGTTTTAGTCTTGGCCATCTAAAGGCTAGTCATCTGTTCTGGACTGGTGGCTTAGAGCTGCCTGTGGTCAGTGGGGCGTTCCCAGAAAGCGATTTGTATCATCCACAGTAAATGAGCTAAGCTGCCATTTGAACAGATTTCTGTAACCCTGTTAACTTGGGGCTGGGGTTAGCATGAGATTTATCCTGCCTCTCTTAAGCTGTTTAACAAGAGTCGGAGATCTGCTCTCCAGCTGCTGTAAATTTATTGATATCCACACATGCAATTGTCAACACTTTTACCAATTTATACTGACCAATTTATACAGGGATCAGGCCCCCTGTACTTTTAAAATTGTTTTTTACTTATTTCTTCTAGGAAAATATAATTATATCAGATGTAGGATCTGATTCTGCCTCAGTGTCTATACATTAAAGATCAGCCTGATTTGCAGTGAAGTGTTCAAGAACTTGGGAATTGCTACAGAGGACTAAACCAACATTCTTATGTTTATTATTGTTCTCCTGCTCTTTTATATCTTCCCCCTTGCTCCCTGTCCCCTTGTGATGTAAATCCAACTCTTTTGATGTCATTTGTGTCTACAAGTGTCACGTAGCGTCTACATTGCATTTTTGGCCAGGGCTGTCTATTGCTCTGTGTAGAGCTCCTTTTAACCTCTTACATTTAGAGGTTTCTCAACTTTCTGTCATCCCCTCAAACATGAGATCAGGCAGCATGGCACAGTGGAGAAAGCAGCAGACAGGACTAAGGAGGTTTTTGTGATGGGCTTTGCTGAGCACTTTGGCCACAGCAATGACTCTAGACAACGTTCAGCGCCGATGCAGAGAGGGCCTGTGTTGGTGCATTACAGTCCTGACTTATAGTTCAGGGACTGGGGGAAAGTCAGAAGAGCTATGAACACAAATTTGTTGTTTTAGAATTGTCCCAGTTATTGTGCTGATCACTTCAGGTAAGCCACCTTTCAGTTTTCAGTGATATGCTTCTCTATTGTTTATTACTCGAAAGCAGTTTCAAATTTTTCTGAAGGAGCAAATCTGTGGTACTTGTCCTTTTTTTGTGCTTTGCATCTTCTCTGAACCTCTGTCTGATAATCATCTTGTCAAAACTGTCAGGAGAAGCAAAAAGCAAACAGACTTTTTAGCCCAAATAATGTATTTGTAAGTTTTTCAGTTAAGCTTGGATGTTGCATTCTGTGGAAGGGAGAGGTGTCTGTTGTGCTTTAGCCAAACAAGGTTCTCTGGGTTTACTTATTTTCCACCCAGTCCAGTTAAGCTGTCCTGCTACACTGCTACATTTTTTTTTCCTTAACTTGGCTAAACTTGCCTGTCCCAGCTGAGGGCAAGTTGTTTTTTCATACCTCAGTGTAATTTTCCTAACCTGACAATTTGTGACTGCTTGGTGAGTGATTTCCTGTTTAGTTCTGCCTCCATAATTACCTGTGAGAAAACAGGGATAAATTTGGGATTGGGTTTGGTTTTTTTTTCCAATAAATAAGACTTATTAAGATAGCCGAAATCCTTATACCAGTATCTTGGATCTTAAATATTTAGATTGTTTTCTTTGTGAGGAGTCATGGGATTTGCACACACAGTTGATGGCTAAAGGTCCCCCTGGACTTGCTGTGGGAGTGACCTTGCTCAAGAACAATGACGTTTCCTTTCCTGGCTGTAATCCAGCAAGGATGCATGCAGTCAAAATTAACCAAATATTTGGCTGCGTATTCCAGGGAGGGAGGTTTTATTTAGTTTTTGTGGAATCCTGATTTTCTATTTATGACTCTGTCAGACGAGTGCAGAATGATCTTGGCTGATTTGCTCAATCCCCCTCTGCTCCTCAGTTTTAGCTGCAAAGTGAAACTAATTCTGTGCACCTGCTCCACTGAACCATTGGAGGACATTCCATTAATGCTTGTGAAATGCTCCAAGAAACTCCCTGAAAAGCAAACCAGATATGTCTGAATTTTAGGGGATTTGATTCAGCTCTTGAGGTACAAAGTCTGTGGTTCTGGAAACTAAGGAAACTGTGTAGAATTGCAATGTCTGAATGCGAAATCTCTGTCCCTAGTCACAGGTTATGTGGATTTGTTCACAGTTTGACCTCTATTAACGTTGGATACCTAGAAATAACCCAAATATCCCTGCCACAGCGTGAAACAGTCTGTCTGTTTGATCAGGTACTGCATCCTTGGGGCCTGAGGGGAACATAACACATCAGTACATCTGTTAGCTACGGTGTGTAAATCTACAGGGGTGGGGAAAATGGGCAACCCAAGCTGCTGGACATGATTACAATGGCCAGGACAGCGGGGATGGCATGCATTTATGCTTTCTACCTGGCTGGGATTTAGTATACAGTTAATTCCTCTAAAGGTAGTTTTGAGGTTTTAAGATGCATTTAATCTCTTTTTTCTTTCCCACCCCTTTCCTACAGACAAATGTTTCTTCAGGGTTTGGGGTTTTTTATGCTGTTTGTTAGAACTGTGTTCTCTTTGCCTCTGGCACTAGCATATGGATTTTCTATTTGTGTGACAAAGAAGATAGCAGTTTACTTAGGAATGCTTGTTCCACCTGTTGCTCGAGATCCCCAGCTTTAAATCTGACTCTTTAGTTGGAAATGTTTTCAGGCATCCACTGTGACACTTGATGATGTTACAAGAAATGTAAGACTTCAACCTGTGAGCTGCATAATTTCAAGTGGCTGTCCAGATAGCAGATCTTTCTTTTCTGTGGATTTTCCTATCACCTTGCATTGTGCTAAACAATAATGCTAATCCATTCAATCACCTTGAATATTTTGCTAATCTTTACTTATCCTGTGAAAGTATCTTCAGTAGTTAGATCGGAAATGCAAGCTGAGACCAAGCAAATACAAAGTGATTGTGATGTTCTTTTTCTTTTGAAGGAAGCATTTGATTCCATCTCTCTTAAATGCACATGCTTTCTGATTTGATCTCATGTTATTGATAATCACAGGCTATTTTTGTGCCCTGATTTTGTTTAGGAGCCATCACAAATCAATCTCATGAATCTTGCTTCCTGTCCTGTGGCATTGGCATTAGCAAATTTCTCTGCTCTGTGGCAATGACATTTGCATGTTATTCTGGTATTTAATCTGCTTTGTTAGATATTTTGCTCAGAATGTTTTGTGGTGTTTTAACCTGTGGGGTTTGTGGGATTTTATGGTGTTATTTATCTCAGTTCATGTATCTCTCATTCCATCATTAGCCTATGTTTAGGAAGAAAGTGCAATAAATGGAAGAAGGCAACTCTGTCCTTCATTTGAATAAAACATAGGTTTGTATAAGAAGTTAATAAGAAATCATGTAGGGACATGGCCTAATTTTTGAAAGGATGTTTTGGGGAAAAAAAATTGCACTACCTTCCTCTGTCTGGATTTTCATTTGCCTTCTCATCATTTCTAATCCTGTTGCCAGCGCTGCTTTCTCAGCTTTAAAATCTTTCTGGAATTAAGTGGCTTCTGGATCTTGACAATGCAACATTTTGATGCATGTGTTTGTCACATCCTGATTAGATTGGCATAACTCCTACTCTCCCAGGTCCCTCTCAAAACTCAATTCATAAACCAGAGTTTCATACAAGATGCTTCCACTAGGGTGATGAAACAGAGAAATTCAATCATACCACGCATAGGTTATCCATTTTCCAGAGGCTGATGGGAGAGATTGGATTTTCAGAGCTCTTCTGGGCTGTTTTGTTTTGTTTTCTTTTGTTTTCTTTGCTTCTGTTCTTGTCTTCAAGGCTTCAATAAATTCTCTTTTAAAGTGGAGAAAGTAATTTCCATCTCTTCCTGGCCATGAAACTACTCTTTCCATGGGCTTCAACTGCAGGTGAACCATTTAAATTTTGTCATCCTCGAATTTGTTTACCTCCACATTCTTTTTCAAGCCCATGCATGGACAGAGTGACCCATTCGTGGTTTATTTTATTAGTTCTGCCTTGTAAGTTTTGGGTAGAGATGCCGCAACTTTCTTGGCAGACATTTAGGTCAAGCCAGCGTAGAGAAATCGTTTGATTCTGAAGGTAGGGAATTTTTCTTTTCCCTGATGCTTCCAATAATCACTTTTTGTGAGCCTTACAAACACAGGGCTTTGCATTTTTCCATCAGAAGGCAGCAAGAACCAACTTCTGAACAACTCAAAGGTGGGAGCACTGGCTACCAAAATCAAAGAACTAAATGTGTGCACAGTAGAAGCTGCAGCACTCAGATCTTAGTCCCACCTTGAGAAAACCAGTTCTGCTGAACAGTTTCCTTTCTTGTCTGCCAAATACTGACGGGTGGAACATGACTGGAGGGATTGATTTCTGAGCCCTGTCAGGAGGATGACATTGTGAAAGTGCTAAAACAGCCAGAACCTGCACAGTTATTCATTGTTTTAGGATGTTTATGTGGTGTGGGATACAACAGCCTAATGGATAGATCAAATAAATGTTTACAAGAACCTGTAACAGAAGAAAACCATCTCCCTAATCACTTCATATTCACTACAAGATCACTGCACTCTGTTGCTAAAAGATGTGCAAATGGGGCACCATCTCAGATGAGGGTTTTGAGTTTTAGTCCCATATCAGCTTCGATGCAGGCAGAGGATGAATTTATGAAAAATAAAAGAGGGGAAAATATAAAATTTAAATAGACTTTGCAGGCTCATAAAGAGAATTAGCTCAGTGTGAGTTCTTTAGAAGCTATTTCTGCATCTTTCTCTAGAAAGTTATTAGACTGTTCTTATTTTTTCAAAATCTGTTCACCCCTTCCAAATTTTGATGGAGATTTTAAAAGCTCATTTTTGTTCAGAAGAAAACAACATTTGACAGAGCTGGCTTATTTTGGACAACCTGAGGGGTGGCAGTGGAGGAAGAGAAATGTTTTTGCAAACCCATTGAATGAATCAGGAGAGTTTCATCTTTGCTTCAAACTTTCACAAGGCTTTAAGCAGTTTTTGAAATATTCTCTATGCTCCAGGCTCCCTTGTTCTTAGTCTCTCTGTGTGTCTAGAGGACACTGTCAGTATCCCCCTCCCACCTCTATATTTTCAGGATGAATTGTTTCATGTTTGTTTATGCTAAGCCATGAAAGCTTGAAATTGAAATTTGTTTGCTCCTCCGCTTTCCATTCATATATGTTCTCATTCATTGTACATTTTTGCCATAGGATTTTATCTCAGTGGTGCTGAACTGTGCAAGGCTGCAAATATGCAGAAAGAAAAATAAGTAATTATGTGAGCCTGTGAAGTCACCTGTCCCACAGTTGGGTTTTCTGGTGTCTACCGAGGTATGAGCAGCAAGTGAAACTTTTCCTGGGCCTGATTCTTTCATAGAATTATAAAGAAAAAGTGTTTAATGTAACCCGCTGGAGGTCTGCAGTCCATTCTCAAAGCAGGGCTAACCTCAGTGTTGTGTTGGTTACTTAGGGTTTTTTACAGGCAAGATTTGAAAATCTCCATGGATCAAAAGTCATCATGTGGGAAGTCTTTCCTCTCATTTGAGTTCTCTGTTGCCTAACTAAAATGGACTTAATTATATAATCTTTTCAATGGAGACTGAAAGCTGTGGATGTCCCATCCCTGGAAGTGCTCAAGGCTAGGCTGGATGGAGCTTTGAGGAGCCTGGTCTACTGAGAGGTGTCCCTGCCCCTGGCAGGGCTTGAAACTAAATGGTCTCTAAGGTGTCTTCCAACCCAAATCACTCCATGATCAGTTTCCGCCTGAGCTCTTTCCTGGTATTTCTGCATAACAATCACCAGAAGATTCTGTTTTCCCGGTGTTTTATCCTCACCTCTGTTCTTCAGCTGTTACATGCCTTTAGTAATCATTGTATTATTTTATATGTCTTAGAAAAAGGATATAATAATGATTTTTTCTGACAATTTTTATACACATTTGCACTTATTTTGAGGCATTAAAAAAAAAAAAGAGAGGAAAAAAGGGAAAAAAAGAGAAAGTGTTCCAAATCCCTGAAGGTTTCAGCTTTAACATTCTCATCAGGATTCTCGAACTAATCTATCATTGCACCATTATTCATTGCAATAAGATGTTTCAGTGCTCTGGAACCAAAATGTGTAGTTTCAGCTTGGCTTGCTATCAAATCACATTGTGCTGGTGTGTTGCAGTGATTGATAGAAGCCACACTTTGAGTGCTTTGCATTCCCATTCTTCTGCATCCAACCAGCATCCAAATCAGGCAACTGACCCACGTCCTGTGGGATAGCACCAAATCTCCTTACATGTGGCTTTGAGTTAGGAAGAGCAGGTGTCCTGGAGAATGATGGGAAATGTTTCTTCACCAGGTACCTTCCTTTCTGGGGTGTGCAGTGTGCCCAACTGCTGGGGCTGTGGACAATTTAAAGCCTAAGTGGTTTGAGGTAGGAGTTGGAAATGGACCAGAGACCACCATGCTGTCAAATAGTTCCTCATTCTCTGTGTTGTTCAAGCGGAGACAACACCACACAGAGAAGCTCAGGTGGTAAAACTCTGCCCTTTAAATTAACAAGTGATTGGGAAAGATTTGAGCCTGATTTAACTCCCTTCTGAAGCATTTGGGCTTTTTATTGATTGCAATCAGAGATAGAACAGGACTTTACAGCTTCTTTGCCATCTTCTGAAATGTTATGTGACAAACAAGACACTGGTATTATTTCTGCTATGAAATATTTGTTAGTTTATCATAGCAGTGATTCTGGGAAGAGCATTTGCAACATTCTCACTTTCTGATGGGCTTTCCAAAAATGAAATAATCTGGAGGTGTTGATGTGGTTTTTCATTTGGGTTTAGATTTGTTTGCTGTTGGTTTGGGGTTTTTTTTAACAGATTTGGACACACTGTGCCTTTGCTAAAGCAGAGTAGTCACCTGGCAGGTGTTCAAATAATCTAATAGAATAAGGTTAATCTGTCTTTAATTAGACGGCAATATGTAACACACCCAGTGGGACAGATAACCTTGAAATTTAAAGTGAGAATAAAGACAGATTTGAGAGGAAAATATGTTTAGTTACAGGTGGTAAGGGATAGAAGAAACAAGAGGTAATGTTCATTGATATAACAGTACAATCCTGCACAATCCCTTTTCTCCACCCAAACCTTTAGAGAATGTTTCTCAAAAACTGGACTGGGTTATTTTATCCTTATCTTATTTTATATGCTCTTATAGACATTCCAGAATTGTTTGTTAAGTACAAACTTGTGCAATCTTGATGGAAATGAACCCAAACAAAATTCAGGGTCTGTCAGAAAACCTTTATCTGATTCCATAGATCACTTAATCTCTATCTGTAGAACCTAATATATCCCTGCTGCATATAGGGAAAACCTTTCAAAGAGAATCCCTTGTAAAACCATGGCTCAGGCCTGCTACTTTGGGTAAGTAGAAAAGGGTGATGGGACAGTGACTCGGCTGAATTAGAGGTAGAAAAACAAGTTATATAACCATGGCATGTTCACATCGTGGCGTGCTGAATTATGGTTGAATTATGTTTGTTATGATTTAAAACTGTGTAGCTGGGACAGCTAATGGCTTTAAAAGGCCAGGTTTTGGAATAAAGAGCTCTCCTCTGCACCTGCCTGGGGACCCTGCCTCACTGTGGACCCTCACCTCATACACCCCCATCACTCTAGCGCCAAAATACTTGGTAATCCTTCATGTATTTCCTCTCAAAACACCGTGGAAGGTTCATAATTACAAGTGAAGAACTCAAGCACTGCAGTTTTGACCCAGGTTAGATAAGGGGCAATGACAGGACAGTCTCATGGTGTCACCCTAAGTGAACCACAGTGTCACTTGTCCCTCTTCTGTGTTGTGACAACTGGGATTTTCTTCAGGGCTTTGCATACAACTGAAAAACTTTCAATTAGTTGTGGTAAAGGGAGTGTTTGGCTAATGGACATGTCCCTGCCTCTAATCTCTGATGACATTTATACCTTATAAATGCAAAAAGTCATTTTCAAGCTGAACAAGTCGTAGATGCATCAAGACTATGCAGACATACAATTAACATTCTGGTTATGTATGGGTGTGAGAAATACCTAAGTGTGCCAGAGCCTGTTAGCAATTAGAAGAGGGAGTCAGCAGCAGTGCTGTGGTGCTGGGGAGTTAAACTTTGCTTGTGAGGGTTCAAGCAGGAGTTTTCCAGTCCTGAACTGCTTCCCTGTGTGCCAGCACACACTTTCTTGGCAGTATGGTATCAAGTCAAACCCTTCCTCCAGGATATCCAGGAGGAAAAGGCCTTTGAGAAGATGGAGATGGATGATTTCTAGCTGAGTTCTGGCATGGCGAATTGAGGATGTGTGTGCAGGATGTCCTGGGTGGAAATAGTCTGCTACCCTCTAATATCAGCAAGTAATAATTTCATTCTATTCAGGAGAGTAAAGGAAATATCAGGTACAGTGCTTACCTCAACCACCACATATTACAGCATGTTCTCAGACACAGCTGAATGCAGCAGTATCAGGATAGAAAGCCAAGAAAAAGGGCTGATTTAAAGTGTAACTTAAACCCACCCAAAACTCATTAATGATCCAGTAATACTTTGGCATTTTATAGTAATCTCTGACTTCTTTAAAGCCAGGAAGTTGGATGTTTCTAATATTCTGTCCACTCACAGTGCAATTTTTGTCAGGTTTGGAGAAGCCTTTAACTGAGTCAGCTTCAGCTCCAATTGGAGTTATATGCTGGACATGTAACATGCTATCTAAACCCAAGTTCTCTAAAAGAAATCCTGTCCTTGGCCTCTCAGATAGGGTGGTTCAAATTAGTGGCTGTCTCTTATGTAAGGTTTTTTTGTTTGGGTGGTTTTTTTTGGTTTTTTTTGTGGGTTTTTTTTGACCCAATTGCTCTTTTATGAATTGGGGGATAATATGGTCCCCTCTTGTACCAGTGCTGTCGAGAAAATTAGTCATCAGTGCTTATAAAGCAGTTATCTCCTGCAGTGCTGAGCACTTAAGAAAAACCAAGAAGAGCTGAATAGCTCTGTCCTTGGAGCAGGCTTTGAGTGGCATGCAGTAAGCAGGAGCCTAGGGTTGTATAGAACAATAAGGAAAAGCCAAAATATTGAATAGTCCGCTCATTAACGAACAATGCAGATCCTGCACAAAGAACAAAGCCAGAGCCTGTGGAAAAGCACCCTGTGCTCCTGCAGTTAAAGGCTGTGTCACAATAAGGACAAGCACAGGGCTGAAGGAAGGCTGTGTGGACCTCTACCGCTGTGGCACATCCAAACTTTCAAGGTTGGCTCCTCTGACTGCTGCTCTCTCTGTGTGTAATGGGTCTGGGGGTAAGAGCTGAACCATCTTTTGGGGTGTTCCCATAGTGCTGGTCTACAGGGAACAGGATGTACCTCTCCTCTTTCCTAAAAGTGAGCAGAATTCCAGATTTGTATGCCAGGCAGTATAGGAAATGTGTTGTATCATGGAGGAATACCATCCTACAACAGCTGGAGTATTCCCTAATAATTGTGAGATGTGTTGTGTATCTATTTGCACAGTCAGAGGAAGGCCAGAAGTGGGAACAAAAGCACAGTTCAAGAGCAGCCACCTCTCCAGAAATGCTTATGCAGGCATCAGCTCTTTTCTGTGAACCACTGTGATGATGAAACATTTGTTTCCTCCCAACCTGCCTCTCCAGGGATCTAGACAGACCAAAAAAAAAAAAAAAAACAAAACAAAACAAAAGAAACAACAACAACAAAAAAAACCCAACCAAATAAACAAACAAAAAACCCCAAACCAAATGGTTTAAAGAAGGATTGTTTATCTGAAGGGAAACATTTATTAGAAAGCAGAATTAGGACATTGTGGCAAACTCTCAAGTAGATAGGGCAGGAGGGCCTGGAGGGGTTTGACTTGTTGACAGGGTGGGAGTCCAGTAAATTATCTACATGTTACAACTCTCTTTCTCAATGCTTTTCAGGTGTGATGAGCAGGTGGCTTTTGGGCAACATCAGAAAATAAAGTGTATATAATACTGCATTATGTGTTACATATTTGAGAGTTCTGAAGGACCTGTGCCTACAGTGGAAATATTTTGGGATCCAAAAATTGGAAAAAAAAAAAAACAAACCTGTCTCCTGTGTCATTAAGTCAGTGATGTGTTTGATTTTGAAAAGGCCAAACAATGAATCAGGCTTTAAAATGGAAATGCTGTAGGTGTTGCCAGCAACTTTGTTTAAAACACCTGAGAGCCCAAGATTAGTTAGGCAGTGACTCAGATCCAGCTGGGAGCAGGAGTCAGGGAAAGCCTTCCCAGGGCAGGACAGATGGGACTGGCTCCTGCTGGGTTTGTTCAGAGAGATCCACGCATGGGGACAGGCTCTTCCTAGGGGCGAGCTTTGCTAGACTGGGCTTGCATCCCAGGGGAAGTGCTGGACACCCTGTCCCCCTGTAAATGGGGCTGGGCACAATGCAGATGTGAAAATGTACACAGAGTCCTGTGGTGGCTGCAGGGGAGAGCTGCTCTAGGGAGGGGATCTTATCCCCTGACACCCCTGGCACACTCACAGGGTGATAGGGGTTCTCCTATCTGCAGGATGAGTTTTAACTTCCAGCATGCTGCTTTGTGCCCAGGAATCCTTCAGGCATTTCTGAGGACCTGGGGTGTGTAAGGAGAGTTAATACAAGAATTGAGACATACCCTGAAGATCAGAGTGTGCCCATGTCAGGAGGGGATACGTGTCTTCCTTGGTGTGCGTGCCTGTGACACCTATTACCAGCCCTGAGAAATGCATGTATTCATCAGAAGGAGAAAATATCCCTTTGTGTTTATTCTTATTTAACATTGTTTACACAGAAAATGGAGAAACACATCTTTAACCGTCATGTACAATTTAAAATTATGTCAGTACAACAGGCAGGGCTCATTCTGCAAACATCTACTCCACCATGTGGTCTCTGGGAGCTAATGCTGCTCTCTGCACGGCCAGCCCGCTCCGCCTGGAGCACACTGCAGTGGTTCTGTTAAATAGCCTTTGTGAAGGCTTCCAGAGCTCTAAATTAAAAATGCAGAAAGCTGGGGAGGAGGAGAGAGTTTTCAGAGCAGGGGTTCTCTGTAGCTGGAGCGTTAGGATGTCTTGCTACCTAATTGCTTTAGAATATGTGGGCTTGAATGAAGCCTTTTTAATGAATAATAGGCACATGCAGAAATCGCAAACCCCAAGCACCCAAACGGTGAAACGCACACTAATGAAGACCTGACTTGGCTGGCAGGTGCAGAGCTGATTTGCAAGACGCCTTGAATATGTCAGTTTTGAAATGATATTTGTGAAAAGAAGCAAGTCTTCTGCGTGTTGCCCTTGTCTTTGCTCCCTGCTGCTGCGGGCTGCAGCCTCATGGCAGTGCCTGCTACCACTCTGCCTTCGAGGAACGAGGGAGACAAGAACCCTGTGTCTGCTCTGCCCCTGCAGTGAGCCTGAGAGGGGGGAACAGTGAGCGCTCCCCCCTCCCCACTGCTTTCCCATTTCAAGCCCTAACCCTGTTGGCAGTGCCGTTTTGTGGGTTGGAACCCCCTGGCTCTGTGTGTGGAGATTATCTGGAGATTCACCTGCGGCTGATCCAATGAACCAAAGCAGCCTGACAAAGCTGAAGGGGAGGGTGCAGAGTTCTCTTTGTCACAAATCACATGGCGTGAAAAAGGATTTCTTTACCTCCTTTCCTCCATTATTCTCCATATCTTACCTTGTGGAAATGGGTCTGCTAGGAAGAGACTTAGACTCACAGGGTAGGAAAAACGACCAGGGCAGGGAGAACTGAAGGTAAAGGAAGACAGAATTCCTGGAGGTTTCTATAACTTGGAGATTTCAGGAAGAGGCACAACCTAAAAAACTGGAAAGAAGCCCTGAAAAATAAACGCGGCATGGGCCTTGCTACTAAATCCTTTCTCAGGATGTTAACACTAAAGCAGCTGCCTAAGAAATCTTTAAAATAAATGATGAGTTCAGTCCCAGGGACAAAGGGGTTCTGTCCAGAGAGCTGCCCAGCAAGCTGGGTGCTGGTCTGAACATCTTTGGTTTTACTGAGTTGAGCTGGTAACCTCTTCAGATCTGGCTGCCTCCCAAGTAGGGAGGGATGAATACTGCAAAATGTTTCAGTTTCCAGTGCAATTTTGAAACTCATTTGCTTTGACTGAATTTGCACTGTGTTTATGTAAATTTATAAACACTGTAATAAATTTATCTACTTAGAGAAAACAGAGATTTTAGAAAAAGGCTGGAAAACGTTGGTGAAACACAAATTCTAATTCAACAAGAATATTCACAGAACCTGATTTAAATGAACATTCAGTCACGAAGCAGAAACACAGCATGTGGTCTGTATATCTAGCAAACTATAGCAAGCCTAATCCAAAATTCAAACAATGGTTATCAGCTTAAATGCTTTAAATTACACACATGCCTTTTTTTTTGTGGCTGCAGTGATTATGTGACCAAAACCCAGGTTTTTACAGCAGGAATGAAGACTCAAATCAGGTAATAGCTGCAGGTTTCTACTTTCCTTGTAGCTCACCTATTCTGACTATGCTTTTTCCTAACTTGGGAGAGGCTGTACCAGCACATCATTCTCATCAGACTCGGTGGCGTTGTGACCTGCCACGTTCATAAGAGCATTCATGGGCATGGGCATTAATTCCACTTATGGAAGGGGCCACTCTGCCCTTGTTCCAACCCTACCTAATTCTGAAGCTTTTTTTGTCTTCCCTTGTACCTCTTGGAATCTGTAATATTTCCTGATTTTTTGTCTCTTATGCCCCTCTTCTAGTATCATCCTTAAACAGTCCTTTGATATAATTAATGTTCCCCCCTAGCCCCCCAACCTTGTTAATTTTATGCTGAACATGTTAGTTTATTTCCAGCACAAAATAAATCTAATCTCTATAGGGCTGTTTTGGAGGCACTTTCTAAATTAGGGCAACACTTGCAGCCATGTGAGGAGCTGCATTGAAGCAAATGACAACACACTTGCACTCTCAGTGCTGGTAAAAAAAAAAAAAAAGCTGGTCTCAGATATTAAGAGGTATTTTAGAACACACCTGGTTCCCACCACAGACCTGCTGTGCCCAGAGCATATCTGTATTTCTAGTTTATTTCAATGCTTGAATCAGCAGGCAAACAGCTAAGCAATGGAACCAGCAGCAAAGTGTTCCAAAAAGTAGCTGGTTTAAGACTGGGAGGATGAATTAAAAAGCAGTGCAAAATGCAATTTTTGCGTTATCCTGTTCAAGCTCTTGCATTGGAGGCATTAGCCATGAGGGACATCGCATCAGCTGGGAGCAAGATAATAAAATGAATGCAGGATCCGTAATAGGCACGTGGGAGACTCTTGCCGTATGCTTTGGTCATGTCCTGATATACGTGGGCTTTGGGAGACAGTTCTACATGTAATAGAGTCAATAATCAAATCTGAAGTACCAAGGAACACAACTTGATGTTTCCTTAGAGAGGCCACAAGTTTGCAGCAGATGAATAAAGAGAGAATGTGGTAGACACAAATTTGTCTTTAGGCAAAAAGGAAAGAAAAAAGACTTGAAAACTGGAAGCAGGGAGAAAATATTTCACTGTTTCCAGACTGGAAAGAAATAGTAATGCCTACATCAGAAAGTTAATTAATTGTTGTTACATTGATAAATATGTGATATACCACATCAAAGACTAGCTAAATGATATTTGGAAATTAATTTGGATTCCTATTAAACAGAGCTCAGAGGAGCTTCCCAAATGAATGACTTGTTTGCTAAGCATTGCTTCCTTCTGTTTATAAAGTCTTTTCAAGTAAAGACAACTATTTTCAACTGTTCTTGTTGCTTTAAATGAACTACAAGATTCATAATTTACCAGACATTCCTGACATATCCAAATACTGCAAATTGCAATGCCTTATTTAGGATCTTACAAAAATTAGGTATTGCTTACTGTTTTCTCTATGAGAATGACTTAGATAAAGTTATCTAAAAGTCCCAAACCCCAAATTTAATATTGAAAGTATGCTCATTTTCTTTAGTGTTAAATATTATTAAAATAAAATGTAAATGAGACGTATTAACTATATAAATATAGGTTCAGATTCTGAGCTATTAAGAAAGTTTTTGTACAGCAAAAATGTTGTTTTCCTGGGAACTGTGCCAAAATACAGTAAAACGCATGACATTTTCTGTTTTTATTAAATGGAAAACTCATTTCTTTCATTCTGCTCTTCTGCCAGTTTTATCCCAGTGTAATTCCACCTATGTCTCTGGAAGTACCTCTGGTTTTTATTAATGTCTATGAGTTCAAAAGAAGATAGGATTTAGTAGAGCTGAGTGCAGAGAGTTTACATGCAGACAAAAAGAAGAGACAGAAAAATCTGACACAATATGCTGTAGAGTGGGATGGCAGCAACTTTCAGTGTTGTCTGTGGAACTGTAGTTGCTTTAAATGTCCAGGAAAAAAAAAAATTAATCTGGTTTCTACAAAAGCAGAGAAGTGGCCACCTGACAAGGAGGTGGCTTCTTCACCCCAAGAAGCCACCCAGGTCAGCAGTGATGGAGCTGCAGAGCTGCAGTTGGGTGTTTGAGCTCCCAGAGAGCTGATGGTTGGGTTCTGCAAGCCCAAGGAGGAAAGCAGCTCCTGCTGGCTCAGATACCCATAAGAAGTTTTACAAAAGAATGTCCCACTAACTTTGTATCCTTTGCTTCATAGGAAAATATTTATTCATCAGGTTTGGAAATTAATTTTATCCTCTGGTTTCACGCCTTCACTTTTTAAAGTATTTCACCTCTCTTGGTTTTATTTTCCTTTCTCTTTGCCAATTAAACCTGTGTTTTGGGTCTTCAGATTCTTAGAATTTTTTTTCTCCAAGGATAGCACTGCTGGAGTGAATCTCTATTGTTTGCATAGGTGTGTTTAAAAGATTAAGGCTGAACAGACATTCTTGTAATAGACATGGGATCAATGAAAGCTCTTATTTTCTCAAGAAGCTTTAAGGCTTAGCAGCAAGGTTGATTTTTTTTTGTTTATTTGTTTTAACTATAGAAGAAGTTGCATCTCTACCTGGGTTTCTATTTTTTTGTGTGGTCTTCCACAGAATTCCTGAGCAAGAATTTACCCAACTTATCCCAAGCTTAGCTTGAGATGACAGAGTTATCTTCCTGCATGTATCAGTAGCCAAAAATTTTCTAGGTGATCTCTGCAATAGGCAAGGGACCTGATTGTGTCCTTCTCCTACTTGTGCCACTTCCAGTTTTGTAATTTCTTTTTCAAATTTCAAATGTTCAAATTTTAGCGCTCACTCTATCGACAGCCTCCTGAGTTTCAGTGGGGCCTCACAAAGAATTCAGATACTACTCTGTGGGGCTGTGAACAGCAGAACCCAATTCAGAACAGTGTCCTGGGAGGGATCTGAATCAGGGCAGGAAGGAGAAGCCAAGGTGGCATCCATGCTCCAATACCCACAGGATTTCATGGGCAATAAGCATTTTAACTCGGCGATTTGGTTGGCTAACTTCTGTGTAGGCAATTGCAGGAGGGGAAGGGACCGAGGCCCTGGGTTAGTGGCACAACGACATTCATGCTTTAAATCCCTTAAGCACAAACTTAATGGCCATTGATTGCCAAGGAGGCAGAATGACAGCCCCGCTGAGTCAAAGCCTGACTGGGGACAAGCTGAAGGTCCAGTTTGGTGGCGCAGTGTGTGAATCACCCTCAAGCTGCAGACCCTCAGCCAGAGCAAGGAGAAGGGAATGTCCAAGGTCAGGCATGGCTGCTCCAGGGCCAGCTTGCCAAACTGGGAAAATGAAAAGGATACAGTGAGCACAGGTTGTGGAGGGAAGAAGGCTGAATGATCAAAGCTGTTTCGGTTGATATTCTGCTGCTCATGTAATTTCTGAAAGGTGCCATTGCCTGCAGTCTTTCCTCAGGGGAGTGTTTGCTTTGTTTCCCCTATGAAAATAACATTTAGCTATTTCAGCTGCAGAATGTAACCCTAAATCTGCAGCTGGTCCAAGGAGAGGCTGCAGCCCATTTAAGTCCTGTGTCTCTGTTCTGTGCAGGTGCTCCCTGATGGGGTTTGATCTGAACCGGCACTGGGCTAATCCCTCTCCGTGGGCTCATCCCACCCTGCACGGAGTGAAGGAGCTCATCATCGACATGTACAACAACCCGGTGAGTGGGCACAGCAGCTGCTGAGCCACCCCTTGTGCTCAGGGACCGACCAGCCCACTGCAGGAGATCAGGGGACAGCGGTGCCTTCTGTCACAGGAAGCATCAGAAGCAGAGAAAGCAAGAGAAATGAAGTTCAGGGCAGATCAACTATGGAATAATTCTAAAAGCAGGACCTAAATTAAGTTGAGCTGCTCTCATGCTCTGAGCTGGATTCAAAACAGCAGGCCCACCCCAAATTGAATTAGAGAATGGCAGTGATGTTTAATCCAGGGCTCTGGCAGTGGTGGCTGTGTGGTGTGCAGTGCAGGAGGGGGAGAATATTTGCAAATATTTTATAAACGCACACGCACACACTCGTGCTCACTCGGAGTAGCAGAGGTGTTCTTGAAGGTGAAATCTTAGCTAATCAGAGGAGATGGATTGCAGAGAATATGGAGAAGAGGAGTGGGAGGGAGGCAGACAGCTATTGAATGTTTGACATCAAAGCGCAGAAGGATTATTGAATGTGGCACCTAAGAAAAACTGCTGGAAAAAAATGGAGATCGGTAGGAAAAAATCTCTACCAAAAAATAACAGGAGATTTTTATAGATTATTATTTTTTTCATTATGGGATTCCTGGTATTTGTCCTTCCTTTTTGCTTCTCACAATGGAGAGGAAATTTGAATCTTTAAGTCCTTGAAGTTTCGCTATTTTTTTTTATTTTCTTCTTTCTTTTCTTTTTGTTTCAGTGAAAAAGGGCCTGGCTTGCCTTGTTAATCAAGAAAGAGATTCTTACCCCCAGCTACAACATATACAGGATAAGGCCTCCTGTAATTTAACTCCTTGTTTTCCCAATACATCTTAATTGGACTTTTTATCTTCCAGTAATGCCTGTACAGACAAGATTTTAGGTACAAGGAAGATAGGTTAATAGATAAGATTGCTACATATGGACTGGAATCCAATTGCATGAAAAATATTTTCTTAGACTGCTAATTTTTTGGCACAGAATTTTTCTTTCTAGTCAGTTTCTCCTTGCACTGTGCATTGTGCCTCTGACCAAGGCTCTTAAGCTCTATTACAGTGATGATGATAATGATGGAAAGGCACAGAAAGGAGCTTTGGAGCCAGCCTGGTCTTTCCTCAGTTTTCTACCCCAAAAAGATCTAGACGATGGAGGAAGCATGCAGACTGCTTTAAGAAGAGTTTTTTCCAAGAATGAAGAGGTCTTAAAACATTACAAGAAAGATGGTTGTAGGGAAGTGCTTGTAGGCAGTAAAGCAACAAATCCTGGCACTATTAAAAGTGACTGTCAGTAAAGTAAAGCTATTATTGGAGGTAGGGGGAAGTTCTTTTCAGCTTCATCCCCTTCTAAGGAAGCTTTGAAAATTCTGGTATCTTCTAGCTGTCTGTCCTATGTGTGAAGAATGAAATTTGCTTTGGTGGCAAAAATGAAAATCCAAAGAACTGTTGGGTGAGACCTGATCTGAAATGGAAATCATCTTTTTTTTCCTCCATCTTTCTTTCTCCCACTCTCCCCAGTGATCAACCTGAGATGTACCAGTTCCAGTTTGTTTCTTTCTGAGGGAAGAAAAAGGAGCCTTTTAAAATGCAAGCGTAACATTTAATTTTCAAGTCTTTTTTTTTTTTAAATTTAAGTGCCAGCAAAGTTCAGGTTACTCTTCAGAATTCAATTTCTCAGTGAATTAGCTACCCACCAAAACACCCTTCTCGTCTGGTTTTTATCATCCCCCTGTCAACAGCAGCCTTTCTGCCAGTTCCAGGGATGCTCAGCAATGCAATGCAGTATATGGGATTACTGTTATTTTCAGGCAATACCAGATTCTTATTCACTCTGATCCCAGTAATATTGGTATGAAAAGACCGTATCCAAAGCGCTGGGACAAAAGGGGGAGCTGCCAGCTGCCTCAGAGGGTGGGCATGGGACTGACCATGCACCAGCCTGCTTTAGCAGTGACTGCTTTTAACTTATGACAGAGTGCCAGAATAAAACCTGCTTTGAGTTCCTTCTGGCTGCTAAAAGTTTAAGGTGCTTTTCAGGGGCAGATTGTTACTTTCAGATGACTAATACATGATAGATGGCTGCATGCACAGGTGACCTGCTGCAGGAGAGCTGGTGTCAAACTGCCTCACATCAGGCATTTTGCATTTGAAAATGTCTGTCCTGCCACCCTCTCCTCACCTGAAGTCTTCCCACACTGGGGAATATGAAATGAAATAAAATGCAAAACCCAATTCCCTGAGAAATTATGTAATTCCAAAATAAGCTTCATCCCTCCCATTGCAGGCAAGATCTGCTGTGAGGGGCTGCCCACAGAAGACTGGATTGTTTAAAGCAAGAGGAAGTTTGGCTTCATGTTGCCATTGCAGAACAGCTCAGTGCAGGACTTTTAGATGTATTCATTCCCTTAAATCACTTAAGGAAAATTAGCTGCCATAAGACCATAAAACCATGTTTTAAATATTGCTGCATAGGAGGATTTTTCTTCTGCTCTGCAGTATGGGAGATAAGCTCTTTCCTTTGAAAAAAAAGTTCATTCTGGAGCAGGAAGGATGAGTGACACAGAAATAAGTGAAGTGGGTATGAGGCATACACACAATGCCACAGCCACAGTGATTCCAGCACTGAGTGTTCCAAGGCTGAGTGTTTGCTGTAGTTACTGTACAAAAATAATCCAAAGCACTTGCAGTTCAGTGTTCTTCTGGGTTTCACAAAGTGTGCTCATTTCATTTTATTTTTGAAGTGTTTCAGATTCCACAAGGACCCTATCACCCTTAGGAAGGAATGGATGGGTCAAGAAATGAGAGAACAATAGGAAGCTTTTGATCTCTGTGCCACCGATTCGACACAGTACCTCTGATGATCAGTGTCATTATGTTGGCCTGCATGGAGTGAGGGGATATTCTCAGCTGTTTCTAGTGGTACCAGTCTTGCAGATGAGACTGAAGTGATAGTCTTCTCTAGATCATGTGCTGTTGGCTGGGGATATTTCTGTTCCCAAGTACCTTTGCCTGCCCATACACGAGCGAGCAATGTCTTCCCACCACTCCAGCAGATGATACCTGTTGTTGGTTTCCCTGTTTGTGCTGGAGCAGGTAGCAGAATTATCTCAGAACATGAGTGCGTGGTTTAAACCAACTCAGCCGACCCTTGTTTGCAGTTTGTTACAGCATGTTCATAAGAATCATTCCAGCACCCTCTAAAAACAGATTTAGTGAGTGCACTCAGGTCGTGTGTGCAGTGTCAGCTCAGCCCCCTCGATGTGAGCATTGTGACATGGCCTTTACAGGCAGGGGCTCGTGTTATTCTCCCATCTAGACCTCTGCCTCACCGAGCTCTCCAAATGGAAAACTCCCACATAATAAGCAGCTACTCAGTGTTTTGTTTTACCTTCAGCGTTCATTGCGCAGCCTTGTCCTGTGTTTGCTGTGCACTATGCAGATCCTGCTCTGCAGATAGAACTGTTAATCTCCTCGAAGGCTCTTTTGTTCTGCTCATTGCTATACTCTGGGAGCATTGCAGAATTGTGGATTATTTTTGGGGGAGCACCCCTGGGAGGGACAAGTGTTTCATCCTTGTTTGGATAGGAAACAGTTATGATCACACCTACTCATTTGTGATAGATGGTTTAAGATGCCCGGAATCAGATTTGCTGCATGTCATTCAGCAAAGATTGATACCTTCACTGTCTTGTTTCTACCCCCTGCGTCTGCAAGGAAGATTGGGATAGTCTGTTTCTGATATTTGTTTCTCCTAGGCCCTAGGAGATGGGGAATAGGCTGTGACTGACCATTGGGATGAATCTGTTTCAAGTAATTTGCTCCTCCCAAGTGAAAATGCAGACATGGCACTGCAACACTGGACTCTGTTCTTTCTCCTGTGTTTCTTCTATGCTGCCTGTTTTCCACCTCCTGTTGAATTGAAGCTGGAGTCCTACAAGCAAATTATTCCTTTGCTAGATGCTGTTCACCTTGTGCCCTGGGTGAGCTGGAGACCCATCTAAAACAACTAAAAAACCACTTACCTGGGATGTGCTCCTTAATTAACATCTCCTTTGCCATGCACATTTATACTAAATTTTAAATTATTTCTGCAAAAGTGACTTCTCTGTATCACTTCCCGACTTTGGAGTGTTTACATACTTTGCAAGCCCTTGCATACTTTTAATACTATTCTGAGTGAAAGTTTTCACTGGTTCAATGCAAAATGAAAGCACCAGCATGCTCAACTCTGAGTCATCTGCTGGGCTGGAACCTTTAGATCCACCACACAGACATCTGCCACAAGGGCTGATGAATTAGTTGGTAGAGGATGGCAATCTGCTATTGCTGTGGACAGGAAAGAAGGAAGGAAAGAGCCTGTGGGCTTCAGGGGTATCTGCTGACAACAGAATTAGTGATAGGATGAGTAAACATAATATTGTAGGCATGGGAGGGGGTGGTATTTAAAGGTGAGTGACACATTTTATGGTTTTGAGAAGGTTTTTTAAAATCCTGTGTGTGGGCTCAGACTTGAACAAAATCATTATTTTCCAGTCTTCCTGCCTCTGAGGAGTCCTAGCTTTTGATCCAGGTAGGCTTGAGTGGGCAAGCAGTAATGGTACAGGGGAATTAGCCTGCTAAGTGAATATAACTGTATTCTTCAGCAGATGTCTGTGTTCCTCTTCAGAAAGAGAATATATTTTCTTTCTTCCAAAGTTATTGAACATACAGCCCCCTGGGTCTGTGTTATCATCTCTCCCCAGGCCCTTCTTTAGTGGCTGATGGGTGCCCTCCTTGGGCTAGCTCCCCTCAGAGCATCCTGCACCTCACTGTTGCAGGAAGACAGCAGAGAGAGCTTGTTTTGGGGATAAAGGCCTGATCTCTGAGTTCCAGCTTGTGCCTGATAAGCCCTGATAATAGAAAGCAGGTGAGTGGCGTGTGAGGCAGGTGAGCTCCCAGAGGAAGGGAAGCTATCTGTGTAACTCCTAGAGCTGCATTGTCCAGCCAGGTGGTTTCTCTAGGTTTCCCCATTGCCAAGGAGCACAATCTCTTTCCCCCTGCTGTGCTCACAGACTTCTGCTCCATTTCCTGTTTCTCCCATTCTGGTTCTGTGTTTTCACTGCTGTCAGGTGTTCTTACCTCTCCAGACCACTTCCCAGCTCTTTCATTGGGCATTGATGTTCCATGAAGTCCCCCCATCACTGCCCCTCTTCGTGATGTTGTTTCAGACACTGTTTGGGCCACCCACTGCCAATGCTGGTGCTCAGCCTACAGCTTTTCTAGGCCTCCAGTGGCACCATTTAGAGTGCTCTGTCCAGGAGAGGAGTTGTGGCTGGGCAGGAGCCATGGTCCAAGTGTGTTTTGTCGGGCTGCTCCTCATGCAGCACATCCAACCCCCACTTCCTCCATTATCCTCAGCTTTTGCATTGAAACAAACCAGATTTTTTTTTTTTTTTCAAATTTCTTTCTTCCCCTTCTGTTTTTTGAGAAAGGCATTTTGTTTTTATGCAAAACTAAGTCACAAAATATAGACCTAGAATTCTGTAAGTGATACTCTGCAGGTTGCAGTTATCCCCCATGGCAGCATTGCTTTAGTGACCTCACATCCTCTCTGCTTTGGGCAGTGCCACATTCTTCACCAGACAACTCCCCATTTAGAAAAATGCAGCTGGTCTTCAAGATGCGTGTGCTTTGCTGGAGAGTGACATAAATTTTATTTTTGTCATTCCTGTAAAGTGTCAATCTTAGAGGCTCTGCTTCCACTCATCTCGTGAAATGATGTTGCTAGTATTACCATCAGTGTGATACTGGATAGTTGACAAGTGTAACAACAGATTTTTGCAAGGTTTTCACATCAAAACTGTACATTTAGGCTTCTTATGCTATAAGCCCTCAAGTAGCATTTTCTAATCTAACATTTGAATGACTGCGAGCAATTGTTTTCTCTTCAAAAATTCTTATTTTCCCTCATCATCTCCCCTGCTCCTGTTATAAATTGGAGGAGCAAACTGGAAAATATTTCACTGAAAAATTATAACCTCATTCTCATTCGAGCTGAAGCCAGTTTAGATGTTAATAAATGTTTGGAAAGTCTGTGAGTTGGGGTTTGGTGTTGCTCAGAACTCACTTGGAGCCAAACAGATCAGCTGGGGTCTGCATCATCTGGCGTGAGGAGTCATAGCAGATTAACACAGAGTAATGAGCTCTGCAACATTACACCCTACCTGGCTGCACTTGCTGTTAGCAGAGCTCTTACACTTCCTTCCCTGGCTAAACAACACAATAGTAGTGCATAATAATTTAAAAATGAATATTGAATTTCAGCAACCCACTAGGAAGCGAAACCCAGACATCCTGGGTTGTCACTTGTACCTGATGGTTTTCACTCCAACATCAAAACAACCAGGCATCATCTTTTGCCAACAATTCTCAGGCTAATATAGTATATGTTATTCTAGGTTGTTCTTAGGCAGAATGGCCAACATGCTGCCTCTTATTTCTCTCCCAAAACCAGAAGAGGGATCACCTCTGCTCATGCCGTATGTGTTCAGCTGGCATAGCCCTGTGGCCGCTTGCTGTGGCAAGGCTCCTGCTTGTGCCATTTTGTTGGTATTGCAGAAGTGCCCTGTACCACTTCTCTCTTGCAAGTCCCTGTTGAATGAAATGTAACTTCTCAGTATTTTGAAAATACAAATCTTATTTCAGTTCCCTGTTGAACAGTAGAAAGGACAACGTTTCTCTCAGTGCTGTAATTTAGCAGTGTGAGGTACCCATCATTGATTCCTTAGCTTAGGATTTTGACTTTATTTCACACCTTCCTGTTGGACCAGCTCAATCAGAATTACTAATGCTCTTGCTAACATTCTACTTCATATAAGCTGTTTAAAAGTATCCCCCCATTAAACTCTCTTCATTGTTGAATGAGGATAGGTTTGGTATCTGCTGACAGAAGCAAAGGTGGTGTGCATGATCAGTGTGTTAGCTATGGCATTTTCTGACAAGCAATCTTATCTGGGAGAGTACAAGTTCAGAAGAACTCCTCAGTTTCTTTCATGCAATTTTAACAATTCTACTTCCTGGAGTAAACATTCTCTCTTGATCTAGTAATATGTTCTATGTTTATACCTGGTGAAGCAGCTTCTGATCTTAGCAACTTTCTTCCCACAGTCCTTTAAACACATACAATATACAAAGAAACTTGCAAATAGCAGAGCTGCTTTTACATGAAACAGATTATTTGCAGGTGATGCTGAATCTTTGCCACTGGAGGGTTTTATGACAGGTATTTATTGGAAAAAGGTTTAGATAGAGTTAATTCCCTTTTGAAGCAGTTGAATGCATTAGATAAACTCTTCAGATTTCCTTCTCATCTCCAATTAATCTATGATTTTTTTCCCCTTACCTTTGATTTGTTTTCAACATGTAAACCTTCATAAATATAAATATAAATATATATATAAAAGTGAATATATAATTTCTCTGGTAACTTTTAGGGATCACTGACACTGTTAGGTGAAGTTCTACCTTTAACTGTGAACTCCTTGTTAAAGTGATAGTCAAGGAAAGGAATTCTATTCAGGCCAACCAGTGCTAATAGTCTTGTTTTCTGCTAAGTAACATTTATATTTTGAAATTATGAATCACATTTCATCTGAAGTAGACAGGCTTTTTGGCTGGTTTTGTTTTGTTTTGATCACACTTGCATGTTCACAATCTCACTCTGGATGATGCTCCACTATATTTTTGTTAAATACCCCAGACTCTCTAGAAAACAAGTCTGAAGTGTGTCTACAGTTACCAAATTTCTCCATGTTTGTACTCAGTCATTGTGCTAATCATATCATGGTGGTAATCTCTGGCACAGGTTGTGGTTTTTTGCCTGAGTGGATTTTTTTTTTTTTTTTTTTTTTCAATCTAGAATGGGAACAGTTTCAGGTTAAAACAATAACACAAAGAGGAATGAAATGTTTTAATCTCAGAGATGAATATTTTCCTTTTCTTTTCACACAATAATGGCCAGTTTTCGTTTGTATCTGAAACTTCTAAGCTGGTTTTCTCCATGATACTCACACACCTGCATGAAGCACTGCAGACATTATGTTCCCAAATATGCCTCCCTTTACTCAACTCAGATATTCTCTCAGGTTGTGTTAATTCTTGCACACTGTGACGTGGGGTGTCTGTGTGTAGTACCATCCAGTGCTCTAAACATCTGAACCAGTTTGGGTTTTTTTTTTTTTTTCAGGAGTTTTACCATTCTGAGGAATCTCTCTGCTGCTGCTTTTTGTTTGGAGCAGTGTTAGTTATGACCTCCACTTTGCAGTGATCTACTGTACATCTTATCTTTTCTTCCAGGTGTTTTACTGCTATTACATGGAACTTATGTTGTTGTTTTCTTAGTTTTAGCTCAGCATCTCAGTCTCTTTCCGTGGCTCTTTAGGGCCTCTAGTCAAACTCCTCTCTTTTACCTTGGATCAAAATATTATCCATCAAAGCTTTAGTATCCTCTCTACCATCAAAACATGGTTGTATTTTCCTGGGATGTGCCTAGGGGGCTGAACACAACTCAAATATCCCTCTGAGGAAATAGTGTCTCCTAAAATAGTTTTTTGAAGATGTACAGCCATGTTCTCTATTTTTCTAGGGGCATCTGCCAGCACCCTGCTGATGAATCAGAGCTGTCTCTTCAAAGAGAATTCCAATGGAAGAAAATATTCCTTTTATATAATACATATATTTTTCTTGGACTGAGTGTACAAGAGGGGTTCAGTATGGATTCTTTTCTCCTTCTCTTGGATCTTCTTCCAGCTTCAATGTTCTGTAATTCTTACATCTGAAATGTTATCAAATTCCTCCTACCATCTGCACCAGGGAAAGAAGGTTTTGGATTTTTTTACTTTAAGTAACATTTATCAGGGAGTGGCTGATATGTTCGGTGCTGCATTGAGAGTTTCCTTGAGTCTGGGAGATCTCATTAAGCTCCTCCTCAGTAATTCTAGTTTCATGTTTCCCCTCCCATTCTTAGTTTTTCAGTGAGACACGAGAGTTTGAGATTTATTTTTTTTTAGCCACTTATGAAAAACTCCCCCTTTGCTTCTGCTCCTTCCCCAAGTGCTTCTATAAAGTGGGTCAGAGTCAAGGTCACTGACAAGTCTGCTTCAGTGCTTGCATTTGAACTGCTGAGCACTGAGGAGAATGAGCTCCTGCACAATACAGCACTCAATTCCAGGTGCCCCTTACCAGAGCTTCTTAGAGTCAGGGCTTCTCACAGGATGCAAGTGGAAATGCCTGGAACGAGCTGATCCATTTTATTTTTTCCCTCTTCAGAAGGTGTTGGGACCATGCCCTTTGTTCAATTTTCCTGGGATTGCATTTACCTTTTTAGTCATGGGCAAAGTCACTGCCAGGGCTTTTTTATTTCATACGAAAGAGCTCTTAGTATTCAAAAATGATTTTGAGACAGCTGGCCAAGTGTTTGACCTAACTATGTCTGTTCATGGTATTCTACTGGTGCAAGATAGCAGTAATAGAGACAGTGGACAATTAGCCCAGTGTATGCAATGAAGATGGGTAAAGTGAAATGCTGATTTTTAAATGAGAATATTGACATAATAGCATCTCAATCAGGGAGCACTGGAATAGCAGTGTAAAATTATACACTAATAACAGAGGAAACCAAGCCAGAAGAGGACTGACATTATAGTTCAAAGAAAGATCAGAAGCAAAAAAGAGAAAAGAGGGGGAAAAAAAAAAAAAAAGTCAGGGAGTAGAATTGTATCAACAAGTACTGAAAAATCCCACAATCTCTGTGCATTAAAATTTCATGCCAAAATGGGATGGTAGCACTTAGCATCTTTACTGTCATGCTCAGAATTACTACAGAAGCAATAAGGACTCAAAGAATGTAATGACAGAGCCTGATTAAGGGTCATGATTAAAGTTGATGTAGAAACCACACTTATATACTTTAAAAATGACATCTTCTGGAAGCAAGAAATCAAAGAGCCTGAAAGAGAAGAGCAATTTTTTTTTTTTTTAATTTATCCCTTAGTAAGGATCAAGTCTTGTCATTTCTGTCATAAAAATGTTCCATAATAATAAATATAGACATGCTCACATTCATCATTCCTGATGGAATATGAAAACCAAAAAGATCTTAGAATGGCACATACTTCTGAAAAGGGGGGCATCATAAAATGGATAAGAAGTCTAAAAGCAGTAGCTAAAAGGGCAAACCAGAACAAAATAACACATTGGGGTGACATGGCAGCTATATAAAATCACCATTTTAGGATGGATTTTTGCAGCTTTACTGTTACAGAGTGTGTTATTTGAAAAACTCCACAACTTTATAAAAGGTTGCATGAGAAGTTAACAAAGGGGATTATTAGACTGAAGAAGGTCATTAGCATTAAGGACACCCTTTGAAGTCTTGCCCAAATGAACTAAGGAAAAAAAAAACAAAACCAAAAAACCCTTGTAGACTCTGGCAAGTTAAATGCAAACCCATAATAATAGCGGACAAAAACAATTTTGAAGAATAACTTGCTAAAGGCATAAAAACTAATAATAAAAACTTTTTCAAACACATCAGAGGCAAGAAGCCTGCCTGAAGGTCTATAAGGTTGATAGATGATCAAGATGTAAAAGAAGTGCTCAAGGAAAAGAAGGTCTTTGCAGAAAAGCTAAATGAGTTATTTGCTTTGGTGTTCACAGTGAGGAGCCTAAAGGGAATTCCCAAATTAGAGCTGCTCTTTATGGGGGACAGATAACATGGGTAACAGTGTAAAGTCAGATAACATGGGTAACAGTGCTTTAATGGGAGTTTTCATTTTTGTAAGCAGAATTTATACATTTGTTAGCCTTTTTTTAGCGGTTTGATGAGCATGAAGATAAAGGCAATCAACCTGTTGCCTATTCTGAATTTCTGAAAAGCATTGGCAAATTTCTAACCAAATTATTTTAAAGAAGTGAAGAATCCAAGTTGTCTTGGATGATATGAGCTTTTTCTGCTCATTTACGGTTTTACTTTCATTGTTTCTTTAAGCATCCAGTGCTGCCCACATCCAGGGATCTCTGTGTGGCTGTTCTTTCATGAGCTTGTGTATGACAAAGAAAATACAGCTCCTGCTACTGCTCTCTGAAAGCCTCTTGTATTATTCCCTGATCCAAATAGAAGGGGCGGCTGGTGGCTGGACTGGCACTATCAGGTTTGTGAACAATCAGTAGTGGTTGTTCTTCCTAAAAGAGAGCTCTGTTCTGTCCTGTGTGCCTCTGCATTCCTGTAAATTCTGCTGCTTGGGGATATCTGAATCTTAGTGGAGTTACTTTGCAGTGCCATACAAACAAAAACAAAATAAATTAAAAACAAAAAAAAAAAAAAGGGGAGGGGGGAGGGAGGAAAAGTGAAACTGTGTTTTGATGGGAAACACCTACATACTATGTGATTTTCCTGGATAAAATATCATTATCCTTGAAGGAGGTCATTATTTTGTCTTTGTGACAATATGCAGAGGTATAGGATAGGTCCACTGCTTTCTTGGCATATGCCATTCCAAAAGAGTAATCCCAGATAATCCTGCAGACAGGATTCTTCACTGCTTATTTTCAGCTTGTGCCTGGTTTATTGTGTCAACCAGAGCCCATGCCTGAGAACAGGGATCCTGTGAAAAAAACAGAGCGGCTGCCCAACAGCTGAGAGGAAGGTAACTAATGGATCCAGAGGGAATATTTAGGCAGATAGGCTTTACTTACAGAGTGGGTGACTAGAGCTGAACAAATAATACCATGTCCCTTCTGCAAAGTATAATAGATATTCTTTATGATTTCAAGTTGCCAGGATCTTCTCCTTTTGCAAACTCTTCCTATGAGGATTATAACGAAGCAGAGCTGCCTCCAGAGTTGTTATTTTCCTTAAACCTGAAAAACTGCTCTTTTAGTTTCATAGGCATCAAAAAATAGCTTAATGCTGGTATCATTACTAGCTGGCTTTTGCAGGCAGCAACCCTGCAGTTTTGCATATGTTTTCTTGATCTAGAGCCCAGTTTAAGCTGTTGGATGGGGTCTGTGTCTCTAATGTTCCCTAAGTGCAATTATGAAAAGAAATTGCTTATTTGAATCATTAATCAGTCTCTGGATGGCTGCAAGTTCTTATATTTCATGGCTGCTTTCCATGATGTATGTGACCTATTCATAGCGTTGCTCAAGCTGCACTGGAACAAGACTTAATTCCTATTCTTGTTAAAGCTTTTCTGCTGACTTCCTTCACTAGTTTATGCTTAGAAACTCTCACAAACCCAGAGGACCACTATATGCAAACTTGCTGGAAAGGCTCCTCAGACAAGAAAATGGAATTAGTAGCTTAAATCTTTCAAGTTAGTGTTACACGACAGATCGATGTTTCCTATGTGGAAGCATTCAGTCATCTCTTCAGAATCTGATTACTATATGCCTTGTGAAAAATCCAATTAAAATTAATGTATTAATTAACAGAAGTTTAATTTTCTTCTTGTCAGGAGATACATCACAATGTTGGAATTTTACCACATCAAAGTTAGCAATAGTTCCCATCTTAAAAGTATTTTGAAAGCTTCTACTTGCTGTCTTCTGCGGTGCTGACACCAGTGGATCAATAGGTTTTTAAAAGCAGACAGGAATCACCGTGATAATCTAGTCTGACTTACAAAGTACTAAATATCATCCATCATGGTTTTCCTAAATGGGCATCAAAGTCTGAGCTTCCCCAACTTCTGGTGGCTTAGCTGTTAGAGAAAATGACTGATCTAAAAGAGCTTAGAGGATTTATCTCACAAGAGCATCTGGAATATCAAATCTTTCTCGAAATATCTTGAAAACTCCATTCCTGTGCTGGTAAGGTGGCTTTCTTTAAACTAATTATTTTCTTTAAAAAAAAAAATCTTCTTCTCTACAGAACATCTACCATCTGGGAACTGACATATAAGAAACTGCAGTGTAGACCTGGATTACTGAGCTGGGTCATTTTGATGGCCTGAGCTGCAGAATCTGACCATACTTTATTTGAAAAATCTGCCTGAGCATGCCAAAAGCCAGGGATACTCCAATGTGTGAGCTGCCTCCTTCTTTTCTGTGGGGCTTGTTCATATTCCAGGGTGACTCCTTTAGAGACAATGCTGATAATTATTTCATTATTTCTCAAGTCATGGGAAGGATCACATTACAAAGACTGATAATCCTTGATTCACATAAATGTACATCTGGGAGATGTGGAGAGTTGCTTGAGCATAAACAGCAACATTTAAGTTAACACACACCATGGAGCGAATGAGCAGGGAGGAAAAATCAACACTGTGTTTGATACTGCTGAAAAGAGAGCTCAGCAAAATAATGTGCATGTCAAGTTCGTAAAAGCAGTGCAGCTTTGCTCCCTCCTCCATCCTGGTGTTTGTGTCTGGCTTATAAGATATAATATTATACAGGACACTCAGGTTTGGGAAGAGCCTCCAAAGATCATCCGGTCCCCCTCCAAGGGAGAGTCACATGGAGCAGGTTACACAGGAACATGTCCAGGTGGGTTTGGAGTGTCTGCAGAGAGGGAAACCCAGCACCTCCCTGGGCAGCCTGTCCCAGTGTGCAGAATTTCTTCTTCATGTTGAGGCTGACACCACTGACCCTCCTTGGCCACAAGGACACTGCCAGTCATGATCAAGGTAGACAACAACCCTTTACACGTGTTGATGTATAGAATTTAATGGGGGGTTTTGGTGGTTTTGGTGCTTTTGCCCAATTAACAACACTGCATAATACTGGTATTATCATGTGATTTGTTAAACAGGTGTTGCTTTGAGTCTTTTTATTTATGGTCTGTCCCCTGAAAGTTGTTTTTTAACTATAAGAATATCTTGCATTTAGGTTTTGGTTTTCAAGAGCACCCTTTGAAATAGGATCCTGTCCTGTCTCATTATATCTTGAAGATAAAGCCCCAAAGTTTCAATGTAAGTTAGGAATCACTTTATGCCCTACTGAAATGTAGTCACCTCTGGAAAAGACCCCATCAGCAGAGCAGTATTTGAAGGCTGTTTACTTAGATGTACATCAAGAAAAATCTATTTCTGTTCTGAGTCCAGCTAATCTATTGTTTTGTATTTTTTGAAAATAAACTGCCTTCATCTCAGTCTTGGTCTTCTGCTAGGGAATTTGTGGTGGTTTATGACTTCCCCCAAGAAGGATATTCACTGTAGAATTAAATCTCAGCAGTAGATTTAATCCTCCCTGATGACTTGTAGTCTATGGAAACGTTATTGCCTGTGCTTGGTTGGTGAGTCTGCCCTTCAGGAACTGGATGTTCTCCTCTTGCTGCAGTTAACTCATGCAATAGAGACAGGTTTTTATTCTGTTTATGTCCCTTGATAATGGCTGTATTGATCTGGCCTGATGTAAGCAAAGGTTCACAGTTCGCCCAGTGTTGCTAAGGGTACCAGACTATTACTGCCACCAGCAGACACATTCCATCATCCCTCAGCCTCCGTGTGTGAAAGCTGGAGCAGCAGGATGCCACATGTTGGTGACTCAGGAAAATGGCATGTGTCAGAATCTGGCATATGTCAGACTTGGATGCTCTAAAATTAGGGTATATTTTTTGTCATTTTTGTTTTGACTGCCAAGAAATGCAGGAACATTTAAAGGTTAGCCTAATTTTCACTTGTTTGGAAACATAAGTCACAATGAAAATGGTGTGCAAAACCTCCTATGAATTTTGTTTTCAAATAACTGAGCATTCCTTTCTTTTAAAAAATTATCAAAGTGGCTAAAGCTGCCCTGAGCCAGGAGTAGGAAAAGTGAGGAAGGTTGAATGTTCAGCCTGACAGCTCTGGGCAAATTACTTTATAATCTCCTTGCCTGTTCAGTTCAACAAGGAATTTTCACTAGAAAGCAAAACCCGGAGAAAAGGTTTAGAGCCTGAGTTTTTTCTTGTGGCAACTCCGAGTAGAGCTGCAGGAGTGAGAATCTCCTAATACTGCTGGGGGTTTGGCTCTTCATTTAGAAAACAATTTAAGCCTCTGTACTTGATTTTCCTAGCACAAACCCCCAGTTGTCCCTGGAAATGAGGTATAATATTCCAGCTCTGCAATGATTAATATCTCTCACCATGACAGAGTGCTCCGACCTGTTTTAGTCTGTTTTTAAAAACAAGAGGCACCATAGCTGGGAAGTGGTGGTGGTGAGAGAACTGGATTAACTACTAGAGCAGTAGGTTGGGTTCCAGGTGGAGGATAGATCAGCTGATTTAAAGTGAAAACTGTTTTCATCTTTTTTCTTTCTCCTTAAAAGCTGGAAAATGCTGGTTGCTTGATCCCATCTCACCCTGCTTGTAGTCTGTTAATTCCATTCTCCAAGTGGCATGGTTACCTTCTAACAGGATTAGAGGAAGGGAGGGACTAAACTGCTCTGTTGTCCTCTAGAGACCCTTGGAAATGGTGATTTGGAGTGGGCTGCCAGGAGAAGTGGTGCAACCAGCCAACCCAGCCTATTTACAGTTTTCATCATAGTGGATTGTTCTCTGCAAAACCAAATATTTAGCAGTTGCTGTGTGTCACTCAAACCAAGATATACCACTGTTGTATAAGGTGGGATTCTGGACAGAGTGTTTGCAAATGAATTTGTTGATTTCAGCAGTGTTGTAATAGCAAAGAGCAATGACAATTGGTATCATAACAGACATTGTGATTTGATGTTATTAGTGAAAATAACTCGAGATGCAGTTTGCCAGATCTGAAACATAGAAATTCTTCCAAGTACAACATCATTTTAGTTTTCAGTCTTGTTTTGAGAATGCCAGTATCTTTGACTGAAGTCAGTGGAGGCTGTAAATGATCACTGTGACTGCTTTTAGCCATGCAGATTGAATTATCACCTGATCCATTGAAATCTGCACTGAGAGCAGTGGGGAAAGTGTATGTGTGTGTGCCTATACATATATTACATCTATAGTATGTTTTATGCATTGTTTTCCTGTTGATTATGTATTTTGCAAAGGAATTTATCTGCATCTCTTCCCTGTGGGTTTCAGAAGTATGACTGGATCTAGTTGTGCTGTAGTTCAGGGAGAGGCTGGAGCATTTGAAATAAAGCTTGGGAGCCATTCACCAGGCTATTCCAAAATCTGTGGTCTGCACTGGGTACCCAGACCCAGCACCCCAGGGAGCAGCTGCCATCTGGCTTTGTAGGCTGGCCAGCACCAAAAGGGTCTGTGCTAACTGAAACACAGCCAGCTGTGGGGAGCCATCCTGCAGGATCCTGGAGACTGGCTGCAAGAACTGAGAGGAATTTTCCTTCTCTAACTTGTGTGATGCAGGGCTGGATGGAGTGCACTGCCAGCTGCCACCCTCCTTCAGGAGCCTGCAGACAGAATAAAGCTGCACTTGGGCTCACTGGCTCTGTACCCCAGCTAATTTTGTTGATAACAAAGTCAATGTCCTCTTGAACCACACTGGGACTTGATGAGGTATTTTAGGATTTTTATGCTTTGGACTGGAAATGATAGAACAGACTGCAGACAGAGCATATTGGATTATCTCCTCCTAAGTGCAGATTTCAGCTCACCATAGATTTCTTCAGCTAAGAAGAGTTGGATTAATGCACAGGTGAAGCTATTTCACTGTGCGAAAGGTTGTCACTTTAATAAACAAAATAACTAGCTCTGGTAAGCAAGCACTTGAATGCTGTTTAGATGTCTCTGAGTTTAATTTCTTTAGTACCAGTAAGTTCCATTTATTTTAACTTTCCTCTGCTCATCTGAACTAATTGTGTAGCCTAAGCTTTTCTCACAGTGCTACTCAGTCCTTTTGCATTAAAATTAAAGGAGAGAAGGAGGGCGAGATACAAAAAATTCAGAGACAAAATTACTTATGTTTAAAAACTAAGAATGTGGAAAGAGCCAATTTGGCTGTAACAGTTTGACATCAGAAAGTGTATTTGCAAAAGGAAGATATTTTTAAGATGATCTACTTTTTCTCCCCTATTCTCAATATCTTTAAAAATGCATCTGGTAATGGCTTTTAGAAACAGCTCTCGGACAGGATATGTATGAAAAAACTTGCTGAAATTTTGCTGAAGGTACAAAAGGACAAATATTCAACCAGACAAATGGAGACAGAAGGGCACAGGGAGGATGTTAGCTTTCTCCTGAACTTCTTGTAGCAGTAAGCATTTTAAAGTAATTTTGAATAACCTCATGGAATATGAGTGAAAACAGCTTTACTGTACATTGGGCAATAACTGAGCAGGCTTGACATATTTTTTGAGTTGACACCCTTGAATGTAATAAAGTGCATAGATTGAATTTAGGAGCAAAATAAATAACACACAGGTTATTAAACTCCCTGTGTTATTCATGACCATCTTGCATTTAGCAAAACTTTCCATTCTGAAGTCTGCTGCAAGCTGCCATGGAAAATCAAGTCTGTCCCAGGGGAGCAATGCAGGAGCCCAGGGAATGCCACAGCAGGCACATGGCTGGTTTTAGAGCATACAGAGCCTGGCTGAGGCATTAAGGTGGTGTGCTAAAAGCACAAAACTTTCTAAGAAATAGCTCATTACACACAGGGGAGCTGCAGATAATTCTTCTGTTATTATAGGAGGGGTGGACAGTCTTTCTCTGTGATGTCCAGCCAAATGATGAGGAATCTTAAGCAAAACCCTCCACTTGTCTGTTTTTAAAGGTCTGTCAGAAAGAAAAATTAGTGACAAATTTTGCTTGAGGGGCTGCCTGGTGCCAAGTGGCCTCCAGGTATTCAGTCACCTGGCAGCAGCACTTCACTGCTTGAAGGGATCTTAGAGGTATGTGTGTGGGAAAGATAAGGGTGCTTGGGAAGAAATGGCATTTATTCTGAATAAAGATGGATCTGCAGCCTCCCTACTGGCATGTAATCCTTTTGCTTCTGGGGTCATTTCAATCAGCCTTAGGAGATCTCCTCTTAAATCTGGCTGTCATTCAAATGGATTTGGCCACTGCAGCGGTGGCAAGGCCACAGCCAGTTGTGGGGCACACTGTTGTCCCCACCACAGCACCGTGAGGAGTCAGTTTCTGTGTTAAGCTGTACCTGTGGAGCCAGAGGGAACAGGAAGGTGAGCCTAACTCAATGGGAGTGGAGGGAAACAGTCCAAAATCAAATGAAGCATGTTCTTTTGCTGGAAGTATTGGTCATGCCATGGGTGGCTGAGTCCATGTGAGGGAAATTAAGTACTGCTGTTTCCAAACCTGCTTATTTTGTAATTTGGTCAGATTCTGTCCCCTTCTTAAATGAATGTAAACTTCAGACCTTATTGCTGACACATGTGGGCAGAGAGAACATCTCAGCTCCCCACCTTTTCCTTCCTAATCAATCAGGTTGTAAAAGTGAGTCTAAAGTTTCCTGTGCATCTCACTTTGGACCTGGTGCTGTGTTCCCCCACCCAAGGGCAACTTGTAAGCCCTGATGGCAGGAAGGGGATCTCATTTTCCTCCTTGTGAAGAACATCCTTTGGCAAAGGAAGGAGCTGATCTCTTTTGCTGTAGGTGGTTCACAGGCTTGAAAATGACTTTTCACTGGTGCAACAAACGCTTTGCTTTGCGCCAGGAACTGGCCTGTCCCTTTGGACACTGGATGAGCAGATGCCTAATTAGCCTATTATTTACCATGGTTGAGATCACTGAATTTTGATGAAAGAGTCTTTACTCTAATCATTGATTCATGACACAGATGCTCATATCATGCATTAGACTGTTTAACCTTCCACAATTTAGTTGTCCCACACACCCTTTTATAAATATCCTAGCAACTGCCCTCTCTGTCCTGCATTCTCTGTGAGGGGGAAGCTTGGGAGCTCCCAAATTGGTCCTTAATGCTGATAATGTGAATATTGAATGCAAGCAGAAGACACTGAATGGCACCAGGGCACTGGGTGGCTCAGGCATACACTGATAGCTCTTAGGGAAGGAAGAGATCCCTGTGATGAGGTGAAAAGGGCTTGCTCTGAATCTTGCCATGCACTGTCAGCCTGGAAAGCTGAGCTGGGGCATCCCAGAGTACAGGTCTCTTGGGAGATACTTGTATTTTTTGGGCAGGTGTACAGCTGTAAACACTTAGGAGATCACTTAGATCAAGATGAGGTTGTTCCAGACTTCCTTTCTATGGCTCCCAGTATGGTTGTGTCAGATCCCAGCACCCTGACTTGTTTATTTTCTTCTCTGGAGTGAGTACTGGAGAGTCCTGGAGAAAGGGCAGAGCTACTCTGATTATTGGCTTTGAGGAAGGTGGATCCTCACATGGAAATAGCTACTCCCTATATTCTTTTTCTTCTTCTGGTCTCCACTTCTGGGCTGACTTGCTATCAGAAAGTCTGAGAATAAAATGAGAGATGTCTGTATCAGAGAGAAATTCATCTGTGGTGATGAGCAGGCTGTGAGCTCAGGGGCTGGGCTGCTCCCTTCATTGTATCTATCCAGGATGGTTTCACAGCTGGGGGATCCTTAATAACTATTAAAATCTGAAGTATGCAGATGCCAAACTTCTTTGGAAAGTGTAGCAGAACAATTCCCTGATGATATCTGCAGGCCTGAAACTTTCCAAGAATCATCTTCCTCAGTAATGCTAGGCTTCCCCAGATATGACCCTGAATTCAGGAGTGGATTGTCACAAATACCTTTCCATAGGTGCCAGTAGGAATTCAGACCCTTTTTAAAAGGCCTTTTAAAATGCATTTTAATCCACCCCTTTGCACCCATCTCCCCAAGACACATTGGTTCTCATATGCTCCCTGCTTTATCTGTTTCCTGCTGTACATCTAGAGGTTGGAGATATGAGGAATCCAAGGAGGCAGAGCTTTAAAAAAGAGCTGGATAAACATCGATTTTGTTTTAAAATCTGAATAATTGTTGGGTCTGTACTGCTGGGAAGAGAAAAGGAGTTAAAGATTTGCTCTCTGTTTGGTGTGATAAATGGCAAATTCTGTGTAATACCAATGATGGATGTAGCCTGAAAGGTCAGGGGAATTCCCAGCACAGGGTCTGACCTTTATTTTACTCAGTTCTCTGCACTGAGTTTAGAATAAATTCAGCAGTTAGAAAGAATCTACCACTGGAGGTTTTATCTTTGTGTTTTATTTTTGAATGAGCTCTTTAAATTCTTCTCAGGGATTTTTTTCTGTATGCGTGTGTGTGTGTGTTTTGGGTTTTCATTGTTGTTGTTTGGGGTTTGTGGTTTCTGGTTTCTGTGGGTTTTTTTTTTAGCAGCAGGAGGAGGTGAAGAGAAGGGAACATATTTTTTAAATTATTTGGAAGATATGAGAGGCCAAACAAAGAATAGACACTTTCCTTTTTTGAGCTTTGAGATTAGTCATGCTGCTGCCTGTTTTGGAAGAGTGTTGATATAATAGAGAGCCCAATCTTGTGTTAATATGTATGGACTGATAGAGCTTTCTCTATGCTGCATAAATCCTTCCAACTGTAATAAATTTGAAACCCTTTATTCTGAGAAGAGCAATTATCAGAATTCAGCATATTTTCCCCCCTCCCTGTCACCTCTGTGCTCTCTTCCAGATCTTTTTTGACTTGCATGAAGAGACATGCCCCAAAGAGAAAAGGATTTATTTTGTGTTGACCAAAGGTTTAGCAATGTAAGTTTACAGAAATAAGTTAAAGGAAAAACTTCCCTTAGTATGGGGGATTTTTTTAGACTTCTGGAGTAGTCTTCCAATTAAAACCGAAAGACAGACTCATTTTTTCTAAATGCCTGGAAACTGGCACAGAGAAATTCTTTGTGTATTTGCTGTCAGGACCATATCCCACTACTGAGTTCTGTGGAGATCACCAAGAGGGTGTTCCCAGCAGAAGATTCTCAATGAGGGGCTGTGCAGGGATGGAGGATGTGTTACTGGAGCAACTCAGGTTCTTCTGTGGGCACTGTTGGGCCCAGCATCCAGTGGTACCCACTGTGGCCTCCTTGCCAGGGTTTGGAATCCAGCTTGGCCTGGAAACTGCACTGGATTCTCTAAAATCGATACACAGCAGCACCTGAAGTCACCAGGAGAGGACAGAAAGGCAGCACAAAGCTGAAAATGTTGCTTATGCAGTACAATGATTGTGGCTGTGGGTTAAATTAATGATGTGCTGTTACACAGTGATGCCTGTGTGCAATCACCTCGCAGAAATATAGAAAAGATTTTTCTGGACTGCACGGTGAGGCTTCTGGGAGATGTTAAGGTCTTCTTGTGGGACGAGGTATGATGGCATGATGTTACTGTGGCTGCCACAGTTTCAGAATAGAAAACCCCCAAGGTTTTTAGGAGAAGAGGTAATAATTTTCCTCAGCCCAGCTGGTATTGTTGAAGTAAGACAAGTTTGTCATTGTTTTGTGACGCAGACACTCTGCCAGGAAGTCACATCTTATGAATCACATCTGGTCCCTGGAGAGCCAAGCTGGATTTTCACCTGGGAAATACAGATTCCTGAAATTCTATTTAAATTATATGTATGCTGGTTTTATAACAATTAGGTTTTCATAACAATTTGTTCCACAGTTTTGGAGATTACTGAGTGTAACTTACATCTTTCCCACATAGTTTGGTGTTTGTGAAACAGGATGAAAGACCATTTCTCTTTTAAAAAAGAAGTCACATAGGTGTCAAAGGTAAAGAGCCCATAACATCTGCTGGACTTTATTAGCTTTTGCCCTTGGACAGATTCTTGAATCCCCTGAGAGGACAGCACTTTCTCTGCCCCAGTCTTGCCCTGAGGAGTTTCTGCCATCTGGCTGCCTCTGAGCATACTGAACATACCCAGAAGAGCAACTCAGCCCTAGAGAACCAAACTGCCCTACCAGCTTGGAAGCAATCATAATGAAGAACTTTCTTTTATTCTAGATTTAAATTTTGCTTTTCTGTAACTGGGTGTTAACTCTTTGCTTACTCAGGAGAACTTGTCTCTCAGAAGAAACCCCCATTATAATCCCACTGCAAAGCATCTGAAAACTAGGAAGAATTGCAAAACACCCCCTTCCCTTTTCTGTTCATTAATATCTCACTTATCTTTCAAATTACTTCCAAAACACCCGTCCGAGAACTGCAGAAGATACCACTTGCAGTTTGTACTATCCAACAGACATCATTCCCAGAAAACACTATGGGTTGCCTATTTTCAAAAAAACTATGTTGAAAACATGATAGAAGAAATATTTAAAAAAAAAAAACAACAACGCAAATTAATGAATTCCTGCCTTTTGCATATGGCAATTCCTGGAAAGAATTAACTTTGACCGGTTAATCAGTACTAACATTTATTACTCAAAAATGTTATCCCTTTTGATTTGACAGGCTTGTTTTGGATAATTTGTCAAAGATGACAAAAAGGCTCATATGTCTCTCGCTCATTTTGACCTTTCTTACTATTAGGAAATTAATTTCAGAACTGAAACAAATGTATTAGTGTTGTCATTTAAAAAAAAAAAAAAAAGGAAAAAGAAAAGATGAATACCTTGTCTTCAAGCTGTTTCTTCCTATTAATCCATCACACTGTAACATGATCGCTTTTTGACACATAACATCTTACCAAGATACTTTCGACATTCACACCAGCTCTTATTAAATACTGCACATAAATTCCAAGTGTTGAAAGTTGTTGATGGAAAAGGGTGAATAATAGAGAACATACATATGGGAAACATGGGGAGGAGAAAAATGTTTTCTTTAGTTAAAAGGTTTGTGGTTTTATAATTGTCAAGCAAAAACAAGCAAATACTCAGTTTCTCCTTTGATAGTGTTTTATTTTGTAACCCACAGAAGGAATAAATGAAAACTTCCAATCACTAGGGGTTTTTTACTTAGAATTGTTAGATTTTCTTTTTGTTTTGCTTAGTGGAAGCTTTTTTTTTTTTCCAGTCAGGTTAAAAAAAAAAAACAAAACAAACAAAACAAACCTGCTTTTTTTCTTGTCATTGTTGCTGTGGTTGCAACATTTGTTTTCCTCTACTTCATTTTAATATTTGCCACTGTTTACCCATAATTCCCACCACATCCTCCCCCTAAATTGCCTGTAGCTCTTGGAAACATGTTGGTAGGTGCCTTACTGAATAACAGTCGTGCGTGATTCCTTTGATCCTTCCAGTTATATATCAAAGCAAGCATTTCAGCTATATGGACAAATTAAATGATGCACTACTCTGAGACATAAAGAACTAGAGACTTGCTAAGCACTGGTGGCTGTCAAGCGCAGTCACCGGGTAATGTTGGATTGGAGTCACAGTTGTTAATGAGGGCTTAAGCCTGGCCAAGGTTGAATCCAGGTGAAATCAGAATAAACACTCAAACGTTTGCATGCAGAATAAATTTTATTTAGTTTTTCTGTTTGTATTGGTAAGTCGGTAAATCTGGGCTTCACAGCTTTGGAAAACTTTGGTAAGGATCATGATGGAGGAAAGAATGGGGATCACACGAAGATATTGTTGAGATGCCTTTTTATCCAACATACTTAGCATGCAATGGGCTTTGGCTTTACATTCATCATGCAACCATATTATTGAACCTTAACAGCCTCTTTGATTTGTGAATTCCAGCTTTCCAACAAATCCACTTAATGTGTGGATTTTAAATCTACGCTTCATGGGTAGACTGGAGCCAAAGGGTCACATCAGCCACGTTTTAAATACCATGTGGGTAAATCAATCAAGTATTATCACATCAGACCAGCCACATCTATTATTTTGCAGAGATGAGTTCAGCAAAGTGCCAGTTATGCTCTGTGGACAGTTATGTTTATACAGCCATCAGCAGCTGCTGCTTCCCATTTCCATAGCTTAAATGGAAGGCAGACTTCTGAAACTAAAGGACACATTTTATTACCATTGGTGCTGCCGTTTTCTCATACAGCGGGGTCAGAATGAGGAGTAAGGAAAATGTTGAGAATTATTTTTAGTGAAGGGTGATACAAAACCTTGATAAAGGGAAGGGGGTTGCACAGGAGTGGAGCATCTGTTTGCACAGGGACATTGTGGCATTAACAGGGCAGGGTGGGTGTGCCAGGATGTTTCAGCTGCCATGGCCACCTCCCTGTCATGTGTATGTGTGTCTCACCAACCCCAACCTCATAATTTGGCATTTGTCTTGAATACTGATGTTGTTTTGGTCATGCAGAGGAAGGAAAGGCCATGTGCCATAAAGAACTGATCTTTTTTCTGTCTGTGTGAATCAGTCAAAGGCATGTCTTGGATATATGTAGACCACTGGAGCCAGGAATCCTCTCCTAGCTGAGCACCTCTCTTTCCTGAGGATATATTGTTGAAAAATTTGCTGGTGCTTTACTATAAGATCAAATGCATTGAGCTCTGTGTATTTTGTGGAAGATAAAGTCAGTCCAAGTTGTGGGTACACGTTGCTTTCTGAAACTCAGCCCCATCTCCAGTCTACATCACCACAATCATGACGGGGAAATGCAGATAATTGTGAGTCACCTGGGTTTTAGGGTGGATTTGTCATTTCTATAGCAACTTGGAAGACAGAGACAGGAACACTCTGTTAGATTAGCCAGTCCACCCCCACAGCCAGCCAAGTTGTTTCTTACCCTACTGTGCTGTTTGGGGTTTTTTTTAAAACCCTCTTTGCTCTGTTCTAACAGCTATTTTCTGCACTCTCATGAAGAAACCCACTATCACATTGAACTTGCATTTACTCAAATATTTAAAGGTCACAAAGGTACAATTCTGAGCAGCATGTGCAATGCTTTGTACCACAAATGCATACATGAAAATGGCCATGCTAAAATAATAATAGGAGAGTTCTGGTCCTAAAGTTTTTCTTCTTTGTAAAGCCTTTGCCATTGATACTTCAGTTTTTATGAAAATAAATTCTGTGTGTGATATTCGGCTCAAGCACAGTGTAAGGGTTTATTTTGGTACCGTATAAGAACAGAAAAAAATGTATTTTTGCATAAAATATTTGCTTCTAGACAAAAATGAGGTTTTTTTGGTTTGGTTTGGTTTGGTTTTGGTGGGTTTTTTTTTGTTTTGGTTTTGTTTTTGTTTTTTTTCCTGAAAAACCATGTGCTTTGCCATAGCCCTTTTTTGTCTGGAAAGGCTCAGGCAGTAGCATTTCACCCAGCCCTCTTGTTTTGGAGGACATGGGCTGCTTGTACCCACTCCCTCTGTCAGAGGCAGATTTCCAGTTGATACCAGGCAAAATATGTTGAACACAGTTTTCTGCCAGGCTCCCCATGGTGGTGGACTGAGGCACTCACACCCAGCTCACAGGTGAGCCACCAATTAATTCAGTGAGTCAGGACAATGAACCAAAGGAGGAAAACCAATGGGCTTGCACTGTGATCAGTGTGACTATGAGTTTCATGAAAGGTAGGTGATTATTACAGCTTGGTTTTCTGGATTGCTCTGTGCTGTTTCTTGGGATCTCCATTTTCTCCCATCATGGCTGAGATTCTGAGGGATATTCCGTAGTTTATTTTCTGTCATGCAAGACCATTTAAGCCCAGCAATCTGTCCTTTCTAATTCCACAGACCCATAGCCCTAGAGAATAAGTAGGGATTCTACTGGAAATTTATATCTTTTTCATCAAATCTTCTCAGAATGTTCACAATTCTTGGAGGATCTTTGATTAAGTAATGGAAAAGGATGTTGGCTCTCAGGCTTCAGGGAGGAGATTGGTAGGGAAAGATAAAGCTGGCAGAAGAGATTTGCAAAGCAAAGAAACCATTAGAGTCCAGTTCAGCTGATAGCCTGCACGTGGAATTGGTCAGTGCTTCCATTCCACCACCTCCGTTCTGCTGGGAATAAACAACACTCCAGCAGACAAATCCCACCCCTAGGATCTGTGCTTGCAAGTGAGGTTTGCTGCATCCCCAGAGATAGAAGAAAGGAGAAGAGTATTAAAGCCTCTGCTGTTCAAGGTAAGGAAGGAGAGGTGGCTCAACCCCAGACGTGCCTCTGGCTGGGGATGGGGAACCTTTTCTCCTTATCTTGGATATCAGTGGTCCTTGTGCTGCTGGTAGCACGGTGGGCATGTAATCAGGGACAAGGACGAGCTGCCATGTTGATGAGGGGCTGAGATCTGCTCTCTGCAACTCTCACACAGGAGCTGCCTGCATTTTTCATTTATTTTTCTTATCATGGGCTTTTCATTCAGCATACTCAAGGAGTATGTGTGGGTATGTGTTACTCCTTGAGATTTCTTGCACAGGGCCTGTGACTCTCTCCCCAGTGTCTCCTCAAGTCACTTCTGACTATCCTGGGGAGGTAAAGCCCCGAAATAACATCCTTCCTGTCCTTCCCCAACAGCATAAAGCTGAGGAAAATTGAGCTTGGAGTCTAGACCCAAACTCCCATCTCAGACCCTTGTATGCTGAACAGAAATAGAAGATATTGCTCAATTATTTCCCCAGCTGTGCACACATCCTTCATGCAGGTGGTTTCTCTACTTGTACCAAGCAGGCAGCTGCAATGTTCAGCCCCCCAAGCCATAGAAAATGCTAACTGTTCCTTTAAAACATGTATGCAGTGGCTTTCCTTTTCCCTTGATCCTGCTTCTCGTTGCCATCTTCCTAACAAGGGAGTTGTTACCCAAAGACTTGTTATCCCTCTCTCTGCTGATGACTCGCTTGACAGCTCTGTCTGTATGTAAATTAACTTATTTTTTTCTTTATTTTTTATCCAGAGGCATCTTGGTTTTGGCAGTCTCATCAAAAAAGCATATTCTGTTTTAAATTACCCTCAGTTCTCAAAAATGCCTCCCACACCACACTTAAAAATCATTCTTTCTTTTTCTGATTGGGAATTTCAGCAACACTTAAGTCTTAAAATAAATGGCTTGTTTGTGGTTGAATGCTTCCCTCATGAAACACCTTTTGTTATTAATATCTGCACATCTGTTTGTTTAATTATTTGATCTCCTGCATGAAATCAAAAGTCATAATTTTTTTATAAGTTGGTGCAAGCTGATCAAAGAAAATCTTCTCATTTGGGGTCACAGCAGCTTTCATTCCTTTGCCTTTTGGGCACTGTTCCAATGTCAGTCACTTATCATAAATAATCAGTTTCATCAGGTTGCTGCGGAGATTCAGCCCGTTGCAGAATACACAGAGGGTAAATCTGGCCTTAACTCCAGGCTGAAAGTGGCCTTTCAAAACTAATTTGGGAATTTACAAAACGACAGACAGGCTCTCCTCACTCGCTGAGTTGCTGCTCCTTGTTGCTGGTTGGGTGTTTTTTTTTAATTGCCTAGTTAATATAATCTGACACACTTCTAATGGCCCGCTGGTGAGTTCAATAGGGTAGTGGTTTTCATCAGGTGCTGGTAATAGGGTAAAGGAGCTTGGTTTAAAGCCTGTTAAAGATGCAGCAATCTTTTTTAAAAGCTCACTGTTAGCAGCTCTTCTGGAGCCTGTGCTAAAGGATATTAATGTCAGGAGCTGCTTTGCTACCAGAGGCTCCAGCTGAGTCCTGCCTGCTCTTGTGTCCCTTTGGTAAGTAGGAAACAGCCAGCCCTTGTGACAAGTCCTAAGCTGGGGCTTTGGGATGTAGAATTTCCAGCTGAGTCTGGGGCAGAATAAAACGGGTTCCAGAGGAAAAGTCCCACAGAGTGTTGTAGAAACACTGAAGGGTTTAGTGTGTGTTGACCAGCTCCCAGCCTGAGAGCAGGGATGGATGTCCTTGGGGAGAGGTTTTCCAGGGAAGAAAATCTCCAGCTGTAGAGAGCCTGCCTGGGGAGAGAGAACCAGTAGGTTTTCTGTTTGGAAGGCCAGGTAGGAATTAATCATGTATTCTTTTTTGTCTTTAACTTGGGTCGATTATGATGACCATGACCATTTAAGGTATTGAAAAGTTTGCTGCTTCTCCTGTTGGAGAGCTATTTAAACACTGGTGCAAAGAAATTACCATTTTCAAATTCCCCACATACCCCTAGCAGCCACTCTTGGCTTTATTTCTGATCAAGGAAGAGCCTGTAATGATGGCTGAAAAAGTCCCAGTGAAAAAGAAAGGGTGTTCTTAAGCTATCATTTCTTGTATAAATATATTGCTTCTTCTAAAATGTTGGACAGACTTCTAGACCTGGGGTGGTTTCCCATTTGTGCACAATTTTAATTTCCTGTTCTGCATTTTGCCTCAATTCTTAGGGTGGTTTTGCTTAAGAAATGTAAGCATTCATTGAAATTTCTTCTGCTTGACAGTCCTGTTTTAGAGTGAAAACTTGCAATAATTCTGCCTTTCCTTACACCGTGAACTTGCCTTCTCACATACCTGAAGGGAGGTAAATATCACAAGCTGTCAGCCCTTCTTTGCCTTTGCAAATAAGGATACATCAAAGCTGTGGGTTTATTTAGTTTCAAAATATATACAATTTGGCTGCAGACTGGTTCGTTTGAAGCACAAGCTCACTTCTAATTGCTCTCCATCTTTATTGAAGTGGTCAGCATTTTTTCAAGTCTTTTGATTTTCATGGTTTCTTGGCACAAGTATTAATAACTGAACCACCACAAGGGCCCTGACCTGTGCCATGCCTTTTTTTCTATGGTCTCTACTTTTTCTGCCTGAGGGACATCATGAGATAAGGGTCCCACAGCATGAGGTATGATGTGGAGTTTAGCCCTCTGTATTTTTAGTACAGATGGCCCACACATAAAGCACATTAAGTTTTACCCACATAACAACCCCAGGGCCAAAAAGAAAAAGGAAATGGTGAGAGCTCTGGTTTCCAAATGGTGAAAGGAGCAAGGACATTTGAACGGGCTGTTTCACCAATGTTTCTGTGTGGATGTGATGCTGTGTCCATCAGTCCCCCCTCTGTCACAGCAGCAGGTATGCTGTGAAGGGTGCCAGGGTGATTGCAGAGTGAGGTTTTCATTTTGCTGGGGGAGTGGGGAGCACCCAAAGATACTCGTGCACACAGTGAGCTGTAGGGCTGCCCTGTCTGTTCTGGGACAGTTGAGACCCAAGAACAAAGATACCAATTTCCCTCTATATCCAGAGTGCATCTTTTCCCTCTTCTGTTTTGTACTGAGGCGGGGAAGCCTTGCTTGTGCCCTCATATCACATCGCTATCCCTTTTATTTTCTTTGTGATCACCGCTGGAAATTTTGTCCGATTAGGAGAAACTTTTACCTCTATTAAGCCCCCGAATCTCCATCAAGCATCTGATAGACTGGGCCCTAACGGCAGCCGCTTTACTTCTTTTCAGGCCCCATCCATCAGGCTGACAGTGACTGCCGATGGGCCAGTCATATTGTCTATATTTCATACACAAACATCAGGCCTGCTGACAGCACTTTGCACACTCGGAAATTGCTTTTGCTGTGAGCTGAATTTCAACTAGAGCTTTTTTGCTGGCTCCATCTCTCAGTGTTTATGACCCTCAGGAGCAGAGGAACTGCTGTGAATAGATAATGCTGAAAGCACTCTTGTAGCACAGAAGGTTTCATGTCTGAAGTATTTAATGTTTACAGCAAATTTGGTGTTTGTTAATTTGCATTTTTATTCTTTCCTTAAAGAACTGTCACCTTATTCTTCCGCCTGTCCTTTGTACAGACGTGTGGCAATTTGTGCTGGGGGAGCTGTGCTGATGGGGTGGGGGAAAGAGGAGAGGAGGTGTTAAGGGGTGGGAAGAAGGCTGGGTAGAGTTACAAAATGCTCCATGGCTTAGGCAGCAATCCTGATTAATGCTGCTTCAGAGGATGAGGAAGGAAGGGCTTCCAAGCTGTGTGGAGCTACCCCTTTGCTCTGCATTGAAATAACTTTGACAGACTACCCATCATCAGCTTAAAAATTGAACACATTAGCATATAGGAAAAAGACTTTAACCTGGAATGAATAGTATCTGCTGGTCCTTTCACAGAACAGGCAAATAATTTTCATTACTGGAAAAGACAGATCCTGCTAATAAAACACCCCTCCCAGCAGCTGAATTGTATTTCTTGTGGGAATAGAAATACTTCTGTTGGAGCCCAATCATTCTGTTTGCACATTTACATGGTTTGGCACTTGGGCTGGTACACAAGGGACTGAGTGTTTGTGGGCACTCCTGGGTCTTTATCTATAGCACTGCAAATGTTCTCACAGGAAGAAATGTGTTTATGCTCACCTCTGTGTTTGATCCAGCCATCCTTGAGAAAGTGTGTGCTGGGAGTCACTCAGAAACAGAGGAGCTGGTGAGGAGGAAATAAAGATGGCTCTTTAGAAAGTTGTGCAGCAGTTTCAGATGAACTATGGAGGTCACATAGATTAACCTACCCCTAGCAAAAGTTCCCCAGGCAATCAGTGCTCTGGCTGGCCAGGCAGTTTTATAAGGACCGTAAAAAGAATGTACAGAGACATATTCCTGTAAAACCAGCTCTTACCTGGAAGCTCAATGAGCCATCAAATTCAGGAGAAGAGCAACCATTTCTTGGGAAAATGTAATGTTAAGTGCCTCAAAATTAAACCCCAAGCCAGTATATTTTGGTGTGCAGCTAGAGTAACCTATGTTCAAGTAACATTAAGGATAAATTGTCAGAGTAAAAATCTCACATTAAAAGGAAAAAAAAAGTCCAACAAACCAAAACATCCAACCCTCAGACTTTCCCCAGTAGCAGGAACAGTTTATTATATGCAGTTGTATCAGGTGAAACAGAAACGTTTTTGAAGTGTTGCTTCTTCTTTTAGTTGTTCTAATGTTTTGTTGTTTCTTTTTCCTTTGGTTATTTTTTCTAGCCCGGAGATCTGGCGATCTGACTGGTTAGTTTGCATACTTGCAATAGATTTTATTGTCATGCTCTAGCTCAGTGATCTTCTGTTTGGGTTGCAAACTATAAAGGGTAATATTTAATCTCTGTGTTCCTTTTTGCCAGGCCTGAATGACATTTGTGTTAGTGATTTTTTTGGGGCATTTCCCCCACCACCACCACCCTTTTACACTTTGATTTTTAAACGGAAACTGAATGTTGTGCCTCTAACTTCCTGACAGGGTTAAAGAATGACACTTCTATTTCAAAAATAATTTGACTATCTGAAAACTGATTTTCAAGAGACAGTATTTTATTGATGATATGTTGGATGACCTTTTGCATCATTATTGTTGAGATACAAGAACAGAAGGAGAATTTCCTGCATTGATTGAACCTTAAGTATGAAATATTAAATGGAAAGTAGGGATAATTTCTTAAATAAACAGCACCTTTTCAAAGAACATTTTTCTGGATGTTCCTTTTACCAATAATTCTTGCACTTCCACCCTGGAGCACAAGAAAAGGGTGTTGTGTTTAGGTGTGTGTAATGGCAGGCTATTTATAGTACAGCAGTTCCTGTTCTGACCAGCATCCCATTGAATTTGCACTACTGTGCACTATGAAAAAGTGTCTTCCACAAGGAGGTGGTGATTTATGGAGATTAGACAAACTGGTTTCTGCAATGCTCATTATAAGAGTGAGAACTGAGGGGAACGGGATGATTTGTTGAAGGTCAAATGCCAACCCCCTGTCAGAAAAGAGAAATCAATGCACATGTCATTTCATGAGATGGAAGCATCTGCCCCTTTTGTTTCTGCTGGCTTGGGAACAGTGGAGGCAGGGCTTCCTGAAGTAGCAGAAGTATTAGGAAACAACAATCTTCAGTGTGTGATGAATGAGCACAGTGACTTGGGACCCAACCAGAGAAATCCAAAAAATTATCAGAGCACTGGGATCTATGTTCCCAGGCAGCTGACACTGCATCCTTAAGTCCATTCGAGTGGAACAAAGCCAAATTTATGCCCTCATGTTGGAATACTTCTTTATATCTCTGCCCCAAAATGAAGGAAGCAAGGTTCCTAGTGTAAACTGCAGAAAATGGCATGGTTATTGAATAGTTTCCCTGAAAACCAGCTTCTTTCTCTTTCCTTTGCCTGCATTGATCAGTGGTAGAAGCTGGACTTGACTACAAAGTCAAAGGCTTTCAATCTCCCCTAAGCTAAATAGTTATCCAGAAGAAGTAGAAGAGAAAGAGGTGAGTGACCTCCCATCTCCATGCCATTTTTGTAGTTACAACCCCCACCTTCACTCTGCTTGAAACAGGGTCTAAGGTGGAAAAGGCTTCAGTTCAGCACCTGGAGCCTCTCCCTAGCCCTCCAAAACAAGAGCAGCAGCATAATGGACAGAAATTGAAAGCATTGGTTGGCTTTTCCTCACATCCTCCTGTGTGACCTTGGGCAGGTTGTTTTCCCCCTGGGCTTTGGTTCCTAGGCTTCAGTGTGACCCTGCCCACTGAGTCAATTGGTGGAGTGTTTAAGGAGCAGCCAGAAAGTGCCACAGGGAGCACAGGCACGGTGAACAGCAGCCACAGATTATTTGTGGTGCTGCCTGAGCCCTGTCCCACTGGGAACATGGTGGTGGTGGCTTGCAGCACATGGAGCGGTAGATTAATAAGACTGGGAACCCATCATGGGAGCATCTCTGTGATTCCACTACAGGAAATCTGACAGGGCTCCTGAGCCTTCTCTCACTGCAGTGTGAAGGAAGAGGAAGGCTGGACAGTGATTATACCATGTAAGTTAGGATGGGGCTGACTGAGGAAGACAGAGATGCAGCCACTTTGCTCTCTGATAAATCAGCACGCAGCTGTTAGAATACCAAGTGTTTGTGAAGCAGCAAAACAAGAGCTGGGTTATGGGTTTTATCAACTTCCAAGCTCCTCAGAGAGCAATAGGTGACTTTTAGGGGTCATGGGGACTTTCAGATGTGGCTTTCTACACTAGGCAACATGGTAGTCAAAGGCAATAGAATATCCTCCAGATCCCCTTTGATGTAGAGGATGTGTGGCAGGTTCCACCTTGGCAGGGAATCTCATTAGCTGTTGCTGGGAGGAAGCAACACAGTCAAGAAGCTACTCAAGCTCCCTCTTTTCCCTCTCATCATGTTAGCCATTGGGAGGCAATTTTCTTTTGTTGTTTTATGATCCTTAGAGATGAGTCGATGATCACAGCTTTGTTTTCTGAGTAAGAAGAAAAAAAGGGATTGAGAGGTGTGTTCTCTCCACCACCCGCTCTTTCCCTGGTATTTGAAAACTGTTTTCGCAGGCCGTGTTTTGATAATACCAATGTCTCTAATATTTATCTGAAATATTGTGATGCCCCAAACAAGCTGTGTTCTGTTTCTGAACACTGGAACATCACAGCTCCTCTCCCCCTTCAAACATTTGTGTGTATACAGTTTATCTTAGCATAAAAAAATAACATTTTTAACCTCCTGAGAAAATTTCAGTGATGCTTGTCATGTCATTCACCACAACACTTCCATTTTAATTGAATAATTCTTATCAGTTGAGATTGCTTAGCAAATACATGTGGAAACTTTTTTTTTCCCCTTTTATATTTTTAGATAAAATAAAACTTTATTTCCATGTCAAGGGGGTTAAGTAAATTTTGACACATCATTATTAGTCTTTATTTTCTTGATGATTTGATATTATTTTCTTGATGATTTCTTGATTGACAACATATGACAATAAGTTGGTTATGCAAGGGAGATCTCAAAGGTGTGCAGTTCCCCTGGTTTTTCCCCTGGAGCATTCCTCATTATTGATACATTCATACAGTTAAGATTTACATCATTGATTAGTGCGATTTAGTGTGTCATGGCATTGCATTCTTCCAGCCTTTCTAGCAAAGCCATCAATTTAAAGTCATTGCATGTGACACAAGATTTCAAGGCAGTAATTCAGCTGCAGCATTATGTGTGATCCAGTGTTTACTGCTGTAACAACTGTCAGTTTATAAACTTAGAGATTAAAATGATGAGAGATCTTGGAACTCATATAAACCCCAATGAAGAAGTAGTGTGTGAGTACCTGTGATTGTTTTGTGCAGATTTTTCAGCATGTTCAGGTATTTGGGGGTGTTCATTGATGTGTGCCCAGCCATAAAGTGCAGACCAGTTATCCGGGGAGAGTTCTGACTTGGGGGGTTTGTTCATGTCTGTCTCACAGATCATTTTATGCAATCTGAGTATCTGGCTATCTGCAGTACATCTCAGCTCCAAGTGTGAAAGTGAACTGCAGTTTTTATTTCCTCCAAGCCTGATAGTTATTTAGATTATCACTGGGTGCTGTATCGTGTAGGGCTTAACAGTGCCACAAAATATCACCGTCAGAAACGAGGCACTGCCGTGGATGGACTTCAGGTCAGACTGCGCCAAACATTCTTTAAATCCCTAACCACGTCCATGCTGTTCAGGAACTGGATTGGACCTTTTTGGTTCTCCCATTGGACTCAGATCTTCCATAGCCTCAAATTGTCATAGTAGCAGTTTTTAAAAGTTTGTCTCATCTGGAGCTACTCCCTGGCTTATCAGATATTACATTACTGCTGTTCCCAGAGAACTAAAATTTCCCCAGATCCTTCCATGCAACCTATCTGTAACATACCTGTTGACATGAAAACAGAAGTTTAAAAAAATGTAATTCATAAGAAAAGTCTAATTATTTGTGACATTTCATCCATCATGTCCTAAGCTTCTCCAGAGGAAAGTAGTAACATTTTGTCTCCTTGACAGCAAACAACACACTGACGAACTGAAAAATGTTCTGCTATATTTCAAAATGTAGTAAATTGAGTAAAGAGCAAGTACAAAATAAATAGCAAGAGTAAAGAGCAGGAACCCACATAAGTAGGGGGCAGAAGCTTGGCAAGCTTTCTAAAATATTTCTCTTGGGCTAAAATACGAAACAATCCTTCAAAAATAACCCAAACGTTTCAGGGTAAGCTATAGCAGTGGCACTGCATTGACTTTCCTGACCACTCCTGGGAGGAGGTGCCTTGGGCAGCTTGGCAACATGGTGCAGCTCATGGAGACCTGCAGCACCTGAGTGCTTGACACAAGTTTTTAGGATTTTCCCCCAGTTCCCCACCTCCAGCATTACAGGACTGCAAAAGGAGAGCTTCTGTTATCTGAAGGGAAGAGCAGGTCTAGGAAGCCTGGCCTCATAATTGTTCTATTTTGAAGAGGATGCCTAAGCTCCTGAAGCATTTCTGTCAGGTCATACCCAAACTGGCTGTGCCTCTGAAGGCTCTCTCTGGAACATGCCAAATTCACCACACTGGCTTTCTTTCTCTCCTCCCATTAGGCTTCTGTTAAGTTTTGGTGACCATCTGCTCATGGATGATCCATCTCTTTTCATGGCTCCTGAAGTCTTGCTTACACACCTAGGTGTCTCTGCTTCAGAGCTTGCAGGTCTCACCTGCCTCAGCCAAAAAGAGAATCCCTGTCAATAATCCAGATTCCTACACGTTTCGGTATTTAACTCACACCATTTTCCTGGGAACTCGGAGACCTGTGAAACATGCAGGTTCCACCCACTGATGGAGTGGAAAGGTCATCTGTGCTGGCACATGCAGCTCCTCAATTGGTTCCCAAACCCTTATTGGGATCCTCTTGGCGGATTTTGTGTTCTTTGTCATTTAAAGAAAGAAATGTGCAACATCCCAAAGGAGGACATCAATCAAATCTTCATTAGGAGTCTAATGATGAATAATAATGATTTGGAGAATTTGGAAGTAATTTGGATGTTTTTTATGTTTTGATCTTTTATTTTGGAAAAAATCCTTACATGCAGAAGCTCTAGCACAGTACTTCTTTTAACTCTGAAAGGCTGAGATTGTTCTTTAAAGAAAAGACAAGTTTATGCAGCCATTCCTAGTCTTTCACAGGGTGGAGGCCCTTTCATTTCCATTCTTTTTCTTCTTTTTCCTTTTCTGTTATGCACATACACACAGACACACACACACACAAACTCAGGAGTACATCACGAGCCAAGCTGTATTTTCTGTTTATTGCCACCAGGTTAATAACAGTAATGGTGCGAGGAGAAAATGAAGTGTTATGTAAAATCCTGCATTGCAGATTTTGGTGCTGATGCAAAGAGCTCAATAAAGTGTAACACTTTAATCATGGAGATAAAAATCACACAGCAGCTTCACAGTCTTCCAAGATGCAGAGCCTTAAGACAAAATAGAAGCAGGAGAGAAAGAGAAACTGACAATATTATTGAGTCCCAGAAAACTTAGGCAAAAAAAAAAAAAAAAAGCCCACATTCTTTCTTTTTGATGCTTTGATTTAGCCTTTGTATTCACAAGATAAAAAATGTGTGCATATTAATTTCCTGGTATTAGAGAGTAAAATGTCACTGCTTTTTATACAACCCAGTGTCATTTACTGGAACTTGGAGAGCCATTGGAAACAAAGCAAAAAATGCCCTCACTACAAAGAACAAAACCTATTAACCAGAAAAAAAAAAAAAAAAAAAGACAAAAACCCCCAAACTTAAAGAAAAAAAGCCAGCACTCAAAAGATGGTATGATGATATCTAGTGGTTTTTCCAGGTAGGTGAGCAGCCCAGTTCAGTTTTAGCTGTGGTGGTTTGAGTACAAATTCATCATGTTGGCACAGAAGATGAATCAGGCTTGGATGGTGCTTTGCTTCTCTTCACTGGTGCTGTCCTTTATGCCTCTGCTTCCTAGCTGCAGATAAGGAGTGCAATATTGTCAAATTACCACACCGAAAGCTGTAGGTTGCTGGCTTATGGGGTTATTTTGGGGTGGGTGGAGGAAAAGAAAGAGTTATGTGAAGAAGATCTCTCCTGTGCAGTGAAATTTGGGGAAGACATGGAGTACTCTGCTAAAAAGTTAGGATAGTGCTAAGGACTGTGTACCTTCAGGCTGGATCCCTTTCCATGAGGGACCTGACTGTAGTTGTGTGTTGAGCTTATTCTTCTTTAAATAATGTTTCTAAAAGTCCTTTCCCCCACAAATTCATTATTGAAAAGAATACAAGGATATTCTTTGTTGAAAAAAAAAAAAAAAAAAAAAAAA